>JBBBDQ010000354.1:0-65000 GCA_037127315.1 Ascarosepion bandense
TTAATTACATAACTTCAAAACTTAATAAAACGAACTTTTTCCTATCAAAATGTTTATAATATTATGAAGAGGAAAGATCAAAGTAATGTTTATTTCAAGGTGTATGTGTTTATATATATATATATATATATATATATATATATATATATATATAGGTACATATACATACATACACATACACATTAGCATGTTAAAAGAAATATCAATTTGTCTGCTAGTACATAAACGCACATGTACACCTACATACATATATTAATACTTAGACAAACCCATGCACGTATGTATATATATATTCTAATCTAAACAAAGGTAAAAATATTAGCCCATATATATATAAAAACAAAACAGACACTAATACGAAACTCAGAAAATATATGAAGTTCATGCCTCAAGAATCATAATTATTAAATATGAATTTGACAATCGGTGCCATAATAAAAACTTCTTAAATACTGTCCAGATGGTATAGGCTAGATTAAAATATATCGAATATTAACATGACAATCTATGTTAGATAAAATACCCCATAACTATATAATTTGACCGTCTATGTTAGATTAAATACATATTAATATGACAATATATGCCAAATTAAATACCTAGTAAAGTACTGATTTGACAATCGATGCTGATTCCATTTTTAATCTAATATTAACATTAGTGCCCCAATAAATTATTTTAATGTATGTTCTCATGTTCTTCAAATTAGAAACTTGTATTTTGATTGGTCACCACTGACTACGTAACCATATCTCCCTGATTAAGGGTGTTTGGCCAGTTTTGAATCTTTAATTTTTTAAAATTGAAATCAACATCATCACTTGATGAGACACAGTTAGTGTCAAAACAAAATGGCTACTTTTGTAGGGATTTTTGACATATTTAGGTTATAGATTCTAAATAAATATTATTTTCCCTCTGCTTTCTACTGAGAAATATTTTAAGAATAGCGCTTTTTTTTCGATACGGAATTTTATTCTATCTATATTATCTAAAAAAATCACACGGCACACACACACACAAACACACACACCCCATATATATATATATATATATATATATATATATATATATATAAAACGCATCTTATGTTGTGTCAGTAAAGATATATCAACATGATTCCCAGCATATTCGATCAAACAGTTGGACAACCTTTTGTCATTCTCCAGACTGCATTGGAAACTTGTGATTGCGTTGATATCGAACGGATATTTTCTTTGTGTCCAAAACCGCCTAATATTTCGCATGACGTGGAAACTGTTCTACGTCTTCCTGTGTTGCCGGATCTAATACTGGAGTGTTGAACTACAGTCTACAGAGGAAACATGTGTCGAGGGAAAAGTTTGCAAAGGAAGTCAGTTTGCTTGGTGTTTCCTTTTTAAGACTCAAATGACAGCGTCCTGTCTGATGTTATTCTGCGTAAACAAACATGGATTTGCGTGTGTTTGCGATCTGGAAACGCGATACATTATCATCAATAATAATCTCATCTTCTATGTCAGTACGCCGACGTAACTGATGACCACTGAGGATCCCAGTCTTTCTTATGCTTCTTCATGTATACAAACAGTAAATAAAGAAATCGAGTTCTTCTTCTTCTTCTTCTTCTTCTTCTTCTTCTTCTTCTTCTTTTCCCTCGTCGTCGTCGTTGTCGTGGAGGTGCTGTGTCTCTTCACGACTTGCATGATCATATATCATCAAATACTGTCGAGATTTACTCAGAAGTGCGAAGTGTCAGACGATTCAGCGCTACTATCAGAGATGAATTAATACTTGATAGAATCTTCTCATATGTACCGTGTTCCTTTCAGGATATTAATGATCATGGCTCTCCACAAATTTCTGTCCTTCTTAACTCTTAGGAAATTTCGTATTTTTGTTCAGTTAGTCAGATATGTGCTACACGGGATCGATCATTTCATTTGAGAACAATCAAGTTCATTACAGCTATTTTTTTAAATTTAATTTTTTATAATCATATAGTCCCAAGCAAGGCAGTCTATTGCCACTGGTGCGCAGGGGGTTATATAGGAGGAAAGTTATGAGAAAGAGTGACAGGTTACAGAGCGTGTCAGGAAGTGGGTAAGAGAAGGGTTAAGATACTGAGAGTGAAGTGGTCGAACAAAGTAGCATAAAAGAGAGGGTGAAATTTAGCAAAATAGGAGAAGACTATTGATTTACACTTAAACACCTGGAGAGTGTAGCTGTCGGGGAAACAAGTAAACGGAAGGGAATTCCACAGGCAGGAAGTGCGAGAGAAAAAGCGGATGGAGTAGGATTTGTATTTACATTTTTGATGTCGACCCAAAGTGGGGGCCACGGAAGGAAAACACGGAACACGAGTTAGAGGTAAAGGAAGATATATTAAACAGAAAGGTTACAAGAATATTGTAAGAGTAAGCAGAGCTTACTATCCAGTATTATATATATATATATATATATATAAATAATAACTAAATAGACTCTGTAAGTATGTAGGCCGTAAATTTATACTAAAATAAACCCTTCAAAAAAACCACTAACAAACAGAACCTAATTCCGTTACAATCAGGTGCACTAAGGCATCGGATAAATGGGGAGAAAAAAAGAAATCCGCGGAACAAGAACAAAACATTCAATACTCTGCAGCAAAGAAAAAAAAACCCAAACGGAACCAACCACAAGAAAAAGTGCTCGATACAAAGTACAAAAGAAGATATACAAAAGTAGAGCAAAGACACACAAAAATCTAAAGTGAGCCAAAACCTACCGCGGTGTCACACTACGGATCGTCAGGGCAAAGCCTTTGCCCTGACGATCCGTAGTGTGAAACCGCGGTAGGTTTTGGCTCACTTTAGATTTTTGTATATATATATATATATATATGTGTGTGTGTGTGTGTGAGCGTTCTTAAAAGCAATAAAATCAATATATATTGAGCACATTAGGACTTACGCACACTCACATATATATGTGCATGAATATATATATATATATATATATATATAATATTTGTTTTTTTTAAATTAATCTAGTTTAAATTGCAACTCGAAATTTCTATGTTTCGAGATTTTTCCTCGTCATCATTATTTCCATTAATGTTCTATCCTTACCTTAATATCAAACACTTTATGACAAAACCCTTGCTGCCTAATTTGCCTTTTCCCCAGTAAACCCTTAAAAAGAAAACAGCAATTTTGGCATTTTTTAAAACCGAGCAGTTTTGTTTCAGTCATGCCGACTTCGATGTTTCGTGAAGGCATTATTGTGATGTCTTTAGCAAGAGATTACTGTCATATCTGGCCGGGTGCACCTGCTATTCACCTAAAGGTCCTTGACAAAATCCAACGGAGAATCTGTAATGCGATCGATCCCGACATGTCAGCCAAGATACAGTCACTTTCTCACCGGCGCAATGTGGCTTTTCTCTGTCACTTCTACCAGTACTTTCACGACTTTTGCTCCGATAAAATTAATTCTCTGGTTCTCCCTATGCATGACTTTGCTCGAGCTAAAGATTAACAACTAGGTCCCACACTTTTAATGTGAAACCAATAAAATTGTTGTGAGACTGATACTTACCTATATCATGGACTCTTCCAGTACTGTATTACTATGTGAATGGTAGTATTATAGGAGTAGCACCAGTAGTGCTTCTATCGACACTGTCAGCTCTCTGCATTCGGGTAGAGGACGCTCTCTGCTTCCGAGCAGAGAGCAATAACCCAGTCGTGGTTCCGCCGAAGGGTAGAAGCACGACTGGGCAAAAATAGGCAGACATTTTTTGGCCGGGCCATATAGCCCGGAAATCCCAGTTATAATTGACCATGTGTCATATGTTGCCCTTACTGGGAGGGAGAGCTAAATAATGTAGCACCAGTAATGCACAGCCGCGTACGACTACCAACATCGGACACCACTGATAACCAAATTAATAAAAAATTATCCAAATATAGGAGAAATTTTGTCTTGATTTATATATATAAAATCATCTGTTTCCCTGTATCAGAGCTCATCAGTACAGTTAGACATCCGATTGCTTACAACCCAGGATTGTAACGCTACCGATGCGCCATCTTCAGAGAGGTTATTAAGACGGTAATACACAACACAAAATAAAATCGTCGCTGATGGTGGATGTTATTGCGGAACCGTCTTAATAACCTCTCTGAAGATGGCTCATGTGAGCCGAAAGCTTAGAACAAGATTAATAAGAAATTATCCAAATTTTGGAGAATTCTTGTCCTTATTTTCAACTGAAATTAAAGCCAAAATACGACGTTTACAACGGCTCATGATTAAACATAATAGACATTCAGAGTCTCTTATATTTAACAGTATATGCTTAGAAAATTATTTGCTGCCTCGATACACTGAATATATATATATATATATATATATATA
Source organism: Ascarosepion bandense (assembly GCA_037127315.1). Classification (NCBI taxonomy): domain Eukaryota; kingdom Metazoa; phylum Mollusca; class Cephalopoda; order Sepiida; family Sepiidae; genus Ascarosepion; species Ascarosepion bandense. The sequence continues at coordinate 4,384 of JBBBDQ010000354.1, forward strand.
TATATATATATATATATATATAATAAAATCTGTTTTTTTTTAATTAATATAGTTTATATTGCGACTCTGAATTTCTATGTTTCCGGATTTTACCTCGTCCTCAGGCAATATTAGCTCATTGTTGTGGAAATAATCTTAATTTGTATGTAGGAAAGAATACGTTTCTCGAGAGATGGTAATGGCAAATCAGCGAGTTAATCATTTATGTAGTTACATGCGGACTATAGTTTGTGGTATTTTACACGGCCTAAGTTTTTTACATTTCACTTTTGCATATAAGAAACTATTAGTCTGACTAAAACTGAGCGAAACTACTAAGGAGTCTAGAACATGGTGCAGAAAGTAATGTTGAATTTCGTTTTTATCAATGCAATACTTTTCCCCATCTCCCATAGATGCCGCTGTAAACTGCCACACGTTCAGCATTAGAGTCCTGTAAATAGCCCGTCAGACGCCGAGAAGAAGCTCCGGTTCTCACGACATGTCACCTACGCAAAGATAGGGAAACGTACAAAAACTTTCCACTTTGCAAATCTGAACTTTCTGTACAAAAGGAAGCGTAGGATATAATAATAAAAACAATAATAGAAAACGTATTTATAACAAATGAATCCAATTTGACAGGCCTGGTTGAACTGTGAACGATAACGCCAGCAGACGATAAAAAAATCATAAGATTCAATACAAGATGAAAGACAAAAGGGATAAAAAATATGGCCACGAAAATTATTTTCGATTCTGTCGAGAAAATTTCATATTTTACTTTCATTTTCATTCATTTTTTTAAAGTTTTTTCTAATTCGTTTCCATCGAGAAAAGAAATGCAAATCTGCTATTCTTCAAGAGTTTTGTGTTGTTTTGTTTTTTTTGTTTTTTTAGAAACAGATCTCACGACTGTTATAGCAATTATTGACTAAAATATGAAGAGGAAAAATAACAAAATGAAATGTTTAACCTACCGTCTCTCCCTGTTCTATTGTGCTGACTAATAACTATAGTCGTGCTTGGTGAGGTGCATCATCATGAGCATCAGATACAATACATATCAGTCAGTTAAGCGCCATACGTGATACACGCTTGGGCGATCATGTCTCGAAAGAGACATGACTGACTGGGCAGAATATTATCCCGCAGTAGGTTGCCATTGATTTCTGCGGTAGACTGGTTGCCGACCAAGGCTATAGAACCCAATCTGTCATGCTATTTAACCCATAACTGGAAGGAAGAGACGGATTAATACCTTTCCCAAGGGTATTTGCGCATAAGTGAATACAATGGATTCAACTGGAATTCGAACTCGGCTCCCCGGTTTCTCGTTCCGAGCCGATATCTGCTGTACCACAACGCACATCCACAATACATATACTTTTCTTTTAAAATGAGTTCACGCCAAGTAAGGCAGTAGAGTCACTAAGACACAAGGGGTTAGCGAGTGTGAAAAAGTAAGAAGTAGGAATATTGTTATAGGGCAAGAACAGAGGAAGAGTAATCAAGAGGACAGCAGGTAGTGAATTATATTGAGTTTAAAATTAGATTAAAGTTGGTTAGAAAGCATAAAAAAGGAAAGAAGTTTCGCAGGCAAGAATTGCGAGAGAAGAATCTGTTAGCATAGAACTTACACTTACATCAAGCCAGATCAACTGTAAATTAATGAAATCTCGTCGACAGTCTAGTAATGCGCTTAAATTCGAAGAGTCTAGGCGCCATAGTTAAGCGCTCATCTGAACAACTATCGTGAAATTATTTGTACAAAAGATAAGGGTAGGCCACGTTAGGCTCGTGGGAAAGTAATTGAAGCCACGTTGCCACATCGGGGCTAATAATATTGCTGATTATTTCCTTAGATTTTTCTTATTTCCTTAGATTTTCCTTATTTCCTTAGAAGCTCTAGACAGATAGCAGGAGCAATATAAAGCAGCAATATTCTAAGCATGGACAAATGGCGAACTTATAGGTATGTTGGGAAGTGCGTTGTGGTGCAGTGGATATAGGATTAATACGAGAAATCGGGGTGCGGAATTCGAATTCCAGTTAAATTCATTATATTCACTTACGAGCAAGTACCGTTGGAAAAGATATTAATCCGTCTCTTCCCTCCAGTTATGGGTTAAATAACAAGACAGATTGTGTTCTATAGCCAAGGCTGGCTATCGCAGAAATTAATGGCAGCATACTGCGGGATAATCTTATGCCTAGTCAAACATGTCTCTTTCGAGACATGATCACCCAAGCATGTATGATACTTAACTGACTGTATAGGTATGTAAGAAAGAAAAGCCCACTAGCATGTGACAGTGAACGAGTCTTTATAGGAGTAGAACTGGTAAGGGATCCAATATAGTCATTTTACCTCTATCAGCTGAGAGCGGTAGTCCAAGAAAGAGCAGCGAACCATTCTTCTAGATGTCAGTATCAGCCATAGTGATCGCTCAGATATTTATTAGAGAGCAGTTATTTCTTTTTAATCATTTCACCCCGAGCAAGGCGGTAACGCCACTGAAGCGCAGAGGGCTACGTAAGAGTGAAAATAATAGAGAAGAGAAAGCCGGAAACCACATCCTAAGCAGGGAACAAGAGATGAGCCTCTTCACCTGTTCAATAGCCGTGGGTGGAGTGCGAACCGGGCGATAGTTCAGTCTATCTACTCTAATTGAGAAAAGAAAAATAAATAAATAAATGAATAAATAAAAGAGTGAAAAGAATGGAGATAAGAAATCCGGAATACATGCATCACTGCCAGTTGATAAAAGAAGAAAGAAAAAGTTATTTTATCTAGTGGCCAGCAGAGCAATGATTTGTGGGTAGGTTGGAAAAGATAAAATTAACCCTGCCATCCTACGCACAAGTTAACAACAGACTGAAAATCGAACACTGAGATTTGGCATGTTTTTATTGATTGATTTGTTTTTTTACGGCATTTCAAGTTAGCAAAAGAAAGTGAAAAGAAAGAACTGAGGATAAACATAAAGAAAACTGAATGCTTGGCCATCAGCAAAAAAAGGAGACCAATATCCCAAGTGCAAGTCGGAGAATCTAAAATAAAACAAGTAAAAAAAATATAAGTACCTGGGAAGCGTTTTGAGAGAGGATGGATAATGCTACACGGAGATCGAAAGATGCATTGGCATGGCCAAAGACGCATTTCAGAAGCTAACCAGAATACTGAAAGACAGGAAAATATCATTAGAAACAAAGAAAAGTGTGCTGAATTGCTATGTGATATCTGTCCTTCTGTATGGAAGTGAATGCTGGACCATCTCATCAAAGATGAAGGAGAAGCTTGAGGCAGCAGAAATGTGGTTTTACAGAAGGATGCTGAGGATACCATGAACAAAGCACGTTTTTAACGATGGGGTGCTGGAAAGGATGCAAACGAGAAGAAAACTGAGAATAAATATCAGGAAGAGACAATGAGGTAATGAGGTTCCTAGGACACGTAATGAGGAAGTAAGGCCTGGAGAACTTGATACTCACAGGTCGGATAAGTAGAAAAATAGACAGGGTAAAGTAGCGCGAGATGTACTTGTTAGTTGTAAGCAAATGGTTAACGGAGCGGGACTTAAAAGAGATACTAAATGAAAAATTATTGAGAGCAACAAGACAGAACCCAGTGGAAGTCCATGATTACCTACGTCCTGAACGGACACGGCACATAAAGAAGAAATATGTCGTTTAAAGCCGAACAATATTGTTGAATTTTAAGAACATTTTTTCGATAATAATTTTTTGATACAGGTCTTATTATTTAGCACATCAAAGAGGTGACATAATACCTTTCCCTAGAGTATTTGCACGGAAATGAATATAATAAACCTGACTGGAATTCGAACTTAGCTCACCGATTTCTCATCCCATACATTAGTACTTTTCTGTCATACATTTTGGTCTCTGCATACTTCAGATTTCTTCATTCGAACAGTATTCATCACATGCTTGCTTTTTTGATACTGAACTATACAATATTCTGTTATCTTGAACTTTCAAGACATATTTTTATTGATTTGAAAAAAAAATCCAAACTTTTAAGATGATTGACTTACATCATTCTATAGGTTTTTTGAATTGATGTCCTCAACCTTGTGATGTTCGTGTGGCGTGATCGTTATTGGTAATCGTTGAGCTGGGTTCAAATACTGGCAGGTTATTCTTCGAAAAAATACCCTTAGGAAAGATCTAGAATTATTTCTTTCCTCCCCAGATACGCATTAAACGTAGCACAGAAAGCTTTTTAGCATTTTTTAGCAGCATGTTCGGAAAAGTTTTCCTTCAAGAAGAACGAACAAAAATAATACAATAATCAACACAGTTAAGATATCAGATATCAGGCAAAATATTGGACAAATGAATATGACCAGTGAGTACTTGCACGAAATATTGTAACAATGACAGTTGGTAAATTATAATAATGATACATTAGAAGTATCGTTCGAAAAGCTCGAATAACTTGATATTAGTTTAATATTATTCAAATAAATCTGTCAGATCATCATAATGGTTTTTATTAAATTGTTGTGTCATTATGTCGATCCAGGATGTTTTTTTCCGCCTGAATCCATCCTGCATATATACAAGTCAACAATCCGTCCGTGCATGGAGTACTGCTGCCATTTATGGTCAGGCGTTCCTGCCGTTCACCTCAGTGTTCTCGATGGGCTCCAAAGGAGAGTCTGTAATGTGATAGGTACTGACTTGGCGGATGGATTGCAGCCACTTTCCCACCGACGAAATGTGGCCTCCCTTTGTCTGTTCTCTAAATACTTTCATGGCTTCTGCTCGGACGAGCTGGAGTCAATGGTGCCTCCACAACAGGTGTTTACTTGTTCAACCAGATTGGCAACGGGGTCTCACCCATTCACAGTTAAGTTAGCCAAATGCAGACGACAATTCTACTCCTGCAGCTTCTTCTCTCGCACTTCCCGCCCCTGATGGCTACAACCTCCAAGAATTTAAATGCAATGTCAATACTCATCTATTAACCATTGGATTCTAGCTCTCTCCCCACCCTGTATATCCTTCCCTTTCTCTCCACCTATGTAACTGTCATCACACCTGCTTTCTCATCTTTCTATTGCTCTTTTCTAACTGGTCTGTACTCCCTCACTCTCTTCTAATTAATATTTTTTACAGTTATGTACCCCCCCCCCCCCCCCGCGCATCAGCAGCATTTCCGCCTTGCTCTGGGTGAAGTTATTAACAAAAAAAACATGAAACTAATATTTATATTTCAGAATTACTAAGAAAATAATATGTTCCCCACAAAAATTTTTTATTACGATTAACAAGGGGACATGGCGGAGTATAGTCGAAACGCTAACTTAATGCCAGTTCGGACTGGGAAATCGAGATACGAGTTCAAATTCCACAGGAGTTCATAAAATTTACTTATACTCTAATACCTTTGGGAAAGTTCTGAATCCATCTCTCAAAAATATAGGTAAATAACTGGACTGAATGGATCCTATAGCCGTGGGTGGCAACTGGTCTAGGTGAAGGACAAATATGAATTCAAAATTGACATCGATTCACACCATGTTCCGTAGGTTTCGATTTGAAAGCCCAACGAAAAGATCACGAAGAAGAATCAAAATCGGTTTCTTGTGCCACAACACCGATGATTGAAGCAATCGATGCAACTGGTGATTAGGATGATGTATAAAATGTTAATTTTCTTTATAAGGAATTCTTTCTTCAAAGAAATCCCCTGATATAGATCTGCGGTCAGATTTCTCAATCGTCTTGCCAGATTTATTCCTCTTCTCACACCCGGATGTCACACCCCGGGTAGAACTGATTTAATAACTTCCACTCTTCTATCTCCTACAATAATTAATTCATGATTTCGGGGCGTGCATTAGAAATTAACTACGTGAGCCTTCTTACATTGCCCGAAGATTTGAGACAAATATTCTGAACGCGGTGTTGTTAATATTATTATTTCATAATAGATAATGCCTTCCGTAGCAAGTATCAAGCAGTTTGAGTAGAAGACTGATAGCCGAAAAAGTCAGAGGTTCAATTTAAAGATCACTTTGTCTGCCCGAATGTTTTAGGTCGCTTACTGATGCAAATATATTTATTTCTCTGGCAAAAATAGAAGGTATAAAACATCTGGATACCTGGAAAAAGAACCTCATTCACGCGCGAGTTCGTGGTTAACAAGATGTTTCACTGCTCCTTGGGTAACGATTTAATGGGATATTTTTGGTTACCTGGGTTTTATAGTTACAGCATTTCATTTATTTTTATCATTTCAGCCCAAGCTGGGCGGAACAGCCACTAGTTTTGAGAGGGATACAAAGAAAGAAAAGGCTGGTTACATAAGTATTAAAGAAAGGATAAATTATGAATCGGATTCAAGAAGATAGAAGATAGTAAATGGCGTTGCCTTTACATTTTGAAGATTGTAGCTATAAAGAAAGCAAGTAAACCAAAGGAAATTCCACAGGGCGAGAAAAGAAACTGTTCGAGTAGAAATATCGGTTAGATTCAACAGTAAAAAGAGGTGAGACCTAGATCCCAATCTAGTAGCGCGGTTAAATTCACGTGGACAGGCACCAGGGAAAAAAGCTCGTCAGAGCAGTTTCCATGAAAACATTTGTAGAAAAGGCAGAGGGAAGCCACGTCACGCCGCTTAAAAAGTAACTGAAATCGAGATGCCAAGTCAAGAACAATTAGATTGCAGATTCTTCTTTGGATTTTGTCAAGAACAGCGAGAAGAATAGCAGGAGCACCCGACCACATAGAGCAACAGTGTTCAATACACGGACATTTGTAAATGTGCAAGACGGATTCTGGTGAAAAAAATATATGTCCAGAAGATTCAACCTTCCTAACACAATATGCAGTCATAGATCGGATATATTCGTTTCATTTCAGGTTAATTCATATATGAGGTAAAATATTGGATATCAGTTTCCATAACATCCTAATCAGTTAAGTGCTATACGTGATACAGACTTGGACAATCATGTTTCGAAAGAGATATAACTGATTGGGTAGACAATTTTCCTAGCACTAATTTGCCGTTAATTTCTGCAGTAGACTAGTTGCTAACCCGCGGTATAGAATCTAATCTGTCTTGCTATATAACCTATAGCTGAAAAGAAAAGCGACGGATTAAAACCGGTAAATTTTTTATTTGTTCCCCGAAGGCCTTTACCCCCTTCAAATCTTCCCAAAACATCCTTATTTCCGTGCAAATGTAAATGCTGAAATCAAATCGATAATTGTTTATTGACGAAATCTAACTTTTTTCACGTTGACGACCAGAAAATATCGAACATTTTGTCGCTGTTTATCTCACCCCGTCACCACGTTTCAAAAATGTTATTCACTGCAGAATGACTTCACGCGTAGTTTGCCGATTTCTCGGCCTTTTTACTTCCTCTTTGCAATTACTACGCAAAAATTGAGTTCCGAAACCAAACAAATCGCGGAGAAATTGCTCAAAGGAAGTAAATAGGCCGAACTAAGTATCCTCCGCCTCAAGTCATTCAGCGGTGAATCAGATATTAGAACGGTGGTAAAGGGTGAGATATAGTTCGATTTTTTTCTGGTCGACAACATGAAAAAAGGTAGTTTTTTTTCAATAAACAATTACCGATTTGAGTTCAGCATATACATTTGCACGGAATTAAGGATGTTTTGGAAAGATCTGACGGTGTAAAGGCCTTCGGGGAACAAATAAAACATTTACCTTAAAACCTTTCCCAAGAGTATTTGCGCTTGAGCGAATGCACCGAATTCATCTGTAATTCAAACATGGATTTTCGATTTCTGGTTTTAAACCGATATCCACTACACCACAAAGCACATAACATATGAATTATCATTAATCAAAAGATCGGTGCAACACAATATTTCTAGCTAACACCTGCTCTTTGATTTTTCCTAATAAAATACCTATGAACCGTTCAAGATTGTGCTGTTTATATTTTCTTCAGTTAAGTACCATACGCGATACACGCTTTGGGCGATCATGTCTCGAAATAAACATGACTGATTGGGCAGAAGATTTTCCCGCAAAATGTTGCCATTTATTTTTGTGGTAGACTGGTTGCCAGCTAAGACTATAGAACCCAAACTGTCCTATTATTTAACCCATAACTGGAGGGAAGAGACGGATTAATACCTTTCCCAAGGGTATTTGTGTGTAAGTGAATGCAAGGAATTCAAATGGAATTCGAAGGTATGAATCATAATTCTTAAGTTAATAACTTCGACTATAAACTACCAGTGGAATTTCTCCTGTCGTACTGTTAAAGATTTGTGTATAATAACTTTAACCAAATATTGCAATGACAATAGAATATATAAATGTATGTCATTATTTAAAGAAGTAAGCGAGTACAAATACACAGATTTGAAATTGACAAGTGTTTACATTTCACTGAATTTTTACTTTAACCACTTGACATCGTTATTGTCTACTCTCTTTTTTCTTTCTTTTTTCTTATATATTTTTTTCTTTCTGTTTTCCGTTTTTTTTTGTTGTTTTTTTTTTCTGTCTTTCTGTCTGTTTGTTGGTCCTGGGTATGACTGTAAACTGCATCCGGCAGCAAGGTCTCTAATTGGGAGTTTGTGAGGAGCGTGGAACCACCTCTTAATTGATGTTGTTCCCAGGTCCACCCTAACCCAGGGTGGTAGCACCTGTTAGGGTCCCCAGCTATGGGTAAATAGTTACCCCCAAACCGGGGTCAAAATGCTATGAAAGTATTTACCAACAAAACTTTTTTGAATGAAAAATATTCCCAACAAAACTTTTTTGAATGAAAAATATACCCAACAAAACTTTTTTGAATGGAAAATATTCCCAGCAAAACTTTTTTGATTGATAAATGTTACCAACAACTGTGATTTAAAATAAAAATACGTTTCTGGCCTTAAATGACCCTTTAGATGTTGATAGGCCGTGAAACAGGAACAACAAACTGTCAGTTTTTCTTTATTTATTTATCACTTTTATCCCTGTCTTTTTCTTTCTTCCCCTTTCTTTTTTTACTCACTAAAATCAAACAGCGACACTGATGCGTCTTCTCCGTATTTTCTCTTAATCAAAAACGGAATAGTTCATTAATTATGAGGTATTGAAAGGACGTAACATACATCATAATTTCTATTTTCTCTTGCAGACAAAGGAAAAATGGATCTTTTGCCGATCTAGAGATTCTAGCTTGCCTGAGAATTTCCCATTTAATTTTAGGGTTTTTATTCATCTCCAAAAATATTTTAGGCTTTTTATTCACCTCCAAAAATATTTAGAAACTGAGGTCTTATTTCGCTTGTGCTTATTAGTAAAAAGATGAAAGAGAATTTTAAAAACGTTTTTTTAAATGGTTCATTGTATTACCAATATAATCTTTAGTAACCCTTAATATCTTTTTAACTTGTACGAAAAATCTTTCCAAAAATAAAGGAAAGTGTTGTTCGTAACTGAATTTTTTTGAATAAAACGTTTATTGCCTGATGAGACATTGTTTTTTCAATGCTGAACCCTAATCTATAATTATGCAGTAGTTTGTAGTTTGCACATGTATTAACGTAATAATTAATAATAAATATTTAATGCCCTATTTTTAAATTGAGCAGTTTTAAATTAATATTCTAAACCCTGTAATTCTTTTGTTCGTTCCTCTACAGTATATATATATATATGTAATCAAATGATTAACACGTAATGGTATGGATTGATTCAAAAGCAATAATAGAAGTAGATTGGTAAAAGTTGATGGTTGCCTAAACAACAAGGCCTATATTAGTTTATTACGATCTTGTAGAAGACTAAGAAGATGGTAAAGATGGCAGTGATTCTTGCCACACACAACGCACAGCAAACATTTTTTTCTGAATGAAGGTGTTCAACCTTTAGAAGACTGGCCGGTACAATGTCCGTACCTCAATATAATTGAATCATTGTGTCGGAAACGGAAGAAAAGGGTGCTCCAACGAAAATTACCCAGTCTCCAAAAGTTTTGGAATGGTTATCAAGAAGAATGGGAAAAATATCAACAGAAAATCTGGACCTAGCTCCATTTAGTGTCACGTCAAACAGAATGAATTATTCGAGCTGAAAGCAAATTAGTTGCTTCATATTTTGACGTTTCAGAGTTTATGTATCAATCGCTTTTCGAAAAAATTTTTTTGAATATAATAAGAGTTGAAGGGTGAAATTTTCATTGGTGGTTCGGTGTATTTGCATAGCCTTTCTTTTCATATCATGTTTAAGATGTTCTATCACCAACCACAGAGCATTTACCGAAATGCAGTAACTTGTGAGGAAAGAAGCCCGCATTATTTCTTGAAAAAGCAATAACAGTGAACTTCAAATCTTATTTTCCTGAAAAACTGTTTTAAGATAAATACATTGAATTTTAAACAGAGATTGGCGCTGGCTGTTTGGTCAATGAATTCCGAATGTTTACTCATAAAGGAACGTCGAATTGCAATCAGCATTATACCAAAAGAAATACATACATACATACATATATATTGTCATCCGCAGACAGATCTGTTTCGCTGTATAAACCCGACCTATTTGGCGTCAGTCGGCGACTCTACATCTGGGCCACGGGGCGTTCGGTAGAAGAAAACCTAGTGAGCCAACAAACCTACCAAGGTTTTACCTAAACGTATCTTCAGGGAACGTTGGCTAACGTTTCCTGAAGATCCGTTTCGGTGAAACCTTGGTAGGTTTGTTGGCTCACTAAATTTAATTTATTTATTCTGCTCTGTTTAAGTATTGAGCGTTTTTTTGTTATTGATTACTCGTCTCGGGTTTTTTCTTTGGGTTACATGCTGGCTCGGTCTAAATCTCTTTGGCTGATGTTCATGTTCTTAGCTCTTTCTTCTTTTTTTACAACCATTTTTTCCTTAAACGTATATACGCGGACGGTTTTTTTCGAAACGAGTATAGCGACAAGTTTGTGTTTATATATATATATATATATATATATATATATATATATATAGTTATTATTACTATTATTATTATTATTATAACTGCCTGATGATGGTGTATTGGACATCGAAACGCAATAGCTTTTGAGTTGCAATATAATAATAATAATAATAATAATAATAATAATAATCTATGCTCTACTTCTGTATTGAGCACTTTTTAGAAGTAAATATCAAACTCCGGCTTATTTGTGCTTTTCTACAAGGACACACACCGCGTACAGTAACTATGCCCAGCGGACCTTAGTTTCTGGAAGAGAGCGCGTAATTTGTCCAAATCCGATGTTTGAACACTGCCGCTACGCGCAAAACCTCGCCTCAGGATGACCTGTGATTTCGTATTAGCAGACGCATTGACCGGGACTCAATTTCATTCAAGGTGCTTGGGTCAAGTTTTCAGGCACTTTCCAAAGAGATCAGACAAAAAACCTTCTAACCACTTAGTGACGCATCTCAGGGAACAAATGTTTGTGTCCAACTACATAAAGTGATTATAACCCTCTACTTTAAGTTACAACTCGCAATATGCTTTTATCCATAATGTCTTCAGATCGTGACGATTGGAAATATGTTGTGTTTTCGTAGGTTCTATGCAAAAGAAGATACGACGCATTCAGCAATTTGAAGTAGGAAAAAGGTCATGAAAACTATTAGACGTGATGTTACACTCAGTTTGAAATTTGGACTTTGACATGATAAATGATGTTACAAAATATTTTGTTCTATATCGTTATTTATTTTTGAGAAAATGAGTTTTCAGATTAAGTTTAAGTTCAAAATCTTAGCACTGGAATTTTATTCAGTTGATTCGGTGAAAGCCATATAAAACTGATAATTAATTAAAGCTTTTAACATTATATATGGACAAGATGTATGGCAGAAACACATTATTAGTTAATAAATGTGCCGTCAAATAAGACTTTTCATGTATTTCAGAGGAAAGTTTTCCCAACAGTGTAGCTATATTATGATGTATTATGTTATACAATAGTGTTGTCTTAGTGTCAATTTCAATACACAATGATAATCTTAAACAATTTATCACATAATTTGTGCCCAGCAATATTATGGTGTTATATACACTTTTATCTATTCTTTGTTTTTATAAGAGTCTAGCAAATCGTATTCAAAAAGTAGCCTTTTTGTAATCTTTATCAATTTTTTACGGTTTTGCTCACAAAATACAGTAAAAATATAAATATTTTGATTGTGATGATTAGCAATTCTGGTTTGACTATATTTTCTATTCAATGTATCTAATAAAAATATATGTCAATTAATTTAGATTTAGTCATAAAATAGTAAAATTTTGAAGTCTTTTGTAAGCAAAAATCTTCAGAATTTTTTTTCAGTCGCTTTTAAAACTAAATGCTCAAACTTTCTAAAAGATATTAATCTAAACTTTTGTGATGGTACCTATTACATCACACCCCACCTTTGATAGTAAGTGCAATATTGATTTTTATAAAGGTAAGTAAAAAACCAACCTGCCCTCTGAACCAGCGAATAATCTAAGATTGTAAACATCATAATATGCAAAATTCGAAATAGATATTGTTTCGTTCAATTAACATGAGTATACTTTGCTTTGGTAACTCCATTTTGGCACTAAAATAATGGACATCATTTTTGCTGAAATGAAGATGAATGTTGTAACAGTGAAGGGAAGACGATCTAACGAAAAATAGTCAATCGGTGTTTAAACTATCCAAAAGACACTTTCTCTTACCGGATGAGTTTTAAGTGCAAAGAAAACCGAAAGATCACAAATATTAGAAATGACAGATGAAAGGAAAGATTTTGAGTGACTAAGTAAGCATCTCAAAGTTGACGGCCATACTAGCGAAGAGAAAATTCAGTATTAACAGTGAGGTTTCTGTTGGTACAGTAGACAGGATATCAAGACAAACAACTTGAACGGGTTTATAAAAAAAATATAAATAAAGAAAAGTAATCGGAATAGGAAGAAAGAAAAGATCATCTAATATGAGGAGTAGAAAATGATATTTTAGTAATGGTGATTTCCTAAGCACAGCTTAGATGTGGTCAGTCAGTCAGTTAAGTGCCATACATGAAAAACGCATGGGCGATCATGTCTCTAAAGAGATATAACTGTCTGGGCAGAAGATTATCCCGCAGTAGGTTGCCATTGCTTTCTGCGGTAGATTGTTTGCCAGCCAAGGCTATAGAACCCAATGTGTGCTGTTATTTAACCCATAACTGGATGGAAGAGACGGATTAAGACCTTTCCCAAGTGAATGCAATGAATTCAACTGGAATTTGAACTCGGCTCCCCAATTTCTCGTTCCGAGCCGATATCCACTGCACCACAACGTAAATCCCTTAGATGTAGTACAAGGGCGAAATTATGGAGCATCAAGTGAGCATCGAACTCACAATATAATTGATCCAGCAAAACAAAGTCGCCAACCATGACACTACGTCCGAGTGCCCAAGTAATTCTATGGATAGATTACATTAATGCTAGAGATTGTATAAGACAACCAGTGAGAAGCAATGTAAGATACACCAAAAAAGGGGGTAAAACTTGATGATGAACACGTAATGGTATCGATTGGTTCAAAAGCAGTAATAGAAGTAAAATGGTAAAAGTTGATGGTAGCCTAAACAACGAGGCTTATATTAGTTTATTACGATCTTGTAGAAGACTAAGATGTAAAAAAAAAATAGCAGTGATTCTTGCCACACACCACGCACAGCAAAAAATGTATTTTTTCTGGATGACGGTGTTCAACTTTTGAAAAACTGGCCAGTTCAATGTCCTTACCTCAATATTATTGAACCATTGTGTCGGAAACGGTAAAAAAACCAGGTGCCTAAACAAAAATCACCCAGTCTCCAAGTGTTTTGGAATGATTGCCAATAAGAATGAAAAAGATTATCAATAGAAAGTCTAGACCTCGTTCCATTTAGTGCCATGTCAAACAGAAAAAATTATTCGAGCAAATGTCAATACGAGTATTTACTTGATCCATGTTGCTTGAAATCTTTCTAACAAAGCCACAACAACCAAATAGTACATTTTTCACTATGTTTGCAAATTATACGAAAGAACTTGGTACCAAATTCGAACATATGAATAGAATGCACCATGCTCATATGATAGAATGCCTTTATATTACGGTTAAGTTGATGGAACTCATATATATATATATATATATATATATATATATATATATATTCTTCCATGAAACAAATCCATCCCTTCTCAACACATTCGATAAATCAGTGTGTGTGTGTGTGTGTGTGTGTGTGTGTGTGTGTGTGTGTGTGTGTTGAAGTCTAATGTGCAGAGTGTATAAGCTACTTAGCTCTTACCAAAACATTTGAGGAGATACCAAAACCAGACATCTGTACAATCGGGATGTCAAACGAGTCTGACAGAACGAGGAGACCTTTGCTGGCTTAGCAGCCAATGTCAGTATAGTATACAGAATTGGCATGTATGTATGTATGTATGTATGTTATAATGACAGTCAAATTTTATAGATAGATAGATAGATAGATAGATAGATAGATAGATAGATAGATAGATATACACGCATATATATGAGCGATTCTATTTCTGTGACTGTAAAGAAATTAAATTCTTTTTTAGCCTTTTGCACTGTTCACATCGGAGTTCATTTTCAGTATTTTCAATACGCCGTGACTTCAAAGGAATTTTAAAAAAATAGATTAAAAAAATTCAGAATTATTTGAAACAGCCGACCATAGTAGAGGATATGCAAAACGTTTACTTTGAAGGAAACCTGTTAACCTAATTGAAAAGTTTACAGCTTTTAGAAAATTTGTTTCGAAGTGTAGACACATAAAAATTCGCCAGTTTATCTTTATAGAGATATAGAGCCAAAATAAATATATTTTTTTAGTGTTTTTTTTTTTCACATTTTCCTTGATATAACTTCGTTACCAATACTTCGTAGGTTTTAGAATATCTTTATTTATAGGAAATATATATATATATATATATATATATATATTATATATCTGTGCGTGTGTGAGTGTGTGTGTGTGTCTATGTATTTATATATATAAATATAAACATACACTGTTAAATATAAGAGACAATGAATGTCTATTATATCTAATCATGAGGCGACCTAAACATCGTATTTTGGCTTCAATTTCAGGTGAAAATAAAGACAAAATTTTTCCAACATTTGGATGATTATTTATAAAGTTGATTCAAAACTTTCGGCTCACAAGAGCCATCTTCAGAGAGTTTACAGAGACGTTAACATAAAAACATCCATCATCTTAGAACCAACTTAATAACAAATTATCCAAATGTTTTAGAATTTTTGTCTTTATTTTCACTTGAATTTAAAGCCAAAATACGATGTTTAGGACGGCTCATGACTAAACGTAATAGACATTCATTGTCTCTTATATTTAACAGTATATGTTTATAAAATTATCTGCTGCCTCGACACACTAAATATCTATCTATCTATCTATCTATCTATCTATCTATCTATATATATATATATATATATATATATATATATATGTAAAATGTGTCGGTATATAAACAAATAAATATATATATATATATGCAATGTGTTATGCATATAATTAATATACAAATACATATATATAGTATATAATATTAATATATAATATATTTATATATATTATTACTTAGTAGGTTTTAGAATATCTTATATATATTTATGTGTAAAATGTGTATGTATATAAATATAAATACATATATATATATATGCAATTTGTTATATATAATATATTTAATATATTAACATATATATAATATATAATATTATATATAATATATATATAATATATTAATATAAATTATTCTTCCTTAGTAGGTTTTAGAATATCTTTATTTATAGCATATATATATATATATATATATGTGTGTGTGTGTGTGTGTGTGTGTGTATGTGTGTGTGTGTGTGAAATGTATATGTATATATATCATAATGATGATCCACGTATACTGTCTTAATATGTATAGGAAAAACTACTAAAAAGTTGTAACTTTAAAAATATATTATTTTGACAGTATTTATTTATTTCTATTATATATATATTTATTTGATATTTCAGACCGGCCTCGGCCTTTCATCAGAAATAAATGATTTTAAAATTTAAACTAGAAGCGTCCGTCACGAGAACGGTTGTTGAGTGATGTAGATAGCGATAGAGATTTTTAAAATTTGTAAACGTAAACCTATCTCTAATAATACTTTTAAATGTTGTTTTAAAGAAAAAATTTTAATTGTATCTAAAAATTGTTTAACTATTGAAATATTTATAAAGATTCAAAACACCTAAGTCCCTATTTAACCCTAGCCTATATGTATTTAATTTTAAAATCCAGTATTTTTCTTTCTTTCTGCGTGAGTATGTGGAACTAAAATCGGAATCTATCAGTAAACATTTGCAGTTTTCTAATGTGTGTCCCGGTTGATTTAAGTGTTGTGCTATGGTTGGTATATATATGCAATTTGTTATATATATATATATATATATATATATATATATATATATATATATATGTAATATTACTATATGATATATTAATATATATTAATACTTAGTAGGTTTTTAAATATATTTACGTATAGGATATATATATATATATATATATATATATATGGTTGTTTATCTTATAGTTTATCTTGTCGTTTATCTTGTTTATCTTATCGTTTATCTTCGGGATTTCCCGTAAGATATATATATATATATATATATATATATATATATGTGTGTGTGTGTGTGTGTGTGTGTGTATGTGTGTACACAGAGTCGTGCTATAGATAAATACGTAAATGTACACACACGCATATATATATATATATATATATATATATATATATATATATATATATAGGTTAATTAGTAAGACAGATTGTGTTCTACAGCCTGGGTTGGCAACCGAGCTAGCGCAAGAAGTAATGATAACCTACTGCGGGAAAATCTTCTGCCAAGTCAATCATGTCTCGAATGCCACAATATGACGCAAGCTTTTATCACGTATGCAAATTAACTGACTGGTATTACACTGAGCAATGTTTTATTAACACCAACAAATTAGTGTATATGAGCGTGTACATACGTATATATATATATATATACTGATACCCATATTTATATACTATACATATATATGTGTGTGTGTGGGTGTTTGTCTTTGTATATATATATATATATATATATATATATATGTATATATATAGTTGGGTATTTAAATAATATTCAAGTTACAATAAAAACGAGGCATAAGATAGTGAGGTTAAGTGTTTTATTTTTATTTTTGTTTCTTTTTTGAACTTGAATTTGATTTGAAATGGTCTGAATGTTTCCTATTTCAAAACGCTTTTGACCATAATTTTACTCATTATTAAGGATGATTTTATTTAATAAATACATGCATAATATATATATATATATATATATATATATATATATTCATTAGAGAATTCTTTGCTTAGTATTTTGGCGCTTATCGACATTTCTTTCTGCGTGGAATGAATCCGACGCTGGGTCTGAAGAGACCTGCGCAGCTACAGCATGGTAGTTTAGGAGGGATCAGGGGTGTAGAGCTCTGGCTTTTTCTTAGTTGTTTTTCCTCTTTTGAATTTGTCTTTTGGTCTTTTCCAAGGATTTTTCGTTGACTGCTCTTCTCCAGCTGGTTCTTTCTACTTTTTCCGTCTGTCAATAGACCGGATTTATTCCAATGTGTTTTTGAGTTGATCCTTGAATCGACGATGTGGGGCTCCAAGTGGTCTCCTGCCAGATGCGAACTCGGATAAGAGGATTTCTTTTGTAGGCGGATATCTGACATTCAGGTAAAATGTCCAGCCGACTGAAGTCGATAACACACACACACACACACACAAACACACACACACACACACACACACACACACACACACACACACACACACACACACACATATATATATATATATATATATATTCTACAATTAATAATAATAATAAATATAGATTTTATCCTTCACTGGTCGTAAAACTTTCATGCACAATGCAGTCATTAGTGGCTGTTGATGATTGTATTGTGTATGAAACTCATATTTTGCGCATGCGTAGGCGTAATTTATTTGTTCACTACGTGAGGAGTGTGAGGCGTGCATTGTGATGCATTGAATACCGGCTCAGATGAAGATATAAGAGAGCCGAGTTCGAATTCGATTTAAATTCGTTGCATTCACGTACTTGCTAAAAGTCCTTGGAAACGGAATTAATCTGTCGCTTCTCCCTTCAGCTATTGATTAAATAGCGGGTCAGATTGGGTTCTATAATCTTGGTTGGCAACTAATCAAAAAAGTAATGGCAACCAACCGCGGGAATATCCTTTCCTAGTCACATAAGCGTATATTACGTATAGCACTGACAGAAGTTAGTGTCAATGGTGCTTGTTCTGTAAGCAACTCTTAGTTGCGTATCTGACATCGAAAGTGCGCAACTCGGTTGTGTCAACTGTAGAAGAAAACACAGCTTAGAACAGGGAAAAAGCTGTTCTAAACATGTCAGTCAGTTAAGTGTCAGAGGTGATACATGCTTAGTCGATCATGTCTCGAAAGAGACATGACTAACTGGGCAGAAGATTATCCCGCAGTAGGTTGCCATTACTTTCTGCGGTAGACTGGTTGCCAGCTAAGTCTATAGAACCCAATCTGTCCATAACTGGAAGAAAGAGATGAATTAATACCTTTCCCTAAGGTAATTGTGCGCAATTGAATAAATATTCAATTGGAATTCGAACTCGGCTCCACGATTTCTCGTTCCGAACCGATATCCGCTGCTCCACAAAGCACATCCGTTTTAAAACATGGGTGAACCGTAAAACTACCAATGCTTATGTAACCAACGGCACGCACTTGGGCATTCCAGGTTAAACCGATCTTACGTCACAAACCGTCACCTTGGCCGAGTAGTCAATATATTTTACTTGAACTGTTGCCAGTAATACGAGCAATGTATCGTATAACTGATCCGCATAGAATTTCTATATTATTAGCTTGTAGAATCACTTCTACATGCACGTACATGCCCTCATACATATCGCCATGCACACACGTTCATACGCATATACCCACACACACATACGTGAGGACCGCACGTGAAACTTTCTTTTTATCCCGCGTTTATTAAGAAATATATAAACTGATTTCCACACGTGCTTAGCTTGGAGGCTGTTATTCAGAGCATAAGTCCGAATGCCGTTCGTCCATTCCATCTCACATACTGAGCTAATTGCATTCAGCAATTAGCCTCATATAAAATGTTTCTTTCCATCTTATAAGTACATTTCTATACATGCATAATTATATTCACTACTATTCAGTACAAACATATTATTTTCTTTCAGGAACTCTGCTAGCATAAATATTGAGACAATATCTTTAATATCTAAGAGAGAACTCTTTTCACGACAACTTACATTTACGAATTATTCAGTTCTGTAACCTTACTTAATACAATGTTGTTATATTCGTTACATTGTGCCTTGAGTTATTTTATTTATAAATATGGTTGTTTGGACAATCAACCCACTTTTAACTGTTGAAATTACTACTCTGACAATCACCCTACTACATATTGGCAACCAATTTGTGCAGAACACTACAAACTCATTCCTCGGTGTGGGGCATCTTCCCAAACAGGTATGGGGATGCGTTTATTCCTCGGTGCCTATCGCCTCCCGAATGTTTCCGCAGTTCTGCTGATAAAGCCGCGCACATCCCAATACTTGGGGTATAGAAACAATACTGACTGCATGTAAAGTGATATTCCTATTTCGAATATCATAACAATTCAAAGCAACAGAAGTCTAGTTTTATAAAAAGATACTGAGGTTATGAGGGACTGAACATGTTTTGGAGAGAATGGAAACGAAAATTAAAAATAAAAAAATCATTATTAGTCATTCTCTACAGTTTGGGCGGTACGAAAATGAAATATGTGCAAATACTTAAATCCCTGAAAGTGTTCTGACAGAGGATGGAAAGTGTGACACTGAATGCACATCGGCCTGGCTAAGGACCAATTTCAAAATCTAAGCAGAGTATGGAAAGACAGAAAGAATTCGTTGGAAACAAAGAAAGGATTATTGGACATATTTTCTTCTATATTTCAGCGAATGCTGGACAATCTCATCAAAGATGACTTAGAGTTGCGAAGCGACAGAAATCTGGTTCTACAGAAGGTTCTTGGGGATATCATGGACCGAACATGCAAGAAACGACAAAGTTTTGAAGAGTAAAAAGGGACTTATACTTAACATCAATGAAAGAAAGTTGGATCTTTTAAAAACTTAATGAGAAAGAAGGGCTTCGAGAATCTGTTACTCACAGGACGAATAGGGGGAAGAAATATAGGGTAAAACAGCGCGTGACATACTTGATGAGCTTAAGCAAATAGATGGGAGGGCCGAGTTGGGAGAAATGACAAGATCAACGTTATTAAGAGCTACAAGGATGAATAAAATATGAAGGGCAATGATAGCCTACGTCCGAAGGTACACGCTACATAAAAAAAAGAAGTTATAAAATTTGTTCAAACCCTGAAATCACTTTTCGGTTGTTATTCACCAAAAGTTCATTTTTTTTAAATTAAGTAGATTCTGTTGCATTGATGGAATCGCCATGACAAGGCTTTTCTCAATCAGTCAGTTAAGTGCCATACGTGACACACGCTTGGGCGGTCATGTCTCGAAAGAGACATGACTGACTGGGCAGAAAATTATCCCGCAGTAGTTTGCCATTGCTTTCTGTGGTAGACTGGTTGCCAACCAATCTGTCCTGTTATTTGAGCCATGGAAGGAAGAGACGGATTAATACATTTTCCAAGGGTATTTATGCCTATATGATTGAAACGAATTCAACTGGAATTCGAACTCGGCTCTCCGATTTCTCGTTCCGAGTTGATATCCACTAGGCCACAACGCACATCCAATAGAGAACTGTAAAATGGAGTAATGTAGTAATCACTCTCTTGTAGTAGTCCGAAAGACAATAAACATATTCACCAAAAACACCTCTACGGTAGGATGACTTTAAGGTCAGTTGAATTTGACGCAAGGTCAGAAATTTCACAATTCCCGGGAGTAATCAATGTGACACTGACGACAGTATCCAATAAGTCAGCATTTTTTTTTTTGTAAAATGAGGAAAAACGTATGGCAGGTTTTGACTCCCCGAATCGATACGGCCTCATATCTTTAATTGCGAAAAAATATAAATATTACACTGTCATTCTAGCCTGAAGGCGGACTTAGGTTTACCAGGTGCTGTAAGGTCTAGGGAGTGAAAACCGAGTTCCAGTTCCAGTTCTAGTCGAGGATGTTCTGTTCACTTACAGGCAAATACGTAAAGCTGTTAATCCATCTCTTATCTTCTCAGTAATTAGTTAAATAGAAGTTGTAACAGTAAATAATTATTACCTTTAAAATATCTTACATTCTACAAATAATATCCAGCTTTAAATAAGGGGACAAATGTTTATTATTACCTTTAAAATATCTTACATTCTACAAATAATATCCAGCTTTAAATAAGGGGACAAATGTTTATTATTACCTTTAAAATATCTTACATTCTACAAATAATATCCAGCTTTAAATAAGGGGACAAATGTTTATTATTACCTTTAAAATATCTTACATTCTACAAATAATATCCAGCTTTAAATAAGGGGACAAATGTTTATTATTACCTTTAAAATATCTTACATTCTACAAATAATATCCAGCTTTAAATAAGGGGACAAATGTTTATTATTACCTTTAAAATATCTTACATTCTACAAATAATATCCAGCTTTAAATAAGGGGACAAATGTTTATTATTACCTTTAAAATATCTTACATTCTACAAATAATATCCAGCTTTAAATAAGGGGACAAATGTTTATTATTACCTTTAAAATATCTTACATTCTACAAATAATATCCAGCTTTAAATAAGGGGACAAATGTTTAAGAAGCCGTAAAAAAAATAATTCAGTCAATTAATCAACCAATCTTCTTTTCTTTTTGTTTTTTTCTTTTTTATGTATATATTTTTTCTTTTTATGCATACTTTCTTTCTTTCTTTCTTTTTATGCATACTTTCTTTCTTCTCATGCGTACATTCTTTCATTCTTTCTTCTTATGCATACTTTCTTTCTTTCTTTCGGCATACTTTCTTTCTTTTTTATGCATACTTTCATTCTTTCTTTCTTTCATCTTATGCGTACATTATTTCTTTACTTCTTTTTATGCATAATTTCTTTATTTCTTTCTTTTTATGCATACTGTCTTTCTTTCTTTCCTTCTTTTTATGCAGACTATCTTTCTTTTTTTCTTTTTATGCATACTGTCTTTCTTTCTCTCTTTCTTTCTTTCTTTCTTTCTTTTATGCATACTTTCTTTCTTTTTTATGCGTACTTTCTTTCCTTCTTTGTATGCATACTTTCTTTCTTTTTATGCATACTGCCTTTCTTTCTCGCTTTCTTTTTATGCATTCTTTTTTCTTTCTTTTTATGCATTCTTTTTTTTCTTTCTTTTTATGCATATTTTCTTTCTTTCTTTCTTTCTTTCTTTCTTTCTATGTATACTTAGTTTGTTTCACTAAGTTCAAACAGTGTTTTTAGTATATTTTCCTTTTTCGTCTTTCCTCACAATGGAACAGAATGGTCGATTATTTATCTGAGGTGATGGCATGACTCAGTATACATGGTAACTAATTTACTAACTCAGAGTAACAAGCAGAACTGTAATATGATAGAAAAAATGAATTCTGTTTCATTTATCGACTGCTTGAGAAGAACCGTTCTTTTTCATCCAATTCTTATTACAGGCCTCCTTTTCGTATTTTTTTTTTTCATTTTTGCTGTAAGGTCTAATTTCATTGAACAAAAATATCTCTGTTGCTTGTCCAATCAGATAATCTCCTGCAGACGATTTTTTCTTACCACCTTCTCTCTTGTGACTGGTGCAACTTTCTTATAGATCGTTGGTTTTTCATCTTATTCTCTTTAGAATCCGAAACAACATTATAGAAATTCTGCATAATTCTAGAAATGGCTACCATTAATATTCTGTCATTACTGATAAAATTATATCGTTAACTGGATTTTTATACTATACTTTATTTTATTCTTATTACCAGACACCAATTACTTCAGATAGGATATGACATTGACGATAATCTGTCCACGAATAAGATGGGTTCTAAATAATTTCTTAGATTACATGGGAAAAATTGTGAATACTTGCTTCATAATATTTTTAACGTTACCGTCTATACGGGAGGACTGAAGATATAACTGAATATTAAAAAAAAGACAATTTTCTTAGTTCATAAATACATATAAGACGAAACCCTAGTATTCCTTGCAGATCAAGGAAAGACAATTTCGATAAATTATTGACGAAATTTTAGTTTACTGCTTACAAATATTGTCATAATTACGCACATTTAACAAGACGCAAAAATGTCATTCAGTCAAGTAATCAATGAATCTTTTCTTCTTTTGGTTTTCTTTTTTAGTGTACACTCACTTTCTATCTATGCGTACTTTCTTTCTTTCTTTCGTTCTTTCTTTCTTCTTATGCGTGCTCTCTTTCTTTCTATGCGTACTTTCTTTCTTTCTTTCATTCTTTCTTTCTTCTTATGCGTGCTCTCTTTCTTTCTATGCGTACTTTCTTTCTTCTTATGCGTACTTTCTTTTTATGCATACTTTTTTCTTTTTTCTTATGCGTACTTTCTTTCTTTTTATGCATACTTTTTTTTTCTTATGCGTACTTTCTTTCTTTTTATGCATACTTTTTTTCTTATGCGTACTTTCTTTCTTTCTTTCTTTCTTTCTTCTTATGAGTACTTTCTTTTTATGCATACTTTTTTTCTTATGCGTACTTTCTTTCTTTCTTTCTTTCTTCTTATGAGTACTTTCTTCTTATGAGTACTTTCATTTTATGCATACTTTTTTCTTATGCGTACTTTCTTTCTTTCTTTCTTTCTTCTTATGCGTACTTTCTTTTTATGCATACTTTTTTTTTCTTATGCGTACTTTCTTTCTTTCTTTCTTTCTTCTCATGCGTACTTTCTTTCTTTTTATGCATACTTTTTTCTTTTTTCTTATGCGTACTTTCTTTCTTTCTTTCTTCTTATGCGAACTTTCTTTTTATGCATACTTTATTTATTTATTATTACGCGTACTTTATTTCTTTCTCTTTTTATGCATATTTTCTTTCTTTCTTCTTATGCGTACTTTCTTTCTTTCTCTTTTTATTTATTATTTTCTTTTTTCTTTTTGCTTATGCGTACTTTCCTTCTATCTTTCTTCTTATGCGTACTTTATTAATTTTTTCTTTCTTTTTATGCGTTCTTTCTTTCTTTCTTTCTTTCTTAACGTTCTGTTCATATGCTCTTTCTTTCTTTCTTTCTTTCTTTCTTTCTTAACCTTCTGTTCCTATGGTGTTTCTTTCTTTCTTTCTTTCTTTCTTATGCGTACTTTTTTCTTTTTATGCATATTCTTTCTTTCATTTTATGCATACTTTATTTCTTTCTTTCTTCTTATGCATATTTTTTCTTTCTTTCTTTTCTCCTACTCGATGAAGTGAGAAGATCATAGTACCACAACCAGACCCTAATCAACATTGTGATTCTGAGTAAATCTCATTGACGACATGCTTGATAATCCTGTTCAGAATCAGTCTAACTAATGTTTCACCATGAATTGACAATATAGATATTCCACGGCAGTTGTGAAAAACTTGAAGTATGTGAAGTCATTTAAGAAGCAAGATGAATGCAAATTTTGCCTCACCACTTGGGGTGAAATATATTAGAAAAATATATGCAGGATACATACAAAAATACTCGGGAATAATCGTTCTTATTTTCTTCATTTTGCCTAAAATGTCCAAAACGATGTCGGGAGAAAAATAGTCGGAGTTGAATCATCACGATGAAGAGCCATGTATATATATATGCAAGAGGTGGTCTTAAAATAGTGAGAAAACTGTATTTTGGCAAAATGGTGTCTGGCAAGATCATGTCTTTGCCGTAATGGTGTATGACTGAATTCCTTTAAGCGGAAAGACTGCATAGAATAGTGTTCATCGAAATTTGCCAAATATTTACGGAAATCAAACCGCGGATGTGACCTCAGTTAAGCGGCTTGCGACTAAAGCGTGAGCAAAAGAAACAAAAACATTGCTTGAGATTATAATAAGATGAACTGCACGGACAATCAACTTGCGTAATTGACAATAGTGAGATTCGAACTCTAGTCTCATGGTCGAAAAGCGAGTGTTAATTAAAATCATGAACTGCAATATATGCATAAAGAAATTAAGTATCTAACCAACAGACGAACTGAAAACATCAGGAAAATTTTGGATCAGAAGAATAAATCTCTATATATGAAAGGCAATACGTGAGTTTTTGTGTGACTGTAACCTATGCACACCTATTTTTTTAAAGCTACGCCATTCAATCTTTCTAGGGACACATATCTACTGGGAAGCCAACTCGACACATGCATTTTGAGTTTAAGTTCAGCAATTTTCCCCTTTCGTAATTTTTGGCCAGTGGAGCCGATTGTTTACATTTGTTCAGTAAAACATCTAAGAGCTAAGATGGTTGCTAGATTACGTCACAGAAATCAAATCACACGTGTCAAACGCGACTAAAAAAATGAGCCTTTCTATTTAATTTTTATTCCGATGTTTTAAAAATTCCTTTGGTCAACAAATTATGTGAATATTTTCCTCCTAATTTTGAAACAAAAGAAATATTCAAAAAAAGAGATTTTTCAAACAAAAACAAAATATGCCAAAAAAAATGCCAATGGTTAATTTAATTATTTAAGTACTTTTTTTCCCAGATTTAATATTTAATATTTCAGAAAATAAAATTAAAAAAAATAAAACATTTTTTTCGCTAAATATCTCATGTAGGAAATCAAAATCAACTGTCCGTAATTCGTATGGCATTAATGTAACTTTTTCCTCTAAAATTAAATGTCTACATTGTAAATATTCTTCCAAAATTTCTTCAATTAATTTAGTCACCAAAAAATGTAAATATTTTCTCCCGTAAATTTTGAAACAATTTAATTATTGAAGTTTTTTTTTTCAGATTTAATATTTCATACTTCACAAAATAAAATTATAAAGAAAATAAACCCTTTTTTGGTAAATATTTAATGCAGAAAATCAACTGTCTGTAATTCGTGTGCCATTAATATAACTTTTTCTTTTAAAATTAAATGTCTACATTTTTAAATAGTCTTCGAAAATGTCTGAAATTCATTTAGTCAACAAAAAATGTATTTTCCCCCGTAATTTTGAAACAATTTAATTATTTAAGTCTTTTTTTCAAATTTAATATTTCATACTTCATAAAATTAAATTAAAAAACAATAAAGTTTTTTTTGCTAAATATTTAATGCAGGAAATCAACTGTCTGTAATTTGTGTGGCATTAACTTAACTTTTTCCTCTAAAATTAAATGTCTACATTTTTAATTATTCTTCGAAACATTTCTCAAATTCATTTAGTCAACAAAAATGTAAATATTTTCCCCCGTAATTTTGAAACAACAACAAACGTAATGTTATTTACAATGTCACACAATTCTTTTGAAGAGTTTAGGTGGTAGAGGGTTATTTGTTGGCATACTCGTGATCCTCCCGCTTGTTTTAAGCACGGGATGCGTACAAATGTATTCTCAGTTTGCAGACCCAACACACCGTGTTGAAAGTTTTCAAAATGGCGTTATTGGCATCCAGGTATCACGCTTTTATCGTTAAAATAGTTAAATATAACCGCTACTTCTACACCTAGGGTTTTATTTCTTGCACTTCCTTCCTGTTTATTCGCTTTCTTGATAGCTACAATTTCCAAAAATGTAAATGTTACGACAATTGCTAACTTCTATCTTCTATTGTCTTGAATCGCGACAATCTTATATTCTTTCTTCAATACCTCTCTATCCAGTCTTTTCTCTCACTACAAGTACCTGCGAACTAGTGACAGTTCCATCTTGGTTGGAATGAAATAGTTAAATTTTTCTCGTGATGCGTTTCCTCCGATGAAAGTTATCCTGTATGAGAACACGTCACATTTAATGAGTTCCATATATATATATATATATATATATATATATATATATATATAGGGAGAGCAAGAAGAGAGAGAGAGAGTTAGTCGTCCGCAGACAGCTCATCAATACGGTTAGATACCTTGTGAAAGCGTTAGGATGTTTTCAGTTATGCCATACATACATACATATATATATATATAGTCATCCGCAGACAGATCTGTTTCGCTACTAGTATCACAGCACATCAGTACGCTTAGACTCCGATTGCTTTTAACCCAGGATTGAAACCCGACCGAAGTGGCGTCAGTCGGCGTTTCTACCTCTGAGCCATGGGCGCGCGGTAGAAGAAGGCAGACTTATTTTGGCATGTATATTGTCATTATACACGCCCAATAGCCAGAGTGCTCTAATTCATTAGTGAATGAGCGATGCGTACATGTCAGTGTAGCTACTGTTTATCAAAGTCTCCCATTCTTTCAGGGTGTGGGAGCGTAATTCTTCATTCGTAAACGAATATATATATTCCTCATTTGTATTGCACGGCCTAGGTTTCTTCCCTATGGTGTCTTCAGGCGATTTGCAATAACTGATTTGACCGTTAGTTTTTGTTTTTTTTGTTTTTGTTTTTGTTTTTGTTGTTTATATTTTAAGAACGCTCACATAACGGTGATTTTTTGAATGCTCATGTAACATGTAACTTTTGAACGCTCAATTTTTAAAAATTACAAGAAGTTATATCCATGGTTTTTAAAAATTACAAGAAGTTATATCCATGGTTTTATGAACTTAATAGGTACCTCATGGTATGGTTACACTTAGGCATAATTTCTGTTCTTTCATTCAATAAATCATTTTTGTTTGGGAATAGCATAATCTCTAACTTTTCTTCTTGGCACAGTCTACATATTTTGCCACCGTTGTAAGGCTTGGCTGTTTTCATTATACTTCACGTTATGTTTGGGTCTTTTCCATAATTTAATTTCAATTTCCACACGTGGTTAGCCAATTTTGTACAATTTTTAAAGTTTTCTATTTTAAATATAGACCCATGATTGAACCACACACACACACACACACAGACACACACAGACACACACACATATATATATATATATATATATATATATATACATGTATATATATTTTTTTTCATATATATATATATATATATATATATATATGTATGTATGCTTATATCGGTATATATATATATATATATATATATATATATATATATAAAAGCAAGTTTTCAAAACGTGACACGAAACAGATTTTATCTATAATACGGACAACGTTTAGTTCTTGAAAATTAAGGAGATGGTAAAAAGTACATGAACAACAAAAACAAATGCAAACATCATGAACTGGCAACAACATGTTCAAATATTGTTAAAATACAACATAAAATTATATAAACAGACGTCGTTGGTTGAATTTAATGAAATTTATTTAAATGAATTCATGCTACATAAATATTCATTATGTATATAAATGTATGTTAAAAATATAGATTAAATCAGAGTGACTTATTGAATAACGAACAAATACGAAATGTTATCTGAAAGAAATTATATCACTTAAAGATAACAACTGTAGTGACAATCAAAAGTACACGAATGCAAGAAAAAACATGAAACGTTTTTAATTAAGATATAAAACAAGAAAGTTTGAAAAACTAAATTTTTTGACAGACCTTGAAAAATAATTTAAAAGTTTATATATATAGTCATCCGCAGAAAGTCCTGTTTTGCAACTCTTCAGTACAATTAGACATCCGATTGCTTCTAGCCAGGATTGAAACCCGACCGATTTAACATCAGTCGTCGATTATAGCTTTAGAGGCTATATATATATATATATATATATATATATAAATGATTTGTTTGAACATTATTTTTTTTATCGATACTCACATTTAAGTCGATAGTCTGTTTTTAATTAAACAGTATTATATATTCATATTTACCGGCCTGATTGTTTACGATAAATGTTTTTTACGAAAATGTGTGTCATTCGTTTCGCCAGGATTCGAACCTGCGACCTATTCACATAGGGGAAGCACCCATATGATGTGGTACGTCTTAGACCTCTCGACCACGAATGACCATCATTCTAAACAATGTTTTAATCAAGCCTATATAACACAATTTTCGATTTATCGGAATTAATATGTGTTCTGAAATGTATAATCATGTAAACATGTTACGGAAATTAACGAAGAATAACGAAACTTGGTTATAAACAACCGACAATTAGAAATGATTTGCTTTGAACATTATTATATGTTTTTTATCGATACTCGTATTCAAGTAGATATTCTGTTTTATAATTAAACATTATTATATATTTATATCTACCTGCCTGATTATTTGCGATAAATTTTTATTACTAGATTATTATGTGGATAGGTGTCGCAGGTTCAAATCCTGCCGAATTACACACATTTTCGTAATAAAAATTATCGTAAATAATCAGGCCGGTAGATATAAATATATAATGCTGTTTAATTAAAACAGAATTTCTAGTTAAATACGAGTATCGATAAAAAAAAAATAATGTTCAAACAAATTGTCGGTTGTTTATAACCAAGTTTCGTTAATCTTCGTTAATTTCCGTAACATGTTTACATATATATATGTAACTTGGTCAGTGGCCTGTTATGAACCATCAATAATTTCTATTATATACACACACATACATAAACACAGAAACACACACACATACACACACACACACATACATATATATATATATATATATATATATATATATATATATATATTGTTGATTTGTGATAATAGCATCAATGTTTCATTTCGGTAGTTTTATTGATAAAGTAGTTTGGCATTACTTTCTGCGTTAGACTGGTTGCCAGCCAATGCTATAGAACTCAGTCTGTTTTATTATTTAACCCATAACTGGAGGGAAGAGACGGATTAATAACTTTCCCAAGAGTATTTGTGAAAAGGAGTTCAACAGGAAGTCGAAATCGACTCCCTGAGTCGATATCCACTGCACCACCACGCACAGCTGACTGATTATATGCCAATAAATAAACACCAACTCAAACAAGCGACTCAAAATAAAACAACGTTTTTTTTTTATTAATAAGGAATATTGTCGAGTAAAAAATCCTTACAAAAGAATAGAAGCTAAAATTTACTGACATATTCAAAACGGGTAAAAATATCAACGGAAACTGCGGAATGATACATGGCGCAGACATGTCGTTCCCTCTGAAGTTAATCTTTTAGATATAGAACTGCATAACGGGTCAGTCAGTTAAGTGCCATACATGAAATACGCTTGGGCGATCATGACTCTTTTTGGAGACATGACTGACTTGGCAGAGGATTATCCCACAGTAGGTTGCCATTGCTTTTTGCGGTAGACTGGTTGCCAGACAAGGGTATAGAACCTAACCTGTCCTGTTATTTAACCCATAACTGGCAGGAAGGGACAGATTAATACCTTTCCCAAAGGTATTTGCGCGTAAGTGAATGCAATGAATTCAATTGGAATTCGAACTCGGCTCCCCGATTTCTCGTTCCCGCATAACGGGTAAGTTACTCAAAATAAATACCCTTAGAGACTCCAGCAGCATTTTCAAAGTCTTTTTCCTTTATTCATTTGGTGAAATTTTCATTTATAACTGACTATTGTATATTAGTAAAATATTTTTTCGTGACGATTTATTACTTGATGAATGCTCTCTGAAAGGTCATTACAAATGAAGAAAGACTTGTAGCTATGCTTCATTGATTACGCGAAAGCATTCGACAAAATACGACACAAAGAATTGATGGAAATGCTAGACAACCTCGACATTTTCGGCAAAGACATAAGAATAATCAAGAATCTCTACTGGCAGCAAACGGCCTGCATACGGACAGGTAACGACCTCAGTAGATACACAAAGATAGAAAAAGGCGTAAGACAAGGATGTGTCTTTTCACCGGATTTGTTCAACCTATACAGCGAGAATATTTTGAGGACCCTAGATGACACACCAGAATTTGTTATTGGAGGCCACAACCTGAACAACATTAGATATGCGGACGATACAGTACTGATTGCGGACACGGAAAGGAAACTGCAAGATCTCATACAGAAAGTAGCAGTGGAGAGTGACAAGAAAGGACTACAAATAAACTTTAAGAAAACTGAGTGCATGGTCATGAGCAAAAGATACAACCCAAAATGCCAAATACAGGTAGGGGATAACAGAATCAAACAAGTCCAAGAATTTAAGTACCTAGGAAGTGTTCTAAAATGGAAAGTGCGACACGGAGATCCGAAGGCGAATTGGCATGGCAAAGAACGCGTTCCAGAAGATGAGCAAAATACTAACACACAGGAAAATCTCAAGAGAAACGAAGAAAAGAGTGCTAGACTACTACGTGATGTCAGTTCTTCAATACGGTTGTGAATGCTGGACAATATCATCGAAAATTAGGACAAAACTGGAAGCGGCCAAAATGTGGTTCTACAGAAGGATGCTACGGATATCGTGGACTGAGCATACAAGCAACGACGAGGTGTTAGAAAGAATAGCAACAAAAAGGAAATTGATGCTGAGCATCAGGAAGAGACAACTGAAGTTCCTGGGACAGGCAATGAGGAAGGAGAGCCTGGAGAACCTGATACTGACTGGACAGATAGAAGGAAGGAGAAACAGGGGAAGGCAGCGGATAACATATTTGCAGGGTCTGATCAGGTGGATGACGGAACGGGGGTTGCCAGGAGCAACAGGAGCAAACATACTAAGAGCCACAAGGGATAGGGAGACGTGGAGATCCATGATCGCCTACGTCCTGAAGGGACATGGCACATAGAAGAAGAAGAAGGACCTGTGTATGGAGCTTCCAACGATTTTCTTATCTCTCAGTTCTTAACCAAATACTTTTACATGTCTGTAAATCTTTTGGGATGTAGGAATTAGATGTTGAATGTAAGTGTCCGCTGGATAATTTGTCCATATCAAATATCTGCATTTCGTCAGTTAAAATTTTAACATGCGAGTTTGTTATCTCGCTGTTTTCGTTCTTGTTAGGGTCGATCAGTAATCGGGGAATTTGTGCGTGAGTCCCCGTTACTGCGGTAAATGGAGAATAGTTTGATTCGTTGGGAGTTATTCTCATTCATAGCAGAACTATAGGGAGAGCTGATAACCATGATTCTTTCCTGGCTATTATAGCAGTTTTTAGGGTCCTGTGAGCTCCCTCTACTAGTCCGTTCGTTTGTGGATGGTAGGCTGTTTTTCTTAATCGGTGGAAACCTATTATTTTTAAATTTCTGTTAATAGTTCAGATTCAAATTGGCTCCTTCTGTAAGGATGTTCGTTGTGGTGCAGTGGATATTGACTCGGAACGCGACACCAGGGTGCCGAGTTCGAATTCCAGTTGAATTCCTTGCATTCATTTACGCGCAAATACTCTTGGTGACGGTATTAATCTGTCTCTTCCTTCCAGTTATGGATTAAATAACAGGACAGATTGGGTTCTATAGCATTGGCTGGCAATCAATTTACCGCAGAAAAAAATGGCAACCTACTCTGGGATAATCTTCTGCCCAGTCAGTCATATCTCTTTCGAGACATGATCGCCTAAAGCGTGTATCACGTATAGCCATTAACTGACTGATTGTATATTATTACTATTTTTCTATTACTACTCATCTCTAAATACAGACACCAAAGCAAAACTTTTACTGTAATAGTAAAAAATCAAAAACTAAAAAACAAATAAAAATAAACAAATGTAAATAAAATATAAATCAAATAAATTAATCTAAATTAATAAGAAAATTAATTAAATAATAAACAAATTAACAAGCCATGAATGCATACATAAACATAGCTATTAAGCCGTAAGTAGATGTTTAATATTTATTTATTCGGCCTTGTGTCATACATAACTGAACTCCCAACAGCTTACAAGTTTTATCCAGGGATGTCATCAGAAGATTTTCATCAGAAGTTTGGTTGGCAGCAGAAGCTTGGAATGTATGAATTTGTGGGGAATAGTCTGGAATAAAAGTATACATTTAGAATTTTAAAACAGAAATTTATTAGAAGAATAGAATAACAAGAATAGGTAGTAGTTAATGTTTAATGAGAAAGTTAAGGGTATCAAGAAATGTTCGTAGTAGTAATTTGTGGGAAAGTGTTTATGCGTACGTATGTATGTATGTATTAGCGTTTGTTTGATAGGAATGCCTTTGAATGGAGAAGAAGAAGTAAAATGAATCAGCACACGAGAAAGAAGGAAAAAAAAGGATAATGTTCGGGTCACTTGAAATTTCTTCCGTTATATTTTAGCTTGTCGTCTCTGCTGATTCAATCCCTGACTGATTGACTGACTGACTGACTGACTGACGCTGATCGAAGTCATTTATATAGTTCTTTAAAATTTCGAGCTGGATCACGAAGTTTTCCGGGTCTTGCAAACCACTCGAATTAATTAGAAAATCATTTTAACCTCTACTTGCGAAATCCGGTTTGGGCTTTTTCTTTAAACGCATAGTCAACCCTTTTTTCTATTTGGGAAAAACCAGGATTTCACACGTAATTGTGGATTTTTGTAAAATTGAAGTAGAAAGCCTATTTGAATTTTTAATTTTCTATCCACCGCAGGTACCTACACGCAATTGTCCAAAGCAGCATAGCATGATTTTAAAAGGTATAAAACTTGATAAAACAGTTTTTCATCAAAATGTTTATGTTATAAGGTAACTAAAAAAAGTTCTGTCCGTTTTTTTGATTAGTCATTGAATGAAGTTGAAATATATACGAAATGCGCGTAGCAATTGTTTTCAAATTCGGAAGCCGGAAGTAGGAACATCAGTTATAAGCCGGACAGCTGTGAAAAGGATGGAAGTGTCTAGAGACCTCGTTCGGGGCTGTCTTCTTTGCGACTTCAAAGTGGGCTTATCAGCAGCTGCATCAAGTCGCCGCATATGTCAAGCGTTGGGATAGAGTGCTGTGGATGAACGAACTGCAAGGCGTTGGTTTCGAAAATTCAAGTCGGGAGATTTGTCTCTCCATGTTGAGCCTTGCAGTGAACGACAACAGGTCTTGAATGACGGAGTCCTGAAGACGGCCATTGAAGAGGACAGTAGTCTAACGGGTGATGACCTTGCAAAACAATTCAACGTATCTAATGGAACAGTTAAAGTTCACATGCACCGCCTAGGTAAGACGTACAAGCTGAGCATGTGGGTTCCGCAAACGCTGTTGGGGGTCCACAATGGACAACGAGTAGCAGCCTGCGTATGGCTGCTTTCTCGCCACCGTAGCGCATCTTTATTAAATCGAGTGCTAACCAGTGATAAAAAGTGGGTTCTGTACGAAACACCCAATCGTTCCAGATATCGGTTGTCTCCTTAGGATGATTTCCCTCACAGCGCAAGACCGCCTATGCACCCATGCAAAATTATGCTTTGTGTCTGGTTGACAGGTCGTCAAGTGGTTCATTATGAACTGCTACCAACGGGCCAAACGGTAACTGGAGACCTATACTTGCAGCAATTGGAACGTGTGCAACAGGCATTGCGCCAGGTCGCGAGTGGTTAGGGATACCATATAGCAACTTGGGTGGGAAACTTTGTGCCATCCACTTTATTCACCTGGCCTTGCACCATCATATTCCACTCTCTGGATAATCATCTTTGTGGGAAATCTTTCACCAATGAAGCAAACTTGCGCAAAGCCCTCACGGACTTATTTGCGTCAACCCCCCGACTCCGAGTTCTACCGCAAGGGCATTGAACAGCTGGAAACACGTTGGCAGAAGGTGCTGGATGCCGATGGCGATTACATCAAAGACTAAATATAAGTTTCACATACTGTGAAGCGTTTACTTTTTCCTTAAAAAACGGACATAATTTTTTTGGTTACCTTGTATAATTCAGAGAAAAGCAAGCATTTTTGTTGTCATTATTTTATTAAATTTTTTTTAATCCTTCCCAATACGTTCGAAATTTCGTTTTTTATTTTTATTTTTTCCATCAGTGAATCGCACGATGTTTACTATTATGGCAAACGTAATATTATGAAAGTTGTTTTTGGCGTTGAAAGACACATTAATTTGGAAGTTTTGCAAAAATCAACTGTCTGATTTTAATGAAACTTTCAGGACTTATTCACAAAATAATGGATTTATTTATGTAATTATTATTTTTGGAAAATATTCGCAAAAATATTTTTTTACATATGTTTCTTCTCCGCCTCCGATTATTTGCATGAAACTTCCAGAAATTAAATATCTATGCAAATACATTTTATTCGTTAAATGTAAGATTCCTTTGGGAATGTAAATCCTGTTTTTTTAACAGATCATTTTTTTGAAAATCTGCTCCAAATAATAAACCAAAAATGCATTAAAACTGCGCCATTATTAATTTAGATAAACTTTTAATTGATTTTATAAATAATATCATTTAAGGAAATCATATTCTGAACGAAACAAATTTCAATAAATAATGAATATTTATAAGAATTGTTTTCAATTTTTCTTTGCTAATTATGATGATTTATAAAGTTTCAAACATCTTTTAAATTTCTTTCTGTCACTCAGTATCTTCTGTTTTAAATTTATTATGTAAAAACTAGTTACAAATCGAAAATTGAAAATTGAAAAGCGTAATAAAAATCATTTACATCAGGATTTTTAAAATAATTTTAATATTTTATATTAAATTTACACTTTCTTTTACTATAGAAAATTATAAAAGGCTTATCATTAAAAGGTTACATGTTTCAAGGCTTGCTTTCCTTACGAAAGGTTAAATTGGGTTAAGTCAATTTTTTGTCAGCATACTTATAGATGTGTAAACTTGATTGATAACAGAAGCCAACATCGCCTACTTGAAAGGTCAACGAATCAGACCTTTCTGATTAAGAAATACTTTTATTCAAATTTCATGGAAAAACAAGTAATATTTGTTTCAAATCAGATTTAAACTTAAATTTGCTATTTTTAAAAATAACGTGTTACAGATGTATATTTTTACTACATTTTTAAAACAGAGAATTAGCTTTTGTTTACAAATGTGTCGATCGACCTAAAAATTGAAAACTGATTAAAAGTCTTAAAGTTTTTTCTAAATATAATTTTTGTCTGAAACACATCAGAATATTTTGTTTAAATTTAATCATTTAGCTTTCAGTTAAGTTAAAATTAAATATTCAAGAAAACATTTTTTTATTTTGAAAAGGTTAATTTAATATTTATGTATCGAAAATGAGTAGAGGTACTGACATAAATACAAGTAAAAGTAATAATAACAACCAACAATAAAATAGTAAAATATTGTTGTATATCAATAAACAACAAACACGCATATATATAAAAAATATGTTATATTTTTATTAATGACGATGGACCGTGTAGAATAGTGAACAGAGAGTGAGAGGGCGCGCTTCTAAGGGGTTGACGGGGGAGTGTCGTCGTATCTGTTGCTCCTCTGGTCTGGTCTGGCTCTCTGTCTGTCTGTCTCGTCTCTCTCAAATCCGTGCGCCGAGGTATTTTTATAATCTCCAAACCGGGACTTCCGGATTTTGCCTCGCCCACGCACGCCCACGTAATTCTCAGAGACACCTGTTCTGTCTGCCTCTTGTAGCCATTTCCGCTACTGCCGGAAATAAGGTCAAACAAACATCCGTTCCTTTCAACGACCGGAAAACACCCCCGCTTGCATCAGCCTTTCCTCGGGTGGGAGCCAGATTGTTATATTACAATATAAATAAATAAAACGTTAACAAATAACACTATTAATCGCCAAAAACATGAATCTGATTCCACAATCATTTCGAATTAATAGCCCCAAGAGTAATTTGAATCATAACCGTTACCATCCACCAAAATAACCGTATAAACAGTACAATAAACTCACTATAATGCACCACTGACCTTTAAATATAAGGATTCGAACTAAAAGACAATGCATATAGTTAACAATTGTGTTTATGCATGAAACAGACTGTCGCCTCTAGGTGTTGACTTCAATTCTCACTTTAATATTTACATACGCTCTATATCTGATACTGAGCACTTTAACCCATTAATATAGCATACCTTACTAATATTTTTTACTATATATATATATATATATATATATATATATATATATATGAGAAAAAAAGCGAGAGGCCGTGAACGTTTTGTTTAAAGTGTAGATTATTGTTGTTATTGATATTAAACTTATTTGCTTTTGTATAATATATTAAGTGTCCATAATGGTATTTGTGTCACTACACGTGTTTGGAGTGTAATGTTGGTTCTCTTCAGGCGAATTCAGATCTTGATATGCAAAAGTCACAATTATTATTAATTTTTCAGTTGTAATAGAGCATAAGTTATAAATAAAACATTGTAGTTTTTTTTAAAATTGACATAGAATTATGTTGTCTGCGTAAAATACATAAGACGATGGTGGATGTTTTTATGTTAACGTCCTTGCAACCTCTCTGAGGATGGCTCATGTGAGCCGAAAGCTTTGAACCAACTTAATAAAAAATTATCCAAATGTTGGAGAATTTTTGTCTTTATTTTCACCTGAAATTAAAGCCAAAATACGATGTTTAGAAAGGCTCATGATTAAACATAATAGACATTCATTGTCTTTTATATTTAACAGTATATGTTTAGAAAATTATCTGCTGCGTCGATACACTATATATATATATATATATATATATATATATATATATATATATATATATATATATTCGACTAACAATGAAAGTGTGAAAAGGATAAAGCAGTCATGGCTGTCATACAATTTCTGCCATCACATCAGCCCTTGCATAAGTTCACCTAACTTCTCGGTATGCGACCAGCTCGATTATTTTGTATGGGTAGTGTTGCGACACGGAGATCCGAAGGCGAATTGGCATGGCAAAGGACGCATTCCAGAAGATGAGCAAAGTACTAACACACAGGAAAATCTCAATAGAAACGAAGAAAAGAGTGCTAGACTGCTACGTGATATCAGTTCTTCAATACGGCTGTGAATGCTGGACAATATCATCGAAAATGAGGACAAAACTGGAAGCGGCCGAAATGTGGTTCTACAGAAGGATGCTACGGATATCGTGGACTGAGCATACAAGCAACGACGAAGTTTTTAGAAAGAATGGCAACAAAAAGGAAATTGATGCTGAGCATCAGGAAGAGACAACTGAAGTTCCTGGGACATGCAATGAGGAAGGAGAGCCTGGAGAACCTGATACTGACTGGACAGATAGAAGGAAGGAGAGACAGAGGAAGGCAGCGGATAACATATTTGCAGGGTCTGATCAGGTGGATGAGGGAACGGGGGTTGCCAGGAGCAACAGGAACAAACATACTAAGAGCCACAAGGGATAGGGAGACGTGGAGATCCATGATCGCCTACGTCCTGAAGGGACAGGGCACATAGAAGAAGTGTTAAGCGAGAGACCAACAAAACTATTTGTAACACCAACGATAAACCTAGGCAAACATTATGCCAACATTCACAAACATATACAAGTGGACCCTCAGGAAGAATTTTGTAAGAAATTTTGAAATCCTCTGGAGGCCGTGGTTGAAGCTAATGGAGAGTTTATTAGATAAATTTACTCTTTAGCATTTCAAAATATTTTTTGTGTAGTTTTAGTAAATATATCCGTTAAAATAAGATGTCTGTGTTATTTTCTTTTCGTATAATTTACACGACAATTTATTTATCGCACCTTGTATCATATCGCTAGAATTACCTATAAAGCTTTTCAGCTAACACGAAATATTTATTTACGTTTTTCCTAATGTTACCTCTTTTCTCTTATTCGAATCTACGTCTATAGATGGACCGATCGATTGAAATGATCAGACCGACAACCAATTGATTGATAACCCCAGCAATCAATTGATACTCCAGTCTACTATTTTCTAAGCCTCTTGACAATTCACATTGAAAACCTTTCGACATCGCCTCATGAAAAACTCCTCCACAGTCTGATAAGCTGCAAATAGTTACAGGAATTGGATCGGGGCCAACCTCTAAATTCCCTAGTGTCATTTCAGACCCAGACTTCCTTCAACGCACTTCCCCATAAGAACGCTAGACTGATTGATGCTACCAGTCACGGTATTTGATAAGAACGGTGTTAAGGTTGAACACAAGGAAGAATAAAAGAATAATAAATCAACGAATTGAACTGTGCTACAGAGGCTTTGACTTCTGAACATCCGTTCCGATTCTCTGTGCCTTTAATGGCGAAAGAGAGAATCAGAAGATGGCCAAGGTTGGAAATGGGTTGGGAAAAAAACCTCTGATGTAAGTCAATGATTATTGTAACCTGTTCCGAAGTTTGATATTTCTTCGTTTAATTTATATTTCGGTAATGTGCTTGTTGTGTTGCGGTTATTGGTGGTACAAGCTGAATCAACTAGACGAGTTCAAATTATGAACGTGCTT
Source organism: Ascarosepion bandense (assembly GCA_037127315.1). Classification (NCBI taxonomy): domain Eukaryota; kingdom Metazoa; phylum Mollusca; class Cephalopoda; order Sepiida; family Sepiidae; genus Ascarosepion; species Ascarosepion bandense. Next base: position 43,887 of record JBBBDQ010000354.1, read on the forward strand.
ATTACTTTCACTTTCACATTCTCATTAATGGTAATAATGAGATTATTTTTTCCATATAGAGACCATTCAGTATATATTAACTGAACAGATAGCGTTGGTATCGGTTTAAATACAACAATTTCTCAGGTAAAACAGTTTTTAGGAATATATTTATCTGTTACTAGCAGTACAGCTCGGCGTTGCTCGGGTGTAATGAAAGCTTTGAAAGTAATCCATGGTCCTGGAGCTTAGACTCTTTAGACGTTAGTTGTTTCCAGTTAAATCGAATCCGTAGACAGAAAGAAAAATGAATGGATGTACGTCAAATTTTGATTTCCTGGTATCAATATCAAATAAGTTTCTTTCGTCATAAACTGAATTTTAAAGGCTAAATAAGTCATCTGAGTAAATGGTATCATGGCTGAGACTAAGAACTACAATTATACCTACTTTGAGCCAAAACCGAAGCAAAAACTAAAATAAAAGAGCTGAAAAAATACAGGCAGATAAACAGACACACAAACAAACATCTTGCCATTTATATATATATATATATATATATATATATATATATATATATATATATAATCGATTTTCTGCACTATTGCAAGAACTAAAATAAAAGGACTGAAAAAATGCAGACATATCGGCAGTTAAACAGACACAGACACAAACATCTTGCCTTTTATATACATATATTATCGATTTTCTGCACTATTGTAAGAACTGCAAACTTGGCACTTCTGAATATCGTTTCTTATGTCTTTGTCTATGAATATATCAAATTTGATTAAAATCGGACTACTCCTTCTATAACCCGATTTCTTCGATTATCGATTTTCGATATTTATCGGGGGTACCTCGACACAAAACCTAGTTAAGAACACAAGCAGATGCTTATAGTACAACTGTGTAAATTTTCAAGAAAATCGTTTCAGTCGTTTCGCAGTCTATAGGTAAGAGACACACACACACACACACACACACACACACACACACACAAAGTTCCATTTATAAATAAGTTTAGATTTAGATCCAGTATCTGTTATCGTTCTTTCTGACTTTGAAGTGAACTGCCGTCTTAATACTTTAAGATAGTGTGAAAGGTCAACATCTTAATTAGGTAATTTTTTTTCTCTTTCTGTACATCTACTATTCATTTTAATTGTTGCTGCTATTGGAAGTGTTCAAGTGATGTGGTCTTTGATGTTTTGTAAATTTCTTTGAATATATAGAGTCCGGTGCAGAATATTCTTTTCAATAATGCATTCATTTGCTTGAAGTTATTTTTAATCATTGAACCGAGAAAATGGTTTTATATAGGTGTTAATTTGAATATTTCTGAACTAGTTGGATGTCATGCATGACATCTGTATGAGAGTCTAGACGTGATGATACTATTTAAGAAATATTTCGGTTTCTTTAGCTATTAGCAAGTTTTTGGACGAGACGGGTGCTCTTATTTTCGTAGATCTGCCGGGCAAAGTTTGCTAAATAATAAGGCTCTTCATCTCATTAGGGTTTATGCGCCTAATGACCTTGCTGAGCGGATTGTTTTTTTTCCGCGGATTGAGCCGTTTTTGACGACATCTCGTTTGGTAATTTTAGCTGGAGGGGTTTGAAATGTCGTCATTGACCCCGATTTAGATCATAAAAGTTCCAATTCGGATACTAACAACCGGGACGTGAAACCGTTTCGGGACTTTATCGACATGTTTGATCTTGTCCATATGTATCTTAACAAGAACCACCAGGAAGTAGTGTGGACGAATAGGGGCAGTTCGGCTTTGGTAGTGCGTTCTAGTTACCTCGACCGAGTTCTAGTTAAGTGTGTCAATGTAGGGCATTTAGTGTGTCCAAGTTTTCATTCTATAGTTTACATGGATCATAGGCTCGTGAGGGTTTGTGAAAAACTTAGATAAGCCTAGGCCTAGAATGGCTGGTTACTGGAAATTGACCGCATCATTATTTGGTGAGCGAGATTACCAGCAGCAGCAGCTGCAAGTAATGCTACAGAGGGTGATGACAGGAGATGTGGTTGGGAATAGGTGGTGGAATAAACTAGAATAAAAAATGAGATCGTTTGCTGCTGACTATAGCCGTCGGCTCAATCCAGTCAGTTTATTTAGCGGCGCAAAGGGCAGCTGAGGAAAAAGTTGATCGGTCATTAAATCCCGCGTTAGCGGGAACATAACCATAGCTGGGGCCGAGAAGGTTGTCCGCTTTAGGAGCCTTTTTTTCACAAGTTACGGTCCTGCGCGAAATTTCACTATCTGGTGCTATTAAGTCGGTTAGGTACTCCGCTTATGCTGACGGCGTTTCGATTCTTGTTTCGAGTAGGGCCGAAATTAAAGAAGTCAGCAAAGAAATCAGAGGGTATGAGACGGTGACAGGGTACAAGATCAATCGTGATTAGTCTGTTGGGATTTCAGTTGCGTGCGTGGAAGGAGGTAATTCTTCGCTGCCCTTTCCTCTGGACAGATGGGCCGATCAAGATACTCGGCGTCTTGTTCGGGCCCGATCTCCAGTTGGAGATGAATTGGTCAGCAATGCAGGAGAAGGCCGAGGCTACAATTGATTTGTAGTCCCGAAGGAATCTTTCGTTAAAGTGGAAGGCGGAAGTATGTGCCTCACACATCTACCAGATTCTCCTTTACCAACTCTTTGTACTGCCTCTTCAGTCTACCATACAAATGCAATTAGTGAGGTTCTTGTCCTCCTTCATGTACTTCAAGGTACCTCGGAAGATCTGTTGTCTCCACCCTTCTGAGGGCGGTCTGAGTATGCCTAGCGTTGATATTCAGCATACTCTTCCCATCGAGTTCCGGATTCGAATCTATCGGAAAACGGATGGTGAGGGTGAATTCTGGAAGGAAGACGCCCGTAAGAACTTTTCGGCCCTGAGAAGTGTGCACTCGTCGTCGACGGGGGATTGGCCGTTTACCTCGAGGCCATTGCTTCTTTTACCGGGAATGTCTGATAGCTCTGAGATAACTCTTCCGTGCTACGGAAGGACGTTCAGGCGTTGCGTCATAGGTCATTATATCATGTATTAACTAAGAGATCCGCTCAGGATGATTTGATTGGCGAGTTCGTTCTTACGAAGCGTGTCGCTCGCTCAGTATGGCCTTCGGCGCCCGGGTTGAAATGCCTCACTAACCATGAAGCATCACTCACCTGGCTGGTAATTTGCAGGGCCCTCTAGGTCAGCAAAAGTCTTTGTTCAGAGGGCTTGGAGAATTCTCTAAACGGCGTGCGCTGTATTGGGAAGGTGGAGATCCTAGATCACACCTTACATCTATGCAGCCTCGTAGTCCCAATGTGCAAGTTTGTTGAAAGCATCATGGGGTGAATGAAGAAGAAGCTGTGAGGGGTGAGAAGTTCTTCTCTTCCCAACTGACCTTGTTCTTTAAGCATCAGCTTAAAGTCAAGATTATGAGGGAAAGGCGGCGGCTTCCCCCATCAGAGTTCGGCAAAAAGGTGGGTTAGTCTTGCGCATTTGTGGCGACTGAGAGGCGCCGACTTGGAGTTTTATTCGATGCCGGTTAAGCATTAGGACATTTTTTCTAACTGCCTTGCGCTTCCAACTCCAACAAATATTGACAAGATTAGTCTTGTTTTTCATCTCTGGTTTTCGCTTCAAGATTTAATAAACTAGATGTTGTGTGCTCATCGGCACGTTTTATTTTTGTCCTGTTTTCTTTAGTTTAATTATCCCCTGTTTAGGTGACTAGCTATGTCAGATCTCTCGTGAGTGTAGGACGCCTTTCATATTTTGGGTATGAATTTTGTATTTATTTTTTTTTTAGTTTGGATGTGCGTATGCTCGTGTGAGTATTTGGATGAATGAATAATTTACATTATTAATGTCCCACGTTGATTTCGCTAACTGATATTTCTATCAAAAGTTGGAATTTGTGGGGCGTTCATTACGAACACAATTTTGTTTAGTTTATTATAAATACCTTGTTTTGCATGTAAATAAACATCAGTTTTTAATTTGTTATTCCTCTCCCTTAAAAAGAAATTGTACATTGTTTTTTTTTTTTTGTTTTTAGTTAGGACTTCATGGTGACGCTGAGGTATTATGGTAGACGTCAGAAGAAAAGTAAGTATGAAAGTTGTTTTGGTTTAAAAATACTGTGGTATGCTTGGGTCAATGAATGTGTCTAGCTAAGTTTAACTATAAGACAGAAAACGACTAGCCATCCCCATTCGTATTTTTCGGTCTTGTTCCACATAGGTTCTTTTTTGTACATTAGATTTTGTTTCATGTTGTGCGGCGGCACGAACTCTAACCTCGTCAAACTCTCTGCCTTTGCGGAATACAGACAAGTCTTGGCCAAAGGGCGTAGTCTTCTCTGGGGAAGATTAAACTAGGTACTCGACCATGCCATGTGCATGGTCCTTACAAATATTTTTGCCCGGTCTTTAGGGCTCTGATTCATTACTATAAAAGGGCATTGGACCAAATTCCTCTTCGGAGGGGAAGCAGATAAATACTGTTCTGTGTTGTGCATCTTTCCGGTTGAGTTTGTTTCTGAGTTAATTAATTGAGAAAATTCTTTCGAGAGCATTATTGTGTATCATTTGAAGGATTCCTTGCGTGCGTTGACTTTACGCGAAGAGACCAAACTTTTTATAACTCGCTAATAGTTCCCCTCAGAATAACGTTCCGAAAGAACGTAATAAAAGGGTCGACGAAGATCACGTTGTGAACCTTCACAAGGACTACAGAGAAAAAATTCAGTCTGTGTTCAACTAAATACTACCTGAACGGAAGGAGAAAACATTAAAGAAAATCCCTGTAAATAATTAATTGGTAAGGGTAAAAGAATTTTGGAAGAATGGCGTGGTAAAAAAGATTAGTCGAATGACTAACATAAGTGCAAGGACCAAGATGGGTGTACAAATGTCACCTAAACCAGTTAAGACGTAGACACACTGATTTTGAAAGTCCCAGGCAAGAAGTTCTTATGGAAGTATTATACGATACATTCGATACCACCGACGCCACAAGAAATTATTGAACTGCAAAAGAAAAAGACCTACAACGGAATTTTTAAGTGTCGAACCACCACTAAAAATACAGACTTCAGAGGGGGTCAGCTTAAAAGGGGAAGTGTGATCTAGGAAGAAAGTTGTGATTGAACACGCATCACCAAGCAACAAACGTAGCTGTTTTAAAGAATTGTATTACTGCGATCACGTCACCATAAATATTTAGTATATAAAGAACTAAAGAAAGAATTATGGGGATGATCTGCTCTGTGCATAATTTTATCGTCGGACTCTACTTTTGGGCGGGAAAGCCTTCAGACGAACTTCCGCCGAAGAGTAGAGTCTTGTCTGAGAAAAAAATTTTTTTTAATCGTATCACCCCGAGCAAGGCGGTAATGCCACTGATGTGCAGGGGGCTACATAAGAGTAAAAAGATTAAGTAGAAGAGAGTGAAGAGGAAGACGAACCAGTTAGAAAGGAGCAAGGGAAGGATGGAAATACAGGTGTGATGACAGTGCAAATGTGGAGAGAAAGCAAAGGATATACGGGGTGGTGAAAAAACTAGAATCAAGTGGTTAATAGATGAGTATTGACATTGCATTTAAATTCTTGGAGGTTGTAGCCGTCAGGAAAGCAACAATATGGAAGCGAGTTCTACAAGGCGGGAAGTGCGAGAGAAGAAGCAAGAAGGAAGTAGAATTGTCGTATAGACAATAAATTTATGCCCGAGATTAAGGGCTCAGATTTCCCACTTTAAATATTTGTGTCACATCCGCCACGAGAATACGCCCTAGTGGAGAGATAGTAGATACCGTTCTGTGTTGTGCATAATTCCGCTGTTGTAAGTCTTGGAAGAGATCGATTCTCGAGAAAAATGTTCCAAGAACATTATTGTCTGTTATTCGAACAATTCGTTCAGTACGTTGACTTAACATGAAAATACCAAAATATTTACCAAATGTCCCCTCATAATAACGTTACGAAAACAACGTAATAAATATCGTTTAATTGTTCAAGATCATTCTTATCTCATTTATAAGAAACTATGTCATCAGCATAGCCATTAGTCCTCACCGGTACTTTAGCACATAAAGGGAAAACCGGCATGCTGATTTCTATAAATACCTAGGAAGTGTTTTAATAGAAAACGGAAAGTGCGACACTGAGATTCGAAGGCGAAGTGGCATGACGAAAGAAGCATTCCAGAAGTTGAGTAAAGTATTAAGAAACAGGACAATTTCACTAGAAACAAAGAGGAAAGTACGTGATGTCGGTTCTTCAGTATGGCAGTGAATGTTCGACAATATCTTCGAAGACGAAAAGAAAACGAATCAGCTGAAACGTGGTTCTACAGAAGGATGCTGCGGATATCATGGGCGGAGCATGTAAGCAATGACGAGGTTTTGGAAAGGATGGAAACGAAAAGGAAATTAATACTGAGCATCAGGAAGAGACAACTAAAGTTCCTGGGACATGCATTGTGGAAGGAGGGCTTGGAGAACCTGATACTAACAGGCCAGATAGAGGGAAAAAGAAACAAGGGAAAGAAGCGGATAATATATTTGAAGGACCTGATCAGGTGGAGGGTTGCATGGTGAAACAGGATAAAGCGTGCTAAGAGCCACCAGGGACAGGGAGATGTGGAAAGCCATGATCGCATACGTCCTGAAGGGACATGGCACATAAAACAAGAAGCAGAGATGTAATAGGTGATGTTTAAATAATCAAGACTAATTTTTTCCCCTCTGGGCTTGCACACGAGCAGAGTCTTTCCTAGATCTATTCTATGAAGGGGATAAACCTTTTTATATATCACTACAGCCTCTATGAAATGCTCCAGATATATCTTTTTATGTTCTTATGCCGCTTTGATGGATACACTTATTTGTCAGATCAAAGTATTTAATGGTTGCAGACCTTGGAGGACGTTTTCTAGTGGATAAGAAAAACAACCTCTATTATAAGTGTTATGTCGCCAAGTGTAAATGAATAACTCAACAACAGAATCAGAATATAAGTTAGTAAGTGAATTAGTAGTATTTACCATAGAGAAGATACAATAGTCCAACCCGTCGTAAGACGTGTGTGTAGGTGGTTACTTCCGGTACGCCACCGGAAGTGTGTCTAACTCTCGCACTGACTGTCTACGACTCTGTACGAACCCGTACGACTCTCCACTACTCTCCTGTAGAGAATCCGCCATTGCTATATATAGCAATGGGAACAGTCCATTATGTAGTCAGATAGGGGCGGTGCCCTAACAATAAGTCAGTTAAGGGCCATACGTATTACAAGCTTCGGCGATCATGACTCGAAAGAGAGATGTCTGACTAAACAAGATTTTCTCGCAGTCGGTTGCAATTTTTTCTGCGGTAGACTAGTTTCTAACTAAGGCTATAGAATCTAATCTCTTTTGCTATTTAACCCATAGCTAGAGAGAGAAGCGAGCGATTAATACCTTAAGTGAATGCGACGAATTCCACTGCAATTCAAACTTTGCTCGGCACCACAACTCACATTAAATCTTTATTATACTCTAAGGAAACTTATGAGTCTGTTGTCTTCAACTCGCAGATATGTGTTAAATAGTAATGTAGATAGGGATCTTTAACTTTGTGTGGTAACCATTCGAAGAAAAGTAAGACTCTTGTGCCAAAACATTGGTATGGATCGCGAGGGGATTATTCTTTGTGTTGGTGAAATTGGTTTGGCCATTCAATACAACTGACTCTCAACCACCCGTCTGTGACCTCAACTTACCACGTGATCAGTGATGGCCTGTAAGTAAAACCACTTACTCAACTACGATCTACTCGCATACTTTCCATCCTTAACCGATAAACTTTTTTTTTTTTCATAATCGTGTCGCCCCAAGCAAGGCATTTTACTGCCACTGTTTAGCAGGGGGTTACATAGGAGGTAAGTTATGAGAAAGAGTGACAGGTTACAGAGGGTGTCAGGAAGAGGGTAGGAGAAGGATGAGAATACTGATGAGAGTGAGCAAAGGAAGATGCAGGAGAGAGGGAGGATGCAAGTTAGTGAGATAGATGATTATTGATTTTACATTTGAATTCTTGAAGATTGTAGCTGTCGGGAAAGCAAATAAATGGAAGGGAATTCCACAGACAGGAAGTGCGAGAAAAGAAGCTGATGGAGTAGAAAATGCAAGAATATGTTGCACAAACACATGCGCTAAATGCTTAAAAAAGCAAATGAGAAAATTCAAATGGATGTTTATAACTTCCGTTAAAAACGACTTCGTTAGAAACCACCTCTCGTCATAATTATACAAATAACTCCCCTTAGATTTGTGTTGATTTTATGTACTGGCCTTTTTCAAGATATGCGCAAGATTGGTTTCTCATATCTCCCAGAATATTTTGTAATCTTTCACTCTTTACCATACCGCTTTGTCCTTGTTTCGTCAACCATTCATACTCGTCATGCAATTTACCCGATAATTCTCCACTGTTTCTTTTCTAATTTCTCTTCTGAGTGTCAATTTCTTTCAAGATGTTTCTTTTATCTCATTCTTTTATACCCATTCTTCTTGGACTGTAATAAATTAAACAAAACAGCTGACAATATAGAACTCTATCTATCTATCTATCTATCTATCTATCTATCTATCTCAGTCTATGTATCTATATCTCTATCTGAGTCTATGTATCTATCTATCTGAGTCTATCTATCTGAATCTATGTATTTATCTATCTGAATCTATGTATCTATCTATCTGAGTCTATGTATCTATCTATCTCAGTCTATGTATCTATCTCAGTCTATTTCTTTCTATCTCAGTCTATATCTTTCTATCTATCTCAGTCTATTTCTTTCTATCTGTTTCAATCTATTTCTATTTATCTATCTCAGTCTATTTCTTTCTATCTATCTATCCATTTGCCTGCAAATATGTTTGTTTGATAATGTTGGTACTCTATTGAAGTGATTTTATCAGTTTAATGTTGCCGGTATTCAGAATTAATTTTCGTCATTTCATCATCTCTCACTCAAACAATAAATTTACTTAGTTGTGTTCCCTGATAATTCTGATCAACATATTTCTTAAATTGATTCACCCCTTACCGCCTCTGCTAGTACTTTTCAGTCATCACAAATGAGTCTTGTTGGTAAATCAGATCATGCTGAAATGTCTGCTTATATTTCTTTTAAAACGTCTATTAAATATGAATTGCCTGTTCAAGAGAGTGTTTTCTAATAACACTGTAATGATTAGGATTCATTTTCTGAACTTCTTTGTGATAAGTATTCTAGGAAATTTCTAAACATCTTGACAAGAATTTTGCCGCTAAGGTTTCGACATCGAAGCGTTTGTGCAATCTTAGAAATATTAAATAAAACCAACTATTCTTATTAGTTAATACCGATATATTCACCCACCATAATGTACAGGAATCACTTTTTTCGACTATGCTAATATAGTTTAGATTCAAACTGACACCTTTATGTTCGTTCGTAGATGATGGTAATTGTTTAGTCGCAGACAAAATGAAGCACCCTAGCGACTAACCAGTCTCTTTCGTGATTACTGTAATAGTGTGTCAAATAAGATTAAACTTTCAATTCACCTCTCTTCAATCAATATTAGGTGTTATCACTTTCTACTGACAATCTCCAGGAGTTTAAATGTAAGGTCAATAGACACCTCCTAACACACTAACTCGCTCCCATTCTTTCAAACACTCTTCCCATCTACCCTAACCTCATCCTCGGTATCCTTACCCATCTATCACCTTCCTTCTGACATTTCCTATATCTAACCACTCCTTCTCTTTACCTTCCCCTATGTCTCCCCATGCGCAATAGTGGCAGTGGAATGCCTTGCTTGGGGTGAAAGGATTGAAAAAAAGTAGGATGCTTTGTTCATAAATTATCTCCCAATTTTACTTTTCAGTCAGTCAAGTGCCATACGTGATACACACTTGAGCGATCATGTCTCTTTCGAGACATTACTGACTGGGCAGAAGTTTATCCCGCAGTAGGTTGCTTTCTGCGGTAGACTAGTTGCCGATCAAGGCTTTAGAACCCAATCTGTCCTATCATTTAACCCATAACTGGAGGGAAGATACGGATTAATACCTTTCCCAAGGGTATTTGTGCGTAAGTGAATGCAAGGAACTCAACTGGAATTTGAAGTCTGTTCTCCGATTTGTCGTTCCGAGTCGATATCCATTGCACCACAACGCACATTTTACTCTTCATCCATTCAGAATGTCATTTCCTGGTTTTCTTTTACTTATAACTACGTTTCAATTGTATGTTATGTATATAACTTCATCCATGTTTTCTGATATTATCTCTGAACTCAACTCTTTACAAAATATGCGAACATTTTTGGTTATCTCTGCAATATCCTTAAAGAATTCTGCTCCTGGGATGGTTTTGGTTCCGTCTAAACTTGACAATATATGTATTGCGATTTCTTATTTACCTGCTTGTTGAAAATTAGTTTCTGTAGTTCATGTTTTGAATAAAATCACTGATCATCCTACTTATTTTCTTGGAAATTGAATACAGATTTTAATCAACACTGAATTAAAACTATTTCTTTCGCTGGCTCTTCTTTCAGACAAACAACACGGTTTTTTCTTCTCTAGATCAAATGCTGGTGTGGTAACTGATAATGGTGAAAAGAACTGCAAAGCTTTAGATAAGGGTCATAAAATTCGGGTTGTGGCTAAAAATATCTTAAATGCGTTTGATAGGGTTTGGCATGTTGGTCGTCTTCACAAGTTGAAAGGTTATATTTTTAATATTTATATTAAATATAACCTTTCAAATTGTAAACACGAATTTTATATCTAATCGCAAATGAAAGACTATTTCACATTAATGTAGGTGTCCTCTCTAGATCGATGGGTAAGTTATTGCCATATTATATTTTGGGCGTTGTTTGTTCTTGATTTTGTCGACTATACAGTATAGTAGGATCAATTGGGTACTATCTGTGATAAAAAGAGCCCCATGTTGCAATTAATTCTGTCAGAAATTTGGAACCGGCACGCTGTACTGCTTAGCATTCGTGACTAAATCTTTAGTACGAACATATCAGTGCTTATTAGTCAATCTGGGGTGAGTGTTGAAGATTTGGAAAGACTTTGATTACGAAGTTGTTTGGTGTGATCACCACTATGGCTCCATTCATTTTCTCACAGAGCCTAATGCATACTCGGTATCAAACAATTATTAACATCTTTCTTGGAAGCTGACCTTTGGAAACGAACTTTAATAAGTTGTTAAGTGAGGAAAGTGATTACTTTTTAAACATATAAAAATGCTCTCTTTTAACAATCTTGGAGAAAATTTTTCACCTTCCATCAGCATGCCTGATGATAACCTCCTCGAAACATTATCTATGTTGACATGATGTAGAAATATTAAATTAAATCAAATTCTAAGTCTGCTGCCAGGAATTTTAGTTAACTGTCCTAGATGATTATATTGGCAAAAATATATTTTATCTTTTTATAAGTTCACCATTTGTAAATGCATGACTGTTGCTGTTACATGTTGTTTGCGACTTCTTCCATATACTTTGACATTTTTAAAAAAATTTAAAAGAAACTGTAACGTCTTCATTGGATTTAAATCTGACATTTCGGCTAAAGTAACATTCTTACCTCCGTATCGCACCTTGATTCTGCCTAAAATATAAATATTGTTCTGATGAACGTTCATCTCCGGTACTTCGATTTTATGACTTTAAACACAGTAGTAACTTTGAGCAATGACGGGGTTTTGCAAAGTATGGAAACGAAAAAAATATTAATACTGAGCATCAGAAAGAGACAGCTAAAGTTCATGGGGCATGCAATGAGGAAGGAGGGCTTGGAGAATCTGATACTAACAGGCCAGATGTAGGGAAAAAAAGACAGAGGAAAGCAGCGGATAACATATTTGAAGGACCTGATCAGGTGGATGACAGAACGAGGGTTGCATAGTGCAACAAGAGAAAGCGTGCTAAGAGCCAACAGGGACAGGGAGATATGGAAGGCATGATCGCCTACCTCTTGAAAGGACATGGCACATAGAATAATAAGAAGAAGAAGAAGAAAAAGAAGAAGTAACTTTGCAGTCAGTGCGTCGTAGTGTAGTGGATATCGGCTCAGAGAGCAAAGTTCGTTCCATTCCCATACGCGCAAATAACCTTGGGAACGGTATAAATCCATCTCTTTTCTCTCCAGGTATGGGTTAGATAGCAGCACAAATTGGGTTCAATAGCCTTTGTTGACCAGCAGTCTACCACAGAAAGCAATGGCAACATACTGCGGAAAGATCTTCTGCTCAGTCATGTTTATTTCGACATATAATCGCCCAATCGTGTGTCATGTATAATACATAACTGGCTAACGAGTTTGGCAGCTAGGTCTCTCCATTCCGCAGTTGCTTGATATGACCATAAATTTTTTACTCAGATTCTTTTGCACACAGTAACCCCTTGCGTCTAAATGGCTTTACTGCCTTGTTTGTGGGAAAATGATAAAAAAAGTTAATTATGTTGATTAAAATTTGCTTACCCTTTGGTGCAAGAATCCATTGCCAACAATCTCGATTTTTTCATTTCAGCAAATGCAGTGTAATTGTTGAAGAAACTTGTGATTATTAGCCCTCCAGACATGCGTACATACCACTGAGATTTGCTACACGCAAAGTGGCTAATACCCAGGAAATGATGGCAATAACACTCGAGGCTAAATCACGTTTGACGAGAAGAAGAGATTTGATAGCACAGACAAAATTGCATGGCGTATATTCCGATCGAGTGAAATGTGGGCGCGGTTATTAAAGAACCCAGTATGTCACGTGACGATTAATTTCGGCGTAAAACAATAGGAAAGCAATTAGTCTTCGTTGCAGCTGCGCCTTCTCCTCTCAGCTGCAACCTCCCCCTCCCTAGTCTCGACTGATTGGATGGGATTGAATATGCAGTCATCTTGACGACGAATCTTCTTCCATTGGATGAGGAATTAGCCTATTAATGTTATATGGTACTTTTTCTTTTGGCTGTTACTTGTTTGTGTCTGATTTTTCTTTCTTTCCCTTCTTCCGTATCTAAACGTCTTTTCCTATAATCTACAGTGAGAGGCTGAAGAGAGAGATACTTTGAGAGAAAAATAGGAAGAGAGAGAGAGAGAGAGAGAGCATGGATGCAAACAGAAAAAGAGAGATAAGTAGAAATAGAAAAAAACAGAGAAAATAACAGGAAAGAGGTGTGAAATAGGGTTGTTGTTATATGACCTGGGTGTAGAGAAGTTTGAAAGAATGGTTTGGGAGAGAGGGTATATAGATGGTTAAGAGAAAAAAACCGTTTGAGGAGAGTGAAATAAATGGGGAGGGCATTGCGTCATTCTAGATGCAATGGAGCGAGAGGAGGAAGTGTTTCAATTATGCCGAAGGTTAGAGGAAGAAATGGAATGCGATGGTGGGGGTGAGAGATGAAGTAAAATAGAGGATTGGAAAGAGAGGAAGAAAAGTAGAACATGATTGAAATCGAGAGTTGATGGGGCGTCTGCGCTAAAGCAAATTTTACAATGGCTTGTCACATTTAAGTGACCTCAGTTTTCACTATGTGCCCAAACAAAGCCTGGGTTAATAGAACGATCGTTAGCAAAAAGTGAAACTTGTTAACTAGTTCGCTGGTCGAGTAAGCACGATCATCAATACCTAGACGGGGGACCACTTAAAAATACCAGGTAGTTATGATTAATTGTGCGGGTGGTGTAATGAATAATGACTCGGAATTGGAATTCCTATAGCCGGTTTCGAATTCTGGTCAGTTTGTTCTGTCCTATACGTGCAAATACCCTTGATAAAGATAGGAATTAAATATTCTCGTCCCCATCTATGAGGGTTGATTAGTATGATATCCTGCTCCCTATTCCGTGTTTCTCAGGACGTTGTTGATTATGGCTCTCCACATTTTCTTTCCCATTTTATTTCTTAAGAATTATATATTTTGTATATCTCTCCATAACCTGCACTGCCGTCTATTCACCCAAGCTCATCTGGTAGGTTGTGAGTTGCCTTCCTTATTTTCTCTTACATTAAATCTGTCCTTTGGGTATCACATTTTTCAATCTTCTTTTATGTGACTCAGAAATTTCTTACTGTGACCTACTGATGTTAAGCATAAGTGCCATTGCCTCTAGAACTTTATCTTCGCTCATAAGTTCGGACCGTGGTGTCCTCAGCATCCTTCGGTTGAACGACAGTTCTGTTGTCTCAATCCCTTTTTCATCTGTGTTATGGTACCCTACGAGAATTGAACTCTTCCTCTTGCGATATATAAATTACCTGCGTGACTTCTAGAGAGCAGTTCAAGCAGTCAAGTACAGCAGTTAACGACAGCTACTAGTCAGAAAATAAGCAGCGTAATAATACCTTCGGACTTACTTATTTCTATGTTACTTATTATTTACACTTCCTTCGAATATCTTGTTATACTAATAAACTATTATGAAACTACCTTCTTGATTTGTGTCTTACTTCCGGCACAAACCTGTCACTAGAAATTTGCGACGAAGTTTCACCACAACTTCACAAAAATATGTGAGGAGATTTTCTTGCATTCATTGCCGTAGAGGAGTAAGTTAAATACCTTACGTGATATCTGATTAGGCGATCATGTCTACAAAAATGACAGCATTAGCTAAGCAGAATTTTATTTTCCTGCAATAGGTTGCTATTAATTTCTGAAGAAGAGAAGGGTTCATATCGTTCCCAAGGGTATTACAGCATTTGCAACGAATTCAACTGGAATTTGAACTCCGCTTTCTCGTTCCGAGTCGATATTTACGCATCGTGATATTACATAAGAGTTCAATGATCTCCACAAAAGTTCTGACAATGTAAGAAATATATATTGCTTAAAATAATATGCAAGAGGTTGATAAGACTTAAAAATCAAATAACTCTTCAATAAATCGTCGTGTGACATTAACTTTCACTGGTGACTCCAGGACTGTTCGCTTTTAACTGACTGAGCAAGGCCCAGTAAAAATAAAATGCTTTACGTCATTGCGTAAGTTTTTGATTAGCGAGAATCATTGAGGATAACGTTTATAATGAGTTTTAACCCCACTGGGCATTCTTCTGTGCTGGATTTAGCTTATCTTTGTATAGCACGCTCTCAAGTATTCTTGAACAGCTTCGAATGATCTGTGTTGGGCATCTATCATGAAGAATATGTTTTTCAACTGTTGTTTTCATCTTTGTTGTCATATTGACGACGTTTGCGGCTGTTGTACTCTCCGACTTTTTTCAGGTGGTTGGGCACATGACCTAGTAGATAAATACGTTGGTGAGATCCAGTGATTTAACCCAACGAGTTGTGAGTTCAGTACCTGACTACAGCAGAAGCGAACAAAAAACTTAGAAAGTTAAAGGAAGATAACTGTTGCTGAGTCATCTGGAAGAGGCACGGCACATGGAGCGAGAACAATGCATCTCAGTGATCGAAATAAAGGTTGTTCAAAATTCAGTCACCTGAAGAAAGTTGGGGTGTACAACGTCCGAAACGTCGTGAATATGGCAACAAAGACAAAGCCATCAATTCGAACTGTGTAAATAGTGCTAATAATTACAATAACTCATATCAAAAATAAATATAAACAAAAAAAACTCTTCATAGGGCGAATATTTAAAAAAATGCTATATTCTCGCAAATACGAGATTTTGCTGGTACCATAGAAATTTTCGACGATCGAAGTGGAGATAAGAAGGATATTACGGAATTTGGTATTGTACGAGATCGTACGGACGTCACCGAGCAGAGTGTAGGTGTTTTTTTCTGCTGAACAAGTATTAAGACCACAAGAGAACCTTAAAAAAAGATTTATTGCTACTGAAGTGAACTCAAACTACAGAATCCTTACCAAGTTAATCTCCGTGGCCCTGTATCATCTAGTACGTTCAATCGTCGTACGAGCTCATATACTGTGGCCATGTACCTAACAACTTTAATTATCTTGATGGCCGTCTGCCATACAGAGAAAATTAACTCGCTACTCGGTAAAGTAATTGCTAATTTAGTGAAGTCTCTTCTCATTAAGTGATCAATATATTGTTGCCCCCATTCTAGACGAACTTAATATTGCTAATAATCTACAGATGTCGTCACTCATACAACAGCTTAATGTCTGAAACTATAAAAGAATTTAATGAAGTCTATCGGAATTGTATTTTTGTCTTCTATCCAAAATGCTGTTTCCTTGCGCTGCTCGAGAAATTACCTGACCCCATCCCACTCTCTTTGCCAGGCTCTATTTTCACAAAATCTGTCGTATCTGTTCTAGAGCTAACCGACCCCACTTTCTAGCCTTGATAGACTAAAAAACGTCATGTAGTTGATGAAATGATATGTTGACATATACGTCTCATTTTCCATTCTATAACACATTTCACACAAATGAAATCCCACTAGGTTCTCACTACCCTATCGTTATTTCCCTGAAAAATTATCTGACGTGTTAGAGTTTTTAAAATCTAACATCTCAGAAATTTAAAGCTAAGACCCACCATGTCATATACACTGGGACAAATCAACCGGATTCCCTTCGTATTTCACAAATAAGAAGTGGGTTATATCCGGGAGATTATTCCTAAGAACCGCTACTTTATGGAATAGACTACCAAGTCGATACTTCCCCAAATGTTACCATCTTAACCCCTATCTACTTTGTGGAATAGACGACCAAGTCGATACTTACCCAAATGTTCCCCATCTTAACCCCTATCTACTTTGTGGAATAGACTACCAAGTCGATACTTCCCCAAATGTTACCATCTTAACCACTATCTACTTTGTGGAATAGACGACCAAGTCGATACGCTACAAATGTTACCATCTTAACCCCTATCTACTTTATTGGAATAGACTACCAAGTCGATACTTCCCCAAATGTTGCCATCTTAACCTATCTACTTTGTGGAATGGCTACCGAAGTCGATACTTCCCCAAATGTTACCGTCTTAACCCTATCTACATTTATTGGAATAGACTGCGAAGAGTCGATACTTCCCCAAATGTTACCATCTTAACCCTATCTACTTTGTGGAATAGACTACCAAGTCGATACTTCCCCAAATGTTACCATCTTAACCCCTATCTACTTTGTGGAATAGACTACCAAGTCGATACTTCCCCAAATGTTACCATCTTAACCCCTATCTACTTTGTGGAATAGACTACCAAGTCGATACTTCCCCCCCAAATGTTACCATCTTAACCCCTATCTACTTTGTGGAATAGACTACCAAGTCGATACTTCCCCAAATGTTACCATCTTAACCCTATCTACTTTGTGGAATAGACTACCAAGTCGATACTTCCCCAAATGTTACACTTACCATCTTAACCCTATCTACATTGTGGAATAGACTACCAAGTCGATACTTCCCAAATGTTACCATCTTAACCCTATCTACTTTGTGGAATAGACTACCAAGTCGATACTTCCCCAAATATTTACCATCTTAACCCCTATCTACTTTGTGGAATGAGCCTTCCAAGTCGATACTTCCCCAAATGTTACCATCTTAACCTATCTACTTTGTGGAATAGACTACCAAGTCGATACTTCCCCAAATATTACCATCTTAACCCCTGTCTACTTTGTGGAATAGACTACCAAGTCGATACTTCCCCCAAATGTTACCATCTTAACCCCTATCTACTTTGTGGAATAGACTACCAAGTCGATACTTCCCCAAATGTTACCATCTTAACCCTATCTACTTTGTAGAATGAACTACCAAGTCGATACTTCCCCAAATGTTACCATCTTAACCCTATCTACTTTGTGGAATAGACTACCAAGTCGATACTTCCCCAAATGTTACCATCTTAACCTATCTACTTGTGGAATAGACTACCAAGTCGATGCTTACAAATGTTACCATCTTAACCTATTCTACGGTGTGGAATAGACACCAAGTCGATGCTTTAAATGTTACCATCTTAACCTATCTACTTTGTGGAATAGACTACCAAGTCGATACTTCCCCAAATGTTACCATCTTAACCCTATCTACTTTGTGGAATAGACTGCAAGTCGATACTTTACAAATGTTACCATCTTAACCCCTATCTACTTTGTGGAATAGACTACGAAGTCGATACTTCCCCAAATGTTACCCATCTTAACCCTATCTACTTTGTGGAATAGACTACCAAGTCGATACTTCCCCAAATGTTACCATCTTAACCCCTATCTACATTTGTGGAATAGACTACCAAGTCGATACTTCCCAAATGTTACCATCTTAACCCTATCTACTTTGTGGAATAGACTACCAAGTCGATACTTCCCCAAATGTTACCATCTTAACCCCTATCTACTTTTGTGGAATAGACTACCAAGTCAAGTACTTCCCCAAATGTTACCATCTTAACCCCTATCTACATTGTGGAATAGACTACCAAGTCGATACTTCCCAAATGTTACCATCTTAACCCCTATCTACTTTGTGGAATAGACTACCAAGAGTCGATACTTCCCCAAATGTTACCATCTTAACCCTATCTACTTTGTGGAATAGACTTCTGAAGTCTGATACTTCCCCAAATGTTACCATCTTAACTATCTGCTTTGTGGAATAGACTACCAAGTCGATACTTCCCCAAATGTTACCATCTTAACCCCTATCTACTTTGTGGAATGGACTACCAAGTCGATACTTCCCCAAATGTTACCGTACTTAACTATCTACTTTGTGGAATAGACTACCAAGTCGATACTTCCCAAATGTTACCATCTTAACCCCTATCTGCGTGGAATAGACTACCAAGTCGATGCCCCAAATATTTATAAAATGCTAACCCCCATCTACATTGTGGAATAGACTACCAAGTCGATACTTCCCCAAATATTTGCCATCTTAACCCCTATCTACATTGTGGAATGAACTATGAAGTCGATACTTCCCCAAATGTTTACCATCTTAACCCCTATCTACTTTGTGGAATAGACTACCAAGTCGATACTTCCCCAGAAATGTTACCATCTTAACCCTATCTACTTTGTGGAATAGACTGCAAATTAGTACTTCCCCAAATATTTACCATCTTAACCCTATCTACTTTGTGGAATAGACTACAAGTCGATACTTCCCCAAATGTACCATCTTAACCCCTATCTACATTGTGGAATAGACTACCAAGTCGATACTTCCCCAAATGTTACCATCTTAACCGCTATCTGCTTTATGGAATAGACTACCAAGTCGTACTTCCCCAAATGTTACCATCTTAACCGCTATCTACTTTATGGAATAGACTACCAAGTCGATACTTCCTCAAGTGTTATCATCTTAACCCCTATATATCTAGAATTAACTGATCTCTTTTGTACATATCCCCAGAATCTGCATTTCTTACCTCTATCTCTAATTCTTATATTCATTGTAAAAACCTAATTCAGTAGCATTCTACTTTGCATGGCGCTTGGGCCTTGCATTGGGTGAACAGTCAAGAAATAAAACAAACTAGAAACATCAAGATTATATATTACGGTACTGATAGCTTAAGGGAAAAATAAATATTCTTTTATGTTTCATGTTCTTTCATGACTTTGCTTTCTACAATTACGTAATTTGATTCTTAAAAGCTATGAGTTTTTTGTGATTGATGGTGGAGTGGTTTCCCTTGCCTTCTCCACAGTTATTTTATTAAGACAACATCTCTAACTGGCTGGTCGATCACTAGACACTTGTTATGGTGATTTTCGAAGTGTAGCTTACATTTGGAACAAGGCCTGAAGAATAAGGCGCCTAGTCAAGATCAATCTCACTATTCAGTTGTAATTCTTGTAGTGAGAGATTCTTGCTGACCATTACACGTTGTCGACGTACCCCTAGACGCTTGTTACGGATGAGAAATACAAGGTGGGGAAGTCGTATAAAACGATATTTTTCGGTTAATCTTTACAAGGTGATGCGATGATTCAAAGTACGAAATAACAAAGGAGTTGGAATATCAGCAGGGAACGAATGGGGTTCCCAAAATTGTTAAGCAGAACATATCTTTACCTGGCTCTACAGCTCTACAGCTTCTTTTCCCAGCATGATCTTTCGTTCTATAACTATTCTACATTGTCTTCTTGAAACCTGTTCTGTTATTGTTCTTTCTTTTCAGTAATTTATTCCCTGCATTAAGGTCGTATTCAGTACGGTGTGAAACAGTGGATATTGGTTGAAATTAAAAAAAGAAATCGGAGAGCCGAGTTCAAATTCTAGTGGAATTCGTTGAATTCACTCATGCGCAAATAATTTTAGAAATAGTATAAGTTCGTCTTTTCTCTCCAGTTATGGGTTGAATTACCGGACATACTTGATTCGATAGCCTTGGTTGGCACTAGTCTACCGCAGAAGTAATGTCAACCTACTGCGGTAAAATCTTATGCCTTGACAGTCATATCTCTTTCGAAAGATGATCGCCCAAGCCTGTATCCCGTATGGCACTTAACTTATTGAATAATTTCCCGGTCCCCTTCAGACTAAGAAACCTGCTGCATCGTAATGGTTTTATAGACTTAATTGAAGTAAAATGATTATAAAAAATACAGGCGAACAAAGATGAAATACTTTTGTGTTCTAATGTTTCTATCGTTAAAATAGTACCTTTTCAGCGAAGCGGTCGACACTGCTTTACTTAGCTGAATTGGGATGCGAATGTGTAGTGGTCCACGGTTTATATCCACAGTTCACACGTGTCTTTAAGAATTTCCATGGGCGCTGCGATGTAGACATTTCACTCAGAGACCTGCGGCTAAACTATGTGAGGTTATCATAAGTTTTTCCTAACCCAGCTGTGCACAGTAGGATTCGACAAGTCACCAGCTTAGGTGTATGAGCTGCGCCTAAATGGTCAACGTCTTTGCCAGTAGGTGGAACATCTGAGAGAAGGGACGGGGTAACCCTAACATTGCCGATGCAAAAATAAACGAGCAAGCCATGTCCCTGTTTTGTTTTAAATGTCATTATGAACCGGAATTATGAAAGGGAGTAATGACCACAAAGGCGGAAATGCGCTAACTGGCTAAATAAAGATGATGTATTTTAATGTCATGTGTTGGGTTATAGAGTCATTAGGACGGAAAGTGCGATACGGAGATC
>JBBBDQ010000354.1:70000-87500 GCA_037127315.1 Ascarosepion bandense
ACTAATCCATGGTCCTGGAGCTCAGACTCTTTGGACGTTGGCACGAAAGACTAAAAAGCAATAGTTGTTTCCAGTTAAAGCGAAACCGTAGACTGAAAGAAAAATAAATAGATATAAGTCAAATTTTGATTTCCTGGTATCGATATCAAATGAGTCTTTTTCGTCGTAAAATGAATTTTGAAGACAAAATAAGTCCTCTGAGTAAATGGTATCATGGCTGAGACTAAGAACTACAATTATACCTACTTAGAGCCAAACCCAAAGCAAAAACTAAAATAAAAGGCCTGAAAAAAATACAGACATACAGGTAGATAAACAGACACACACACAAACATCTTGCTTTATATATATATATATATATATATATATATATATATATATTATTGATTTTCTGCACTATTGTAAGAACTGCAACCGTGAAACTTTTGAATATCGTTTCTTATGTCTTTTTCTATGAGTGTATCAAATTTAATTAAAATCGCACCACTCCTTCTATAACCCGATTTTTTCGATTATAATTTTTTGAAATTTATCGGGTGTACCTCAACACAAAACTAGCTAAGAACACTCGCAGACGCTTATAGTACAACTGTGTAAATTTTCAAGAAAATTGGTTCAGCCGTTTCGGAGTCTATAGGTAACGGACACACACACACTCACAGACACACACACACACACACAGAGACACACACACACAAACAAAGTTCCATTTATAAATAAGTTTAGATCCGACATTTTTATTAGAGTTGGGTATATGCTGTGGTGTAATGGATATTGGCTGTTGTAAGGTTTGGCTTTTTTCTCTTATAGACTCTGTTATATCAGGGCTTTTCCCTTTTTTGTTTCGTTTTGTATAGTTTTAGTTTCCACATTTGTTTAGCTTGTTTGGTACAATATTTTAGGGTTTTCCAACTTGAATGTGGATTTGTGGATAAGGTGCGTTGGGTAAATTGTCGCAATTTTATATATTTAATTTTCAGTATGCACGTTGTTTTTATTTTGTCGACTGCACAGAATAATACAACCAGCTGTCAGCATGCGGTACTGCTTGGCATTTGCACCGGAAGCTCCAATAACGAAGATTTCGGAGTGTTTCGCTATGAATCTGGGGACAGTGCAGGGGATTTAGGAAGACTGAAATAAATCAAATTGTAAAGGGTTTTTTTTATCGCTATCACGTTATGCTTCCATTCATCTTCACTCAAGACATTACACTCTACATATAGGCCTATAGCAAGTATTTTTAGAGGATAGTACTAGGTCAAGTGTGTGGCTGATAGATGACTCTCTGTCACACAAGTAGAAATGCCCACTTATGGTCGTCAGACAATTTCTGCGCACATATTTTTTATCGCCCCAGGCAAGGCAGTTTACTGACACTGGTGCGCAGGAGGGTACATAGGAACAAAGTTATGAAAAAAGAAGGAAAGGTTATAGGAGGTGTCAAGAAGTGGGTAAAAAAAGGATGAGAGTGAAGTGGAGTGAACGGAGAAAAAACATGAGAGAGAGTGAGAGAGAGAGGATGCAAGTCAATGAGATAGGCGATAACTTGACTTTACACTTAAATTCTTGGAGATTGCAGTTGTCGGGGAAGCAAGTAAACGGAAAGCAATTACATCTTTAGTACTTGAAGATATTTTTGCGTGATTTTGGTAAATAAATGTTAAAATGAATTTTTTGTAGAATTATTTTACCCTAAGCAAGGCAGGACTGTCACTGGTGCGTAGGGGGCTACATAAGTGGTGAGTTAAGGGTTATATAGGAGAAGAGCAAAAAGGAAGAGAAACCGGTTACAGGGGGTGTCAGAGAATAGGCAAGAGAAGGATAGGAATACTGACGTGAAGAAAGTTGCTTGAGAGTACTGAAAAGAGAAGAAGAACAAGATTATGGCGTTGTTGGGGAAAGGATAAGTGAAGTATAGAGGTCAAGCGGATAAGAGATGGCGATGGAAGTTGCATTTAAACATTTGGAGATTGTAGCTATCAGGGAATCATTATGTCAGTGTTATTTTCATCTTTGCATAATTTAGACGACAAGCTCTCACTTGCAGTATATATATAGTAACGTGAATTCATACATATACATAAAATAAAACACATATGTAGAGTGCCTAATGTTGTATGAAAAGAGCTATTATATATATATATATATATATATATATATATATATATATATTTTATAAGCGTTTCACCCCGAGCAAGGCATGTCACTGCCACTACTGTGCAGAGGGCTACGTAGAGTGGAGAAAGGCTGATTAAATATAGGAAATGACAGAGGGTGGGTGATAGGCGGGTAAGGATTTGGGTAGATGAGAGTGTTGTGAGAATAGTTGGGAGTTAGTGTGATAGGAGGTATCTATTGACCCTACATTTAAACACCTGGAGATTGTAACTGTCGGGAAAGCAGACTTGTGGAAGGGAGTTCCACAGGCGGGAAGCGCGAGAAAGGAAGCTGTTGGAGTAGAATTTACGGTTACATCTTATTTGTTTAACTGTAAAAGGGTGGGACCTAGTTGCTAATCTAGTATCTCGTGTAAATTCGTGCTTAGGCGGCACCAGTGATCTAAGCTCATCGGAGCAGAAGCCATGAAAGTACTTGTAGAAGAGGCACAGGGAAGCCACATCACGCCGGTGTGAGAGCGGCTGCAGCCGGTCTGCCAAGTCAGTATCAACCACGTTAGAGATCCTCCTTTGTATTTTGTCAAGAAGCCCAAGGAAAGCAGCAGGGGCACCCGACCAGATATGGCAGCAATATTCAATACACGGGCGGATGGTCGATTTGTATATGTGCAGAATAGATTCAGGTGGGAAAAATTTCCGGGCCCTGCACAGGGAGCCCACTTTCATAGCAGCAGATTTGGCAATGGATTCAATATAGTCATTCCATTTGAGGTCCGCCGAGAGTGTAAGGCCAAGGAGGCGTAGTATTTTACTCTCTGGGAGGCTAGCCTGTCCCATGCTAATGGGAGGTAGATGCGATTGTCTATGGTGGTTAGTTGATAACAGCTTTGTTTTGGAGGCATTGAAATTTACCAACCATTCCCTACCCCAGGTCACTACGGATTGGAGGTCACTTTCAAGTACGGCAGCGAGGTTCACTTTGTCGTCCAGACCTGGTTTCTGATCGATGCAGGAGTAGATTGTTGTGTCGTCGGCATACATGCCAACTTGGGATCTAATGGTGTCGGGGAGATCATTAATGTAGATCAGAAAAAGCGTGGGACCTAGGATATATATTAATATATATACATTTTGTCATATGTCAATGCTACGACTTGGGGTTTCATGTGTTATCAGATGTCATTCAAACTAACAATTTAATAGATTTTAATTTAAGTTCACTCACTGTTCATGGGAATTAAATATTATATAGTTACTGCTTTTTTAAAAGCTACATGTGGTGTCTTCACACGATTTGTTATAACTGATTTTACCGTCTACCCTTTTTGTTTTCTTTTAGAACGCTCACCTAAAGGTGGCTTTTTTAAACGATCACGTGACGGAGAATTTTAGAACGCGCAATTCTTAAAATTACAAGAAATTATAACATTATTATCTATGGTTGTATGAATCTAATAGGTATTTTTTAGTATGGTTACACTTAGTCATAATTTCTGTTCTTTCATTCAATAATTATATTTAATTTGGGAATAGCATATTCGCTAACTTTTCTTCCTGGCACAGTCTACATATTTTTGCACTGTTATATGGTTTGGCTGTTTTCACTATACTCCACGTTATGTCTGGTTCTTTTACATATTTTAATTTCAATTTCCACGTTTTATACAGTTTTTTAGGTTTTCTATATTAAATGTAGACCTTTGATTGTACTAACTGGGTTTAAATGTGTTTTGGTTGATCCCAAATATATTTTGTTTTAACCATTTAAATCATGTACTTTTGCTTTTTTTTTTTTTTTGTATTACTAATTCCTAGAAGTGGGCATTTATTTTTGTCCCTGCAGTTGCATTCTTTATTAATGATCTTGTTTTGTACAATGCTATTTAAATTTCTGGCGTTTTGTTTTTCTTATAAAACTTTCTAAATTACTAGTACAGTTATAACTTAGCTTGATTGTATTTCTATAGAAAATGTTGTTTAGTTCTGAGTTTTTTGGAAAAGTTTTTATTTATAAGTTTAAAAGATACTTCACCTATTTTGGTTTTTACCTTTAAGTTAAATGGTGGGTTGAATCAGATAATGTTTCATTTTCTATCATCGTTTTTGGTTACCTACCCTGTTTGTTATTTTCTTTTTAATTGAATCATAATTTCACCTGCATTTAGGCCTACATATTTCTATTATGTTCTAATATAAATTCTCTTTCTCTTACTTAAATTATCTTTTTTCTACCCTCTCTGACTCTGTAGCTCTATATTTTTCTGCTTTTCCTCTCTTACGATTTTTTATATTCAGTTCTGTGTCATGCATGTTCTCATATAACCCTTTTCAAAAGAAGCTGCTATCTATTAACCACCACAGACAATCGCTCCTACCCCCAATTAGCAATGATCAGTCTAGTCTCCCTGAAAGTAAAATACTGCGCCTCCACGCGTTAACTCTCACAACAGACCTCAAGTGGAATGACTATATAGAATCTATAGCTAAATCCTCTGGTAAGAAAGCCGGTTACCTTTGCAGGGCCAGGAAGTTTTTCCTGTCTGAAACAATCCTGTACATACACAAATTCTGGCATCCCCCTGCATTGAATACTGCTGCCATATCTGGTCGGGTGCTCTTGCTATGCACCTAGGGGTCCTTGACAAAATCCAGTTGAGAATCTCTAATGTGATCGATCCCGATTTGGCAGCTCGGATATAGTCAGTTTCTCACCTGCGCAATGTGGCTTCCCTGTGTCTCTTCTACAGATACTCTAATGGCCTCTGCTCAGATGAACTTAGCTCACTGGTACCACCCCTACATGAATTTACTTGAGCAAGAAGATTAGCAACAAAGTCCCGCCCTTTTACTGTCAAACCAATCAATTGTAAGCGGAAATTCTACTCTAATGGCTTCTTTTTTCGCACTTCCCGCCTGTGGAATCCCCTTCCGTTTACTTGCTTTGCCGGCAGCTACAATCTACAAGAATTCAAATGTAAAGTCAATAGTCATCTCCTATCTCACTAACTTGCATTCTCTCTCTCTCTCTCTGTCTATCATGCTCCTTTCTTAGTTCACTCCATTCTCATCAGTATTCTCATCCTTCTCCTACACTTTTCCTGACACCCCCTGTAACCTGTCACTCTTTCTCATAATTTATCTACTATGTAACCCCCTCCCCCGCCCAGCAGTGGCAGTAAAATTGCTTGCTTGGGGTGACACGATTATTTATATATAAGAAAAGATTAACTTTCTTTTGCAGTTCCTTCGTTTGCTTGTTCCTTACTAGATATATTTTCAGTATTTCTCTCTTATCTTTCCCCATCGCTTTGTGTGCATCTTTAAGTCTCTTGCGTATAGATCATCGTAATCCATTCTATAATCACCTCCATCCATTTCAGTTCTCGTTCCCTTTCTCCCTTCCTTTTGTATATTCTCCCAGTCACCCCACTTTACTGCTTTCATTTGATTTCTCTGACTTCATCCTCAAATTCTCACCTACGCACTTTCTTTCACAGCCAGCGTTTAATCTCATATTTGAGTGGGAAAAAACCCCTTCGGCAAGGTCGAAACTTAAACTAATTGCAGTCAGCATTCGACGCGAAGTACTGATTCCAGTTCGTAAGTGATGCAACCAGATAAAACATTGTCATTTACTAACAATCAATGACATTAGAATCTTTTCCCCTTGGATCACTCTAGGGAAAGACCGAGGTAGATATGATGAAGAAATAACATCCAGTGTGTAACCAATTGGTATTTGGCTATAAACATTTGGCTGTAGTCACATTTTATATAACTTTCGTTTTTATTAACCTGTATTTGATTTCACGCGAGGTGCGATGTAAAGATATTACAAAGAGTGAATAGAAGCACTGAAATAATGATAATAATAATAATAATAATAATAATAATAATAATAATAATAATAATAATAATTAAAAGAATGCAACAACAATAATACATTTTAATACTAGACTGTTATATTTAATCTGTGCTTCTATATGTTAGGCGATCGTTTCAAGGTTGAAGGAGAGACACGAAGCAGCGGGAATGTCGTTCTACAGACGATATCATGAAGAGAGCACGTGAGCAATGACAAGATGTTGGAGAGGGTGCGAACGAAAAGGTACTTATACTTAGCATCAGGAAAAAAACATCTAAAGTTTCTGGGACAAGTAATGTAGAAGAAGAATTTTGAGAATCTAATACTCTAATAAATCCTGTTCTGATGGCAAGCATTTCCTGTAAGCTGAGGGAATGCCAGTTATGGCAATAGAGAACATCATTAAAATTTATGTAGCAGGATTTCATCACCAGTACTTTTTTGTAATGGTAAACATTTCAAGGTTGTAAGCAGAAGCAGAGCAAGTTTTAGGAGTAGTTGACATCATAAAAATTTATGTAGCAAGAACTCTTGTGCAATATCATTTTGTGACAACAAGCATTTTCTGTACGTAAGCACTAGACACAATAAATGATAAATTAGAAAGATTGGAGAACAATAGTGTAATTTTGAAAGTCGATTACTCAGATTGGGCATCTCCAACCATATATATATATATATATCAGAGTGTGTACTGATTTTTCAACAGGTTTAAATGACTGTTTAAAAGACTGTGCATACCCTCTACCGCCTTCTGAGGATAGATTCACTAAATTAAACAAAGGTTGAGTGTTTTCAAAATTGGACATGTTGGAGGCTTACCTTCAGGTTAAAGTCAGTGAAGAATGTTCAAAGTACTTGACAATAAACACAGATAAAGGGATGTTTAAACTAAATCAACTTTCATTTGGATTAAAGGCGGCTCCAAGCCTATGTCAAACAATTGGCCAGAAGTGGAATGCAGTTAGACACACTTGATATTTATACTCTCACACCCTACAAAAAATGGTAAACTTTGAAAAAACAGTAGCTACTCTAGCATCTAAACATCGTTCATTCAGTAATGAATTAGAATACTCTAACTACTGGCATATGTTTACATGGTATATCACACGCTAATAGTCTGCCTTCTTCTACCGAACACCCATAGCTCAGAGATAGAATCACTGACTGATGTCAATTTGGTCGGGTTTTAATCCTGGATAAAAGCAATCAGATGTCTAACCGTACTGATGAGCTGTGATACAGTGAAACAGATTTGTCTGCGGATGTATATATATATACTCCAAAAGTGCCACTAGATAGATCTATCTATAATTGGAGTAGATAGATCTATCTATCGCCCGGTTCACACTCCAGCCACGTCTATTGAACAGGTTAAGAGGCTCATCCCTTGTTCCCTGTTTAGGATGTGGTTTCTGGCTTTCTCTTTTCCAATCTTCTCACTTTGCTTTTTGTTTTTTTTTTTGTTTTTTTTTTTTTCAATTGGAGTAGATATATCTATCTATCGCCCGGTTCACACTCCACCCACATTTATTGAACAGGTTAAGAGGCTCATCCCTTGTTCCCTGTTTAGGATGTGATTTCCGGCTTTCTCTTTTCCAATTTTTTCACTATTATGTAGCCTCCTCCACATCAGTGGCGTTACCGCCTTGCTCGGGGTGATACGATTAAAAAAAAACTCACAGAACGGGAAAGAGGGACAAAGGAATCCAGCGCGAGATGTACTTGATAGGCTTGAACGAGTAGATAGAGGAGCGGGGTCTGGGAAGGATAGCAAGAGGGCAAGTATTGAAAACGACAAGGGACACAGCCAAGTGGAAGTCCCTAATCGCCTACGTCCTGTAGGGACACGGAATATAAAGAAAAAATATATTATAAGAAAATTACTCCAAGTAGAATCATTATTTCTGTTGTGATGCAATGAACATCGGCGAATGAAACAACGGAGAGCTGAGTTCGAATTCCAGTTGAAGCCGTTGCAATCACTTACGTGGAAATGTCCTTGCAAAAGGTATGAATGCATTTATGGGTTAATTAGCAGGACAGATTGAGTTCTACAGCTCGGGTTGGCAACCAGTCTACCGCACAAATAAATGGCAACCTACTGCGGAAAAATCTTCTTCCCAACAGATCACTAAATAAATTCCGAGCCTGACATATAAATAGCGCCACTAATAAAAAATACATATGATTTTGATGAAGTATTAACCTTCAAATGGCAGATGACAAATTAGCTTTATTTAACTGAAGCTTAAATAAATGTTAATACTGTTGCAAATTTTCAAAACAATGGAAAAATCTAAATTTCGTGTGTTGATAAAGCATTACCTTCTGACAGGAAAAAATACTGTTCAAGTTAAGTAATGGCTTGACTCTGCTCCGTCGGAAACAACAGTTACGATTTGGTTTGCTGACTTTAAACGCGTTCATACAGACACAAATGTTGCTGAACGCTCAGGTCCTCCAAAATCAGCAATTTTCCCGGAAAACACCAAACAAATCCACAAACGCGTTTTGGCCTATCGTAAATTGAAGTTGCGTGAGATATAAGAGGAAGGCAGTGTATTCACTATTTTGCATGAGCATTTATCAATGAGAAAGTTGTGTACAAAGTGGGTGCCGCGTTTGTTCACAGTCGATCAAAAACAGCAACGCAACTCTTTCAACGCAACAAGAAGTTTTTGCGTAAATATTTGACAATGGATAAAACATGGATTCACCACTTCACTCTGGAGTCAAATCGGCAGTCAGCTGAGTGGACAGCTCTAGGTGAAAGCCGTCTAAAGCGTCCAAAGACGCAAATATCAGCAGACAAGCTTTTGGTCTCCGTATTTTGGAATGTACAAGGTAATTTGTTCATCGATTATCTTGAAAAAGGAAGAATTATCAATAAATAGTGTTATGGTGCTCTCCTACGAGGAATGGACTCTTCCTCTTGTTATCAGAAATTACCTGCGTGACTCCAAAGAGCAGTTAATTATCAGCAGTTAAAAGAAGGTGTTAACGAGAGCAGTAAGCGACAGGTACTATTCAGGCAACACGCAGCGTAATAATACTTTGGGACATATTTATTTCTAGTTACTTATTATTAACACCTCCTTTGAATATCATGTTTATTGTTATAGTAATACACTGTTTTGAACTTACTTTCTTGTTCTACAACTTTGCGGCGAAACTTCGCCGCAACTCAACAACAAATTGGCGACGAAAATCCACAGAAAATAGCAAATATTATATAGTATTATTGGGGCATTTGAATGAAAATATCGCCAAAAAACGGCTACAAATGAAGAAAAAGTGATCTTTTCTCAAGTAAACACACTGTTTCAAAAGTCGATCAAAACGATGACAAAACTACATGAATTTAACTTAGAATTGCATCTGCATCAACTCTAATTTCCAGATCTGACCCCCAGATACTACCGGCTGTTTGCAGACCTCAAACAAATGCTCAGGGAAACTTATTTGGCTCCAATGAAGAAGTGATATCGGAAACGGAGGCTTATTTTGAGGTCAAAGTCATTGAATTGTTAGAGAAGCGTTTGAATAAGTGTATCACTACAGAAGGAAACTACGTTGATTAATAAAGATGGATTTTGCCTAAAATTGTTGTTTTATTAGTTAGGCCAGGGTTTTATTGAGTAATGTGTTAGTCAATCATGGACCCATAGAGACATGGCCGATCAGGCCTGATTGAATGATAAGTATGTTGACAAAAATGTTAAAAATCAGAATTTTCAGACACGCAACGAAAAATAATATGAAAGTAGAATTTTTGAAAGAGGAAAATGTTTGTTAACCGCGTCTGTTATTTTAATGATTGAATATAGTATATTTGGTTTATTGTCTGACACGATTAGGGAAATTGAAAGTCGTAGGTTGTTCTTTGTGAAAAATGTAGTCATTGGGAATGCATAAATTTTTATTTAATAATATTTTTTATCTATCTATCTATCTATCTATCTATCTATCTATCTATCTATCTATCTATCTATCTATCTATCTATACTTGCCTTATAATGCATGTATGTATGTATGTATGTATGTATGTATGTATGTATGTATCCTTGCCTTATAATTTGTATATATGTATGTATGTATGTATGTACGTTTCAATCTATTTATGTATCTATCTGTCTGTCTTTGCTTACTAATCTATCTATCTATCTATCTATCTATCTATCTATCTATCTATCTATCCGTGCCTTATAATATGTATGTATGTATGTATGTATGTATGTATGTACATAATTATCTATCTATCTAGCTAGCTAGCTCGCTAGCTATCTATCTTTGCTTTATAATATGTATGTATGTGTTAATCTATGTATCTATCCAGCTATGTAAAAATACCATGCATTGATCCTGCTTGCGTGTGTGCATGTGTGAGTGTGTGTGTGTAATTTTGGAAATATCAAAATAAAAGACGATCTGCTCAATATGTAATTTTTTAAGAAATATTTATTATTCAAACTAATTACTTATTAAAGAAAATCTGTAAATAGATAAATCTTTTCATGTTAGAAAAAGAACTCACCGCTTTTTATGGCTTGACAAGTTTTTTTAAAAATTACGCTTACATATGCATACACATATTGTTAGGGCGCTCTCCACCATTTTAATGATAAATGAACTATTCCATGCATTACAAATAGTCGTAGTGTCTAGACCTCGGCGTTGTTGGCGGCAATGTCAGTTGGCATTTGCCTCTGCAACTGCGACACTGTCAGCTCTCTGCCTTCGGGTAGAGGGCGCTCTCTGCTTCCGAGCAGAGAGCAATAACCCAGTCGTGGTTCCGCCGAAGGGTAGAATCACGACTGAGCAAAAATAGACAGACATTTTTTGGCCGAGCCATATAGCCCGGAAACCCCACTTATAACTGACCCTGTGTCACATGTTGGCCTTAGTGGGAGAGACAACCAAATATACTTGGTGGTAATGTCACAGTAGCGATATACCAGTCCTAGAGTGATTGGAACTGTGCTAACAAGTTAGTCGGATACTACCGGTAGTCACCCGAAAGTGATTATCATCGTACGAAGAGACGTACAATTAATACCTTGTCTCCTGTATGATTACTAACCCTACTTTTTAAATACTATTTTCTTCCGTAATACATTTATTTAATATAATTTTCTGTTGTTCGTATTTATTACCGCACAACTCAACACACACACACACACACACGCACGTGTGTGTGTGTGTGTGTGTGTGTGTGTGTGTGTTTAAACAAACTTTAATGTGATGACTGAGGTCATGGAAGCTAAGTAAACGTGTTTTTTTTTTAACCTCCAACTTTTCAACTTTTTTAAAGCTTGTAATTCAAAGAATCTGTCACAGATAGAACACGAATCCATCTTAGCCAAAGGAAAATGATATCCGTCGAAATCTATACAGACATTTTTCCAAATCTCCACTAACATAAAACCCATTTCTTCAGCTCCATGCGACACCATGCCTGGCTCAAAAATAAATAAATAAATAAACACTAAAAGAAATTCAATGAAGCTAAAAATGATTTGACAACAGAACTGAAAAAAAAACTTTGATCATTTGGCAGAACTTTCATTCACACCAAACAGGACAAAAGTTTCAACAGAAAAATAAACCTAATATGGATGAACACGCAGCACAGTTAAAATAGAAAAATGATTATTGGTAGAATTGTACGGCATACATGTCGAAAAAAACGACAAAATTCCTACAATCAAGCGGTTTCCACAAAAGAAAAACAAACAGAAATTCTCTAAATATCAACTATAATTACACTGCATAAAAAATGAAAGCACCACAAAATAATATAGATATCAGAATAAGACAGCGCATGTATTATATTGTTGATGGGATTTAATAGTTTTGAACTTGTTACATGCCCCGAGTAGGTACTGGGGTACAGTAGTTATCAGCTTGGAACGAGAAATTGGTTAGCCAATTTGGAATTCCAGTTTAAATCATTGCATTCACTTACGCGCAAAAACCACTGGGGAAGGATTTAATCCATTTCTTATCCCTCTAGTTATCGTTTAAATAGTAGAACAGATTGGGTTCTATAGCCTTGGTTGTCAACCTGTCTGTCGGAAAATCTTAATCCTAGTCAGCCATGTCCAAAGCATGTATCACGTATGGCACTTAACTGACAGGGTTAAAGTGTAAAAGACTTTTTTGTATTGTCGAAACTCTATTCCTTGGATATGCCTGAGGTTTTATTTAGTTTTAACTTTAGATAAAAATAAAAATAATTCTTTTTCTTCTTTCACAAAATAGTCGATAATGGACCTCCACTTAACCTTACCCCTTGTCGATTTTGACATATTTCTTTTTGGTATCTTTCCCAAACCCCGCTCCAATATCCACTTGTTCAAGCCCATCAAGTATGTCTCGCGCTGCATTCTCCTATCTCTCTTTTCCTCTGTTCGTTTTGTGAGTATTAGATTCTTCAAACCCTTTTTCCTCATTACGTGTCCCAGAAACCTCTCCTCTCTCTCTCTTCCTGATGCTAAGTTTAATTTTTATTTTTGGTTTAGATCTTCTTAACAACTTCGTCGTTGCTCAAATGTTTGGTCCAAGATCTCCTCAAATTGCGGGTATAAAATATCAGCCAGACCCAAAAATGTTTTTTTAATTTTTCATACACCGTTGAGAAAAAGAAAAAAAAAGCCTATCCGATTTTTAACATGATTTCTTCTAAATGCCGACTAATAAACAATAAATATTTTTAGCCTTATTCTTCTTCTTCATTTTTGTGTCGTGTCTTTTCAGGAAATAGGCAATCATGGCCCTCCACATCTGTCTGTCCCTTACAGCTCTTAAGATTTGTCTTGTTATTTCTCACAAATCCTGTTCTGCAATCC
This sequence comes from Ascarosepion bandense, assembly GCA_037127315.1. Classification (NCBI taxonomy): domain Eukaryota; kingdom Metazoa; phylum Mollusca; class Cephalopoda; order Sepiida; family Sepiidae; genus Ascarosepion; species Ascarosepion bandense. Next base: position 82,840 of record JBBBDQ010000354.1, read on the forward strand.
CTTTGTTCGAGGTTAAGTATGACACGCCCTGATTTTCCCTGTACCTCTTTCCCTCAATCCGCCGACAGGAGAGAAAAATATACAACGATGAGAACAATTAGCCTTGGCGGTATTAGTCTTCTTTTTGTTTTTCACCCAAAAAATAGCCACCCAATAATATATTTCTATGAATATGTGCTCATCAATATATTTGCTTTCATATGAATGTGTGTGCATATATGAAACTCTTTCTTTCTTTTTTCTCTCTCTCTTTCTCTTATATATATATATATATATATATATATATATATATATATATATATTACTGTTAAATATAAGAGACAATGAATGTCTATTATGTTTGATCATGAACCGTCCGAAACATCGTATTTTAGCTTTAATTTCAGGTGAAAATAAAGATAAATTTCTCTAACATTTGGAGAAGTTTTGTCTTTATTTTCAACTGAAATTAAAGCCGAAATACGATGTTTAGAACAGTTCATGAATAATCGTAACAGACATTCATTGTCTTTTATCTTTAACAGTATGTTTAGAAAATTATTTGCTGCCTCGATACACTAAATATATATATACATACACTAACGGCCATAATTATTATTTGTGTGTGTGTGTGTGTGTGTGTGTGTGTGTGTGTGTGTGTGTGTGTGTGTGGGCGCGTGTAAGTAAATATCAGACAAAATGAAAAAGTTTTTATTTGACAACGCGTTTTGTCTTCGTTCTGTAGGTGAGGTCTTCAGGTCAAAATAAAAAACGAAATCCGTCGTCAACAAAAATCCTTTCCACTTTGTCTGACTTTATAGCTTTGGTCGTATTCTATATCCTGCTAACTCACGCACACACACACACATTTATGCCCACATACAAAGACACACGCCAACACACATTATATATATATAATGTGTGTGAATGTGTGTGTGTGTGTGTGTGTGTGTGTGTGTGTGTGTGTGTGTGTCTGTGTCTGTGTGCTGAGTGGTTAGAACGTTCGCTTTTTGACTATGAATGCCGAGTTCGAATCTCACCATGCTCGATTTGTAAAGAAGGTGACTTCTTGATATTGTTGGTCTGGAGGAGGCGATCCCAGCGTGCGGTACATTTGGAAGGTGACTGCCACACCACGTGTTGACCCGAGTCTTGTGATTGAAATTGGGTAGACGCCTCTCTTTGAGGGTTTCAGCGTTCTAGACTTGTTCAGACTTTTGTTCATGCTAGATAATGCACTCTCTCCCAGAAACTCTAACTAAGGTCCGTTCAGCATAGTTGCAATATAAATCAGAGCTGAACTCAGTGGATATAGAACCATCATAAGTGTGCCTGAACAGGCGTCTACAATCGGAATTAGCTAGCCGCTCTGGCAGACGGGTAATCTTGAATACGAGTGGCCACATTATAGTGTTGATAAACAATAAAAACAAATCAATAAATAAAAAGAAAAATGCTTACAACCCATATTTGATTGCCTGGGACGACTGTCTATTTTCTTTCTCTCACAGAAAAGTTCTCCTTGTACAATGCCTCAGGCTACTCTCCGTTGAGGGGTTGCGTTAAAAAGTAGTTCGTACGGATAGAGGTGAGAAAACAATTAATCCCTAGACATGGTTGTGCTAGCTTGAAGTCTCAAGTCATGGCGTTTTAATCGTGCTGGCCCTGCTTAGATTTCAGTTTGTTCTCGCCAAATGATGCGCTCTCTCCCCGAAACTGTAACTAAGGTCTGCACAGTATAGTTGCAGTGTAAACCACAGGTGGGCTCAGTGGGTGTTGATTAAATGCAATTGTGCCTGAGTAATCTTCTCAAATTGGGTTAGCTGGCAGCTTTTGTAGACAGGCATTTTCGGATACGAGTGACCGGCCATACATACGTACATACATACATACACTCAGTCAGTTAAGTGCCACACGTGAAACACGTTTGGGCGATCATGTCTCGAAAGAGACAGGACTGACTGGGTAGACGATTATCCCGCAGTAGGTTCCATTGCTTTCTGCGGTAGACTGGTTGCCAGCCAAGGCTATAGAACTCAATCTGTCCTGTTATTTAACCCATAACTGGAAGGAAGAGACTGATTAATACCTTTTTCAGAGATATTTGCGCGTAAGTGGATGCAATGAATTCAACTGGAATTCGAACTCAGCTCCCCGATTTCTCGTTCCGAGCTGATATCCACTGCACCACAACGCACATACATACACTACTGGACATAATTATTAGGGGACCCCAGTGTTTCACAAAAATGATATATTTCATATGATTTTTTGTATTTATTGCCAAGTGAATAATTTTAAATGAAAATAGAATGGTTCTTTTGTTAATACTGCACAATAATATGTGCATCAAATGAATTTAAAAATATTTCATAATTATCTAATAATTTCATCGATGAAAGAATGAAGAAAATTTAGGGTAATTCGGACAAGTTCATTTTTGCTTCCTTGCCTTGTAAAATTTTGCAAAGTAATAACAAAAGAACCATTCTATTTTCATTTGACAATAAATACTAAAAATAGTATGAAATAAATTATTTCTTTTAAAAAAAGCTTAGGGGGCCTTATAATTATGGGCGTTAGTGTACATATATATATATATATATATATATGTGTGTGTGTGTGTGTGTGTGTGTGTGTGTGTGTGTGTGTGTGCGCGCGCGTGTGTGTGTGTGTGTGTTTCTGCAGTTCATGCCTCTTTTCGGGAAACGCTACTTCACAATAACATCGAAAGTACATAAACAAAATGGCTAGTTGACATTCATTTCTTCCCAACTAAAATATATAAGACTAAATGCAAATTTCGGTTAATGTTTAACATGCTTCGTTCACTACTTTTTTCTTTTTTGTTTGTTTGTTTTATAATTTTGGCTTTAGACGTACTTTATCAATTCATCTCGATAACATTTCTGAAGTTTGTGGCCGCAGAAAATTATAGGACAGCATCTTTGATCAAAAGTTCTCTCTCAATATTTGTCTGTCTGATCATTTCTACGTAAGAAATTTATTATTATTATTATTATTATTATTATTATTATAGCCAGAAATCTCTGGTATCGTTTGATATTGTATTTTTAATGTTAACATATATTATCTCTTTATCTCTCAGACTAAGTCAGTGCAATGTGTATGTTTATTTTCGTATATATGTGTATGTCTATAAAGACACACACGCACAGTGCATTTCAATATTACAGAAGGAAAAAAAATTGCCAATTCTGTATTTGCGTGATAAAACTGCAGTAAATAATAGGTTTAAAGACGTTGGTCTACACGAGGGTAAATTGTATTAACAAAGAACCACACATAAAAAAGATAGTCTGATCAATTCCAGTTTTATCATTTAAATAATATATTATTTCATACACTCATATTTCTATCTATCTATCTATCTATCTATCTATCTATCTATCTATCTATCTATCTATCTATCTATCTATTCACACTGATTATGTCATTTTTCTGTTATTTTTTTTATAATTTCGTTCCATCTATCTATAGACAGAAATTATAAGATATTAGGTTTAACAGAGAGATTACCTAATCAGAGTGACATATATCTAGTTATATGTCATTCTGTGTGTATCCGTTACCTATAGACTCCAAAACGGCTGAACCGATTTTCTTGAAAGTTTACACAGTTGTACTATAAGCGTCTGCGAGTGTTCTTAGCTAGGTTTTGTGCCGAGGTACACTCGATAAATATCGGAAATCGATAATCGAAAAAATCGGGTTAAAGAAGAAGTGATCCGATTTTAATCAAATTTGATACACTCATAGACAAAGACAAAAGAAACGATATTCAGAAGTATCAAGGCTGCAGTTCTTACAATAGTAAGAAAATCGATAATATATATATATATATAAGGCAAGATGTTTGTATGTTTGTCTGTTTATCTTCCTGTATTTCTGTATTTTTTCAACCCTTTTATTTTAGTTTTTGCTTCGGGTTTGGCTCTAAGTAGGTATAATTGTTGTTCTTAGTCTCAGCCATGATACCATTCACTCAAAAGACTTATTCAGCCTTTAAAATTCAGTTTGAAACGAAAAAAACTGATTTGACATCGATACCAGGAAACCAAAATTCTTTTAGTCTACGGTTTCGCTTTAACTGGAAACAACTATTGCTTTTTAGTCTTTCGTGCCAACGTTCAAAGAGTCTGAGCTCCAGGACCATGGATTAGTTTTAAAGCTTTCATTACACCCGAGCAACGCCGGGCTATACTGCTTGTATATATTAATTACTATACAGTAACTCAATGTTACTAATAGATGCATAAACATATGGATGATGTGAAGAAAATATCTATCTATTTGCGTATATATATATGCGTATATATATATATTTTGGTAGATATATATCTAGATATATGTCTTAATATATCTTAACTATATATATATACTATAGCCATCCGTAGACAGATCTGTTTCGCTGTATTACAGCTCATCAGTACGGCTTAGACTCCGGTCGCTTCCTAACCCAGGATCGAAACCCGACCGAATTGGCGTCAGTCGGCGATTTTACCCCTAGGCAACGAACGTCCAATAGGAGAAGGCAGGCTTTTTAGCACGTATAAACACGCCCAATAGCTAGAGTGATCCAATTCATTATCGAATGAGCGGTGCGTAAATGCCGGAGTAACTACTGTTTACAAAGTCTACCACTCTTCCAGAGTGCTCAA
>JBBBDQ010000354.1:90000-145000 GCA_037127315.1 Ascarosepion bandense
GCACGTCGAGCCTTTCTAAATCTATTGAAAGAAATAAACGTTTTGTGGTTAGTACACACTTTTTTCACATCCTATCATTAAGTGACTATGCCAAATTGATGGCTATAAAAGGGACGGTGATGGTTCTATTGAAAGAAAGAAAGAAAGAAAGAAAACGAATTCTGTCAGGCATATTTGTTTCCGTGAAATGGAAGTAACAAATAATTTTATAATACTATGTTTCTAATGTATCTTAAACATTATTTCATCATCGATATGTAATTATCATTTATGAAAGAAATATAATTTAGTTGATAGTTAAGTTACAAAGATAGAATAGACAATGTAATCTAAAATAAGAAAAAAGTTATCCTAATTTTAGTTATAATTTTTAAACTCACTTATTTAAAGATACAATATGCCTATTTTATCGATAGTCGTAAATTATGTATTATGATTCGTCACAAAATACAAACAAGGAAAGTCTGAATATTTAAAGGTACTGCTAGAAAGCAAATTGCCATTAAATGTATTCAGATTTTTCGAGAAGAATAGTTAGTTATGTAGTTATAAATAGAGAAGGACATTTAAAAATAAGAATATTTAAATAACAATAAATAAATAACTTTCAGTCACAAACACTTATACATACACACACACACGCACACACACAGACACACACATATATGTTACAGAATAAAGTAAAAAAGAAAATAGGAAATGAATCTCGGTCTAACATGTTTCACTTTTATAAAGATATCTTCAGAGACTTAATCACAATCAAGCAGTGTTTCATTGTTCCACATAGAATTGACAACAGCATTTAAACACACACACACACACACACACACACACACACACACACACACACACACACACACACAGGTGCACATCCAGGCTTACAGCATCTGGTATGCTCAATCGTTAACCCTCTAGGGCCATTCATATCATATTTGATACAGTATTTCCCTATAAGGAAACATTTGGTATTCATTGACTGAGCAGTCAGTACTGCTTTCATTTGAAATTTATAAAATATTTCTCTTAAAAAATTTTTCAGGAAAATATTTCTTTCAAGGCTTGTTTTCATACTGTATCAAATATGATACAAATGGCCCTAGAGGGTTAACTCGTCTTAGTACTGAACAGGCTCGACTTTGCTTAACATTTGTCATCGTAGTGGAAACGGTGTTTAAACGTGATATAGACCTAAGCATAAAGGAGATAAAGGATGATAATTTTTACTGTTACAAGTTTTACTATTCTGTAACAATGATTTACTGTAGCCAACTATTTAATGAATATTTGAAGAGAGAAGATGTTGATACATAACGTGTCTAAATAAATATATCAGAGAGACAGATAGAGAGAGAGGGGGGAGGTGGATTCATTAGTTTTCTGAAGCTATTTTCACTTAAATGAATATAACGTCTCCGACTAGAACTCGGCTTCTCCAATTTCCATTTCTGAGTCGTCAGTTGAAAATTTTCCTTATGCATTTGTCAGTGTTTCAAAGATGATGTTTTGTCCACAAATAAGTGCACTTTCGCCATATTATGCTCTGCGAATGTGACAAAAAATATTTAGGTTATGTGGGTCGTACACCAGTTCTTCGGACTCTCAAAAAGTTTTTCGTTATATTTCGTCAGGATGATTTTAACCTAGAGGATCAGCCACACTCTAAGCAACCTTAGGATGTCGATGAAGACGCCCTGCTTGCCATCGTGAAAAATAAACCTAGCAGATCGCCGGAAGTGTTTGAAGATCGATATCGCAATTGTGTTTTGTCATAATAAGAGACTTTGATAATTTCTGCTTTGTTCGACATTGAAACATTGCATTATCCATTTGACAGTCAGGTTTGGTTGAACGATGTCGTTCTGTCCACAGATGCATTCCGTAAATATAGACGATAAAAGTTGCACTTTGGCTATATTATGCTAGGTACTGCCAGTACTTTGCTGAAAAAAAAACCTAGCATGAAGAAAAATGTCCCACAATTAAGCCATATGAATCTCAGAAAGAAATGAAAATAAAGTCTCCGACTGCAAGTCGGCTCATCCGATTTGCAATTCTGAGCCGTACGTTGAAACATTTCATCATCCAGTTGTCAGTTAGACTTGTTTGAAAGTTTACGTTTTCTCCCCAATCGAATGTCGCAAATGTGGGTGATTGATGTGGATTCTTGTTTAGAAAACCACACAATATAATAATAACAGAAACAGATATGAGAGAAAAAATGTAAGTATATTGAAAAAAGATATAAAACCTGTACACGGTTAGTAGATTCAGGAATACTTGTTAGTAGGAGTCAGATATATACAAGAAGTAAGTCCGAGTAATAGTCTTGCTGACCAACGAGCGGCGATTCAACTGCTTTGACAAACACCAACTCTAACAACAACAACAATCCGTTCTGTATAGGAAGGATTATTCGTATAACAAGGAAGAGTCCACAGAGTGTGTGAAAAGAGGTAACACCCCAACACTTTCACCGTATTATGCTCTATGAATTTCAGAAATGTCTACTGTCGAACTGCGACAAAAAACATTCAAAACGTTTAATTAGATCGTGTGTCAGCTCTTCGGATGCCCAAAAAGCGTTTTGTCAGGATAATTTTAACTGAAACGATCAACTACGTTTCGGGAGACCTTCTGACGTAGATGATAAACCTCAGTCTATCACCATTGAGAATAAACCAAAGATTTTACCGGGAGAATTTTAAAATCTATATAAGTAGCCATTTGTCATGAGACTTGGATTCGTTTCCAAACTCGATACGTGGGTTTCACATTCTCTGACGAAACAGTTCGATTGTGTTTCTAGAGAGAATTCTTTACTGTTGCACCAGGAAACGGGAAATGAAAAATGGACCGTTTAAAGAAATTTTAAAGGAAACAAAACTGGAAACAATCTTATGAATGTGCGGAATTCGTGGCTAAAGCGGGATTGCACCCAAGAAAAGTATTGTTGTTGTCCATTTCATGCGATTGCAGATGGTTCACTTTAAGAGCTTCTACGAGTAGGCGAAACAGTAACCGTAAAGAATTACTATTACCAAGTCACAAATTTCAATACAAGCAAAATGACCAAATTTCTCGCATCAGAATAGTGTTATTTTCCACGACGAAAACGCAAGACCGCTTACTGCAAAACAAACCAGAGTTGAAATAGGAAACTCTCCCTCACTCACTGTATTCTTCTTACTTGTCACCTTTAGAATTTCATTTCTTCCGGTCGCTACAGAACAATTTAAATAGCAAAATATTTGACTCTGAACACAGTCAAAAACTACCTCAATTTTCTTCCAATAAGACACATAAAGTTTCGATGAAAATTAAATCAACAAGCCAGTAAAACGATTGGAGACAATTGTTAAAGACAATGGGTATTATGTACTGGAGTAATACAAATTTCGTTTTGAGTATGTAAATATATATATTTTTTTATTATTTTCTAATTGGGCACGGACTTTTGGAATTATCTAATAATTATATTCATCTAACTGGCACCCATTCTCTCAAACACTCTTCCTATGTACCTCCTTACTCGTTTATCACCCTCCTTCTGACATTTCCTATATCCAATCGCTCTCTCGGCACCTCCCCCTATGTAACTCTCTGCGCTATAGTGGCAGTGGAATGCCTTGCTTGGGGTGAAATGATTAAAAAATATATATATTGGACTACTCCACTGACCAACCCTTTTTATGATTTACGTAAATTAATATTCTCAGATCATTTTTAAACATCTATGCCAATGATGCGTCTAAATACCGGTGCAAATCTAAAACTCTGAATAATCAAATTTTAGCAGTTGATCTCTCTTTCGATCTAGCACGAAATACTGTAATATAGCAATCTGGCCCCACCCGAGGAAGGTTGATGCAATCGATGGTGTTTCCCGTCGGTGAAGGGGTCGGCGAACGACAAGACAGGTGTTTGAGAAATACATCCTGTCGGGGCCTGGAGCGGATGTCGCAGGGTTATGAGTCGGGCTCGTTTGACCTTATTTCCGACAGCGGCGGAAATGACTACGGAGGCAAACAGAACAGGTGTCTCTTGGAATTACGTGTGTGTTGCGTGGGCGAGGCAAAACCGGAAGGAAAAGTCCCGGTTCTAGAAGACTATAAAAAGACCTCGACACACGGATTCGCCAGCAGAGAACGGCCAGTGGAAGCAGAGAGACACCACAGGCAAGACTACACTCCCGTCGACCCATTCTATGTGCGCTCTCACTCTTCCATTCTCTGTTCCACACGGGTTCGTCGTCAGGAATAAAAATATAACCTTATATTTTTATATATGCGTGTTCTCGTTGTTTGTCGTCGTACGGCGATATATAACAATACCTTGTGAGACCAAAGCTGGTTTTCTATATTCAGTGCCTCGAAAAGCCAAACTAGTTACATTTCCCCATCGTCGATCAGGCCATTCATGAAGAATATATGTCCCCTTGGAGAGGCACCATGGCTTGAGAGATTTCTTCTTCATTGTCCATGCCAATACGCCTTCAGATCGCAGGGTCCGTCCTGTTTAACACTTCCATGACTGAACCTTAAACTCGAATCTGACCAAAAATGCGACTCGTACATACGCGCCATCGCCAATGATACAGGTGAAAAGGTCGACTTCCTGTACCGCTGCAGTAAGTAACTGACTCCCCATGATATCCTCTGCTTTACAAAAGCCAGAACGGGCTAAGAATTGAGTACTTTTGCGATAGTTTGATGGCATCTACCCAGATCTCACTTTTTAACCTCGATAGAGTCCAAAAGCGTTCTTGAGTTCATATGTGCAACGAATTATTCTCTACCTTTCAACACCCCCCTCTCTTAAACGGGCGGGGCATGGCAAGACTCTCGCTTCTCTATCGCTATTTCCACGGGGAGTACGCAGAGTAAGTATATTTCTTGGTTCGGCCAGGCAGGGTTTAACTATCCTACTAAAATTATAACAAACCACCAACACTTTTTCGTATTATATCGATGGGAAGTAAGTTATACTCGAACAGCTTCATCCCGTGAACCGCTGCTCTGTGGACCTGATTCCCAAGGGGAGGTTTCCTCGATCACTATAATCTTAACTGTTCAAGCCTAGGGTTTACCGTCATCTTTTCTTTGTGTCTGTACGAACTGACAGCTTACGCTCTAAATCGGGGGATTGTGCATGTCGAAAGTTACTGCGAAATAAAAATGTACGAAGCGAAGTGTTAATCTTAATAATTTGCTTGATAAAAACAAGTAAGAAGTAGAAGAGGAGGGTCTGTAATGTGATAGATACCGACTTGGCTGACCGCCTGCAGTCTCTCTCCTACCGGCGCGACGTGGCTTCCCTGTGTCTCTTCTATAAATACTTTCACGGCTTCTGCTCCGATGAACTTAGATCACTAGTGCCCCCTAAATACGAATTTGAACGAGATACTAGATTAGCAAATAGATCCCACCCTTTTACAGTGAAACCGATAAAATGCAGCCGTAACTTCTACTCCAACAGTTTCTTTCCTCGAACTTCCCGACTGTGGAATTCTCTTCCAAACGATTGCTTCCCCGACGGTTACAATCTCCAGGAGTTTAAATGTAAGGTCAGTAGACACCTCCTAACACACTAACCTGCTCCCATTCTATCAAGCACTCTTCCCATCTGCCTAACCTTCATCCTCGCTATCCTTACTCATCTGTCACCTTCCTCCTGACATTCCCTATGTCTAACCACTCCTTATCTTTACCTTCCCCTATGTAGCCCCATGCGCAATAGTGGCAGTGGAATGCCTTGATTGGGGTGAGATGATTAAGAAAAAAAAGAAGAAAAATGAAGAAAGAAAAAATAAAGAATGACTAAAAAAGAATAAGAAGAAAAATAAAGAAAGAACTGATAGAAAGATAGGAAGAATATAAAAACTAAAATAAATTGAAAAGGATACATTTGTAGGGCAATCTTTCATTCTTGACTTCCAAGCCTCAAGTAAAAGGAGGGCTCTAGTTTGCTACACCCCTCTTTGAGAGAACCTTCCCACTTGTTTTAACACGCTTCATTCTGAGTTCAAAATGAACAATAGTATTATCGCAACAGATATTTACTTAAAGATATAACGCCAGTTTATTGAATGAAAAAAATATACGTCAAAAAATAGAGCATTTCTCTGAAATCAACTAAACATCAAAATAACATCAGTTATCATCTGAAAACAAGAAATACGAATCAGTTTTTTGACAAGGATTTGTTAGATATTAACAAGAAACAACTCTTCCATATGGCGAACATTTCATAAGGCGAACATAAGATCTGAAACATTTCATAATATAAACATGAGATTTGAACACGATTCTCATCATTGGAACGCTAATAATACAACCACGACTCGGAAGCAATATATATATATATATATATATATATTTGAACATTTACAAAATGCAATATAATACAAAATTGGACATTTTGTTTCGACATTGAAATAACAATGTCTCATCATGCATTAAATATTATTTTTTTAAGAGATGTACATTCACTTCTTTTTATTGGCGGAAATATTTTGTGTGTACGAAATAAAGTGGGTAGAGAAAATGAGAAACCAGAATAGGGAATCATAAAAAAAGACACAGAAGAAATAAAAAACAAAAAGAGAAAAACGAGTGAGAAAGAACTAAAGAGACGTGGATAAAGATTCAAAGAAAAGCGCCAGGTTTAGGTAGGAAGTAAAATTTACATCCTTTGGTGACACGGCGCCTGAGCTTTCTTGGTGATCTTGAATGAAAGCCTGCATGATATAGAGCTCTGCTAATGATATCCTTACTTACATTAATTCCAGCACCATCAAGATCAGTATTAATTTCAGAACGAGTAATGAAGGGGTTTTTTGCACATTTCTGCTGATCCACCTTGAAGTCCTCTCATTTATTTGTCTTGGAAGTTTGCTGTACCGCCGCCATACTTCTTATACTTTCTGATGATATTTCCTACTGTACTTAGTGCTAGAATCATTTCTTTGCTAATTTTTCCGGTAATCTTGTCCTCCTTTGTGACGTTTAATGATTCTATCTCGCATATCTCTGGATAATTCTTTAGTTTTTGTCATTTTTAATCCTTGAATTGCAGAATGCACATCAACGAGTCAGATGATTAGTAGCACTAACTTGAAAAGCAATTGTGTGCTTCTCTAATTGGTACAGAGATAACTATGCAGTACTATTGAAAATTGGAATATTTAAAGTCTTTTAAAATACAAAGTTTCGATTGGAAATTTGAAAAAGGTGTAATGTATCCAACACTTTTGCATAGAGTAATTTTGAACTTTGATAAAAACAAAATGGATTCAACCATTAGTTTTTAATTTTCCTTTCACATACAACTAAAACAACTATACGAGATATTACTTATCAAATGTCAGGCAAAATGGTGAACATAGAGTTATAACAAAATAACATGTATCCAATACTTATTCGTGTTGCAAAATATACAGATGTTAACAATAACTATAAAAAAACTATTTCATCTAGTGATTTTAATATATTAATATAAAATTTAATTACTCTCGATTTCTGTTGATCACTGTTATTGATAAATGTCAGCTCACCTTGATATATATTAGCCTACATAACTTAACGTATATCAGTATGTGTTTGTGTGTAATCGTTTAACTCCAAACAAGGCAATAACGCTGCTGTGACGGAAGGGGGTTATCGAGTGTGCGATAATATGAAAAAGAACAGAATTGAGAAGAAAGACGGTAACGATATCAATTGCTTTTAAATTTATTTGCTTTTAAAGATCAAAGCAGACTGGAAAACAATAACCTGGAAGAGAGTTCTACAAGCAGGACGTTCGAAAGGAGAAACTATTAGCATAAAACATACGCTTAGTCTAGCCATTCCAACTTTAAAATTTTTATATCTTGACGCTAGTCTGGTACTGTGCTTAATTCCATAGTCTAGGAACCATGGGGGAAAGTTCGTCAAAATAATTAGCATAGAGATATTTATCGAAAATGTAGTCAGATTAAGGAGGTACAAATGTACTAAAACTGAGAATCACATCAGGATCAATTACATGGAAGATTCTTCTATGGATTTTATCAAGAATATCTCAATATATGACCAGACCAGACAATACTTATATATATACACTACCGGTCAGAATTACAAGGCCACCCCAGTGTTTTAAAAAATTATGTATTCAAATGGATTTTTAAATATTTAATAATTACCTATATCGCAGTTTCATCAATTAAAGAATGAAGAAAATTTAGGATGATTTGGGCGAGTTGATCTTTGCTTCCTTGCCTTGTAAAATTTTGCAAAATTTAACAAAAGAAACATTCTAATTTCATTTGGCAATAAATACTAAAAATTGTATGAAATACATCATTTCTTTAAAAAAACTGGGTTGCCTAATAATTACGACCGGTAGTGTATGTAAAGTTTATTCTGCTCAAAAAATTTACCAAGCAGGACACAGAGAACGAAGTTTAAAATAATGTTCCCACGAAAGTTCAAAGTCTGAATGAATGAAATAACATCAATCAGGTGAGTGACATGTTTCTCCACAATAATTATATATATATATATATATATATATATTACAAAATGCAGCACCAACAATACTATTAATGACTATAATTTTAACGTAAAAATGGAAAGCTGTGATGCTGTGATGGTGCATAATTATAGACATACACATCCCCAAAAAACTACGCAAAATTGCAAAATTGCAAAATTATAGACATATACATCTCCAACAAACTACGAAAAATTCTCAACTAAAATTATATAGGTTTATACAAAGACAATGGAATAATAATTCTAAAAGTTTTTTATGATAAAACTTCAACAAATAACTCCAACAAAAACAAAAATATTTATATGAAAGCAACAGAAACTTTCTTTCAAGAAAGGCTCAAAAATCACAAAACATTACTCCATGCAGAAAAATAAAGAACATCACAACGCTATCAAAATACGGAAACCAGAAGTAAGATAACTAATAAAATTAAATGGGAAATAATAAAAAATGCACCCCCACACACAGCGATAGAAAAAAAACTATATTATACCGAAAAACCAAAATAAAATATTAAATAAAAGAAATGAGAGAAAAAGAAAATGTAGGCATGTAAACAAATATCTGCTTTGCTACAAAAATAACAATAAATAGCAAACAGCAATTAAACCAAATATACAAACACTCAATCATGACTAAAAACAGAAGATAATATAATGATCAATAAACGAAAATTTAAGAAACATATATAAAGTCTATAAATACCAAATTATGACCCAAATAAAAGAAACCCTTAAGCTGCCAAACAGACTAATACGGTAAAAAATCAAATTGATACAAGTGGTCAGTTTAAAAACAAGAACCAACAAAAATTGAAAGCAATTAAGTGGACATCTATTCAATACAAAACAATTAAGTCGAAACCCACTCATAGATTAAAAGTAATAAATAGAACATTAAAATGAAATCGAACACCTGCACAATAAGCTAAAATTAAATAAAAAAGATTTCAAAAGAATGAAAAAGAAAAAGAAAATCTACCAATCTCAAACGGGACCACTCCCAGAAAATATCAAACGCTCATTATCAATAGGAAAGAAGACCAGGACCCAACAGCAGAAAAACCCATCTCCGTAGAGGGAAGACATCATAACGTTAAAGAAGAAATGATGAACTTCAAATTTGGCATGAATATGGTCAGTTAAAATGACAAATTATATGCACAATAACTATCTACGACACAAGATCTTCATTGTCAACGCGTTTCGCATTCGTAGGTCGGCGTCTGCAGTGCTTAATGTAACGCTTCGCTAAAGAGGCAAAACGCGGTCTCAATAAAAATATTTTACACTTTGTCATATTTCTGATCTTTTGTTGGGATACTTTATTCTACCAATAAACAGTCATGCACTGACGCACGCACAATTACATACAGGCCTCTCACAAGGCATTACCGTAGACTACTTTAAATTATGGGTGTTCAAAAGAATAGCAGGATGTAAACAAAATAATTCTACTTACCCCATAGCCGCCACATTCATTCCTGATAATAACGAAGATAGTTAAAAATGCTTCAACGATCAACAATAAAAAACATGAAACATCGGAGAAAGTTTAAATCCCAGTACGCAACAGTTATTTGAAAATTCGATAAATACAGTAAATACAGTAAATTTAAACCTACAGATCTTATCTTTTCTATTCAAATGTATTCTCTCTCTCTATCTATCTATCTTATATATATATATATATATATATATATATATATATATATATAAGTAAATAAAGAACGAAGAAAAATTCACAACGTTCAAAACATTAACTTAAAACAGTACTCGATATACAATATAGAGCTGTGAATATTTATTATAAATTTTAGTTTGAAACATTTACAAATTATTATCTACTACAATGTATACGATATTTATCTTTAGGTGTTTTATTGTTGTTTGGAAGTTTTATTTTCGTTTTGGAAGTTTAAAAACGAAATTAAAACACCTAAAGTTAAATGAAAAATCCTCAAACAGGCCAGAACATTTTAATCAATAAAGGAACCATGTTTCCTTTGCCTCCAAGAAAAAACTGAAAATCATTAAATACATGAATAGCAACATACTATCAAACCAGAAGCATGAAACCACAGTAAACTGAAAACACATTAAAGAACCAACCTTACAATCATGCTAAAAACTACAAAAGTCAAAGTTAGGATCCATAGAAACGATAAATCTTTATAATATTAACAACATTCTTACCTCAAATTTTACCTTATTTCACTCCACAAACAGTGATCTAAATTAAAGTTTTATATAAAAAAGTGATTTCCTAAATTTTGAATTAAGGTTAAATATACAAAAAAAGATTAATTATAAAAGCTAAGTTCAAAGACAAAAATATTGGTTAGTCGTACAATTCAATAATAATAAATGGTTCACAAAATGGTAGTTTCTATTCCCACTTCATCACATCTACTTCTACTTCTCCCCTCCCTACACACATTTTTTTAGAGTAGATTGGATGGAGAAAGGAGCATGAGAGAGAGGATGCATGTCAGTGAGATAGGAGATGACTAATATATTTACATTTAAATTCTTGGAGATTGTAGCTGTCGGAGAATCAGGTAAACGGAAGGGTATTCCACAGGCAGGAAGTGCGAGAAAAGAAGCTGAGGTAGGAGAAGTTACTTTTACATTTTATTTGTTTCACAGTAAAAGGGTGGGGCCTAGTTGCTAATCTTGTGGCTCGTATAAATTCATACATAAGGGGGCACCAGTGAGCTAAGTTCATCGGAGCGAGCAAAAGCCGCGAAAGTATTTGTAGAAGAGATACAGGGAAGCCACATTACGTCGATAAGAAGATGACTGTATCTGAGTTGCTAAGCCGGGATCAATAGCATTGCAGCTTCTCTGTTGGATTTTTTCAAGGATCTCTAGGTGGATAGCAAGGGCAGCCGACCAGATATGGCAGCAGTATTCAATGCACGGGTGGTTGGTAGATTTATATGTGCAGGATGGTTTCAGACGGGAAAGCTACCCTAGGGAAAAAGTATTAAAATTCATAATTCGTTTAAACATTCACACAAATACACATACACAAATTTCATATATATATATATATATATATATATATATATATATATAGCCTCTCTGTGTCTTTTCTGTAATATATTTTCATGGTAATTGTACGTTATGATACATAGACATTATGAATTTAAGTGCAGTACTATATTCTCGCCGAGATCTCATTAATTTTCTGTTGAACATCGCGAGATATAGCAGTCAGCTCTATGCTAACTGTTTTTTTCCTCGCAACTTTCACTTGCGGGAATTCCTTTCCGGCTCATAATTATATATATATATATATATATATATATATATATATATATATATATATATATAGCTATATATATAACGGCAAAATATTCACGATAAGATTGGCAAATAATCCGAAAGAATCCTAGTAATATTGCTTAAACGTTAAAACTGATCCAACAGAGAGCTCAATGTAAATTTAATTTAATTTAAATTAAAGAGCAGATATATATTTATTTATCTGCAAATTCAGATCATATTTAGTGGGGATAGCGATTTCAACATGTCCGTTCGACACATGCATTGTAAACCCCGTTCAGATAGAGAGAAAGACTTATATTTCCCACTTTCTGTCTATATATATTATTATCTGTCTATGTATCATAATTAATTGAACGCTTTCTCAATAAATATACTGTTTCTATCTCTATTTCTTTTTCTCTCTCTTTCACCCCACTCTCTCTCTCTCTTTATGTATATATATATATATATATATATATATATATATATATATCTTTCCTAAACATATGCTGTTAAATATGATTAGAGTACTATTAAACAACATTTCTCTGAAAAACATAAACATGTAGGTAATATCAGACAGATTTTGTTCAACAATACGGTGATCCTTACTCATACACACAGTAAGAGGAACCTTCAGATATTGGAGGCCATGTACATCAAATCTAAACAACCAACACTCAGTAAAATCACCTTTAAATCCGGACATAACATATTATATTGCATTTGAATTAATGGTTTTGTTGTCATTTCACCGCATTGCAAATTTGAGAACTGCGTTTATTATTTTTGGTAACTATTGCCGTTACCAAGCGGAGTTTTATGTCAACACAAAATAAAGTCGTCGGTGATGACGGATGTTATTGTATTACAGTCTAAATAACACCTCTCTGAAGATGGCTCATGTGAGCTGAAAGCTTAGAAGCAAGTTAATAAAAAGTTATCCATATGTTGGAGAATTTTTGTCTTTATTTTCAACTGAAATTAAATCCAAAATACGATGTTTAGAACGGCTCATGATTAAACATAATAGACATTCATTGTTTCTTATATTTAACAGCATATGTTTAGAAAATTATTTGCTGCCTCAATGTACTATATATATATATATATATATATATATATATATATATAGTCATCCGCAGACAGATCTGTTTCGCTGTATATATATATATATAATTTGGAAATGAGTTATTTCTGCAAACTACGTTTCATATTTTTTTTTTGCATAGTATCCTACATCATCCTGCCTGGTGGGAATTATATACTTTTCATGAAATACCTTACTAAAAGACCTTCATATACTTCCCTTTATGCATAACTACAGAGTAGATGCATTTGACAATATGACTTTATTGTAGTCTTCACGGGCACAGGAATCGCATTGCTAGGAATGAGGATTTCCTACCTGTATTTAGCCGTGATTTATAAACAGGCTTTATGATTTCAAACCGAATTCAAATCTTTGACCACGTGAAACTCTCAGTGAACTAACATTTGTAAAATTTTTAATCAGATCAGCGTTTATTTTCATACAAGAACTTTGTTGGGACGATGTAGCCATGTATCACATTAAATAGCCATTTTTACAACTGTTTTTCCTTCAACATTCACAGCTCACCTTGTCGCTAAATATACTTGAAGCGTATATTGTGCAGAGTTGTTTTGCTCGTACATTTTAAAGTCATTTCGTATTTCGAATAAACTTCAACGCATATAGCCACTATTTTTTTTAACTATATTCAAATCCTAGTTCACTACACATATGCGATGAAAATGGCTGCTAATTTTACAAGAGCAAACATTTTTTGCCATAAAATGCAAAGGAGGATCTGCAATGTAATCGATCCTGACTTAGCAGCCTGACTCCAGTCACTTTTTCACTGACTTGATGTGGCATCCCTCTGTCTTTTCTAGCAGTATTTTCATGAATACTGCTCTGACGTGCTTTTTCCTTGGTGCACCAACTACATGTATTTACGCGTACTACGCGTCCCACACTTTTACCGTTGAAATAGCTAATTCTGTTTATTTTCTCGCATTTTACCATCGAAATAGTTAAATGCCACCGTCACTTCAATTGCTTCTTTACTTGTACTTCTCACCTGTGGAAATTACTTTTTTATTTGCTTCCATGATAGCTACAAACACCAAAAATTTAAATACAAAGTCAATTTTCTTTTTTAATCATATCACCCCAAGCAAGGCGGTAACGCCACTGATGCGCAGGGGGCTACGTAACAGTGAAAAGATTAGAAAAGAAAAATCCGGAAACCACATCCTAAACAGGGAACAAGGGATGAGCCTCTTCACCTGTTCAATAGACGTGGGAGGAATTGCTATCTTCTTTCTTCTTGGTTCCCATCTTTCTCCTATCCTTTCTTCAACATCTTCTGTACCGTACTTTCTTTCTTTCACTGTAACCCCACTTTGCACCAGTGGTAGTATTGCCTTGCTTTGGGTGAAATGATTATTAAAAGAGAATTCATGTGGGAATTATGGCTGATGCATGAAGAAAAACCTGTTGTTGCTTTTTGTAGGGTTAAATAATTTTTTTCTTTTTTGTAGTGCGGTTACACGGGTGTCAAAGAAAAGAGCAAGAGAAGGATGGGAATACAGATGTGATGACAGTTGCAAAAATAGAGAGAAAGGAAAAGATATACAGGGTGATGTAGAAAGAACTGGAATCAAGTGGGTAAGAAATGGGTATTGACATTGCATTTAAATTTCTGGAGGTTGTAGCCGTCAGGAAAGCAAGAATAAGGAAGCGAGTTCCACAGGCGGGAAAGAGAGAAAAGAAGCTGATGGAGTAGAATTGTTGGCTGCATTTGGATTAAACATAAAATATTGTTTCACAGAGATTGTTCCATTCATCGTTGTTCCTGGAGACAATATGTAGAATCCAGCTGTAACAGTTTGATTTGGCTTGGTTTGTGTGTTTGTTTAACGGCATATTAACTACTTATGCATAAATTAAGATGAACATTTTATTTTCTTGTGAGCTTTGAATTTTTTCTAATAAATTATTGTTGATAGTGTGTTTGGTTCTATTTTACTAACAAAATGTATTGCTGGTAAATTTCTTTAATGTATTTTTATATTTTCAGGTTTTGATCCCAGTTTTAGACTCCCATCCCAAGTTAACGTGTAACTGGGAACATTTGCAATTAACAGTTTGTTCCTTGCTCATCAAAACCTCCCGATCAGAGGCCTTTCTAACAGATGTAGTTTATTTAAATTTATTTAAAACCCAGGATGTAGCTGTTACAGATTTGGAAAAACCAAACATGATATTAAATATTCTCATAGTCTAAATTTAACATTACATCATATGTACTTTTTCACCTTTCTTTATGCATCGGTGTCATACAAAAACCGTCGATTTCCTCACATCATGTTTACCGTTAGCCGTTTTTAATTGGATTTACGTTTCATTAGCAATTAACAACTGTTTGAAAATAATTCTGTTAATGAGTTTCTCTAGGCTGTGATTCTTCATTCTCCATAACGTCTAATATGAAAACGTATAATTTCCTCTACTATTCGACTACAAATAGCTAATCTACTCTGCAACTCAAGAAACTAGGCCTGAAAGAATGAACGTGCCTTCTCAGGTACGTAAGTTTGCCTAATTTATTACATCACTGACACACTGCGGTAATTTTGGATTTAAATTGTCTAAATATGTTACATGAAGACCTATATGGATACAACATTCAATTATGCCAGACTTTAAAATTGTTTACGCGTCCTTGTAAATGATGGCTTTTTATCCGCTCTGCAAACGTTTTTCCGCAGATACATAGTCTAACAATATTTCTACGGCAAAGCTGATAGCTTTCATGCATATTAGTTCAAACAAGAACTTTAAAGTCAGGACAGGATATTTGAGTTCCACTAAATTGTACTACCGACATTTCTTTCGTGTTCTAAATGTAACAAGAAAAATCCCAAGAAATACAAGTTCATGGAACTGATTCCCTCATGCTTGTTTCCCTAAAGATCTTAATCATAACGGCTGCAAGTTAAGAATAATTTGCTCGTGTGCTTTGTTATGGAAGAAACATATATATATATATATGCGCGAGTGTTCCCAAAATTTGTAAATAGTCATACTATTCTAGTCATACTCTATATCAATATATTTATACTAGTATCGTTATATATATATATATATATATATATATATATATATATATATATATAAGGGCTGTGTGTGTACTATTATCAGGTTACTGATTTATGGAAACTTTTCTGTATCACTTTGTGAACGTAAAAGCCTTTGTCCCCTAAAAATAAAACTATAAACTACATACATATTTTCCACAAAATCTCAAATTTATATTAGAATTATTTTGCTTGTACATATATCCACACAGATTTACCACACCCACCCACCCACACACAAATACATACTTATATATATATATATATATATATATATATATATATATATATATGCGGTTAAGTTCAAAGATAGTATCAGTATGCTCCTGGGATGATCTACAAAGTGGAAAAAATTGATTAGCTTCTTACTGTGTGCAGAAGAAATAATGAAATAGAAGATCAATAAAGAAGCAAGTTAAGATACGTAATTCTGGTATATATATATATATATATATATATATATATATATATATATCAGAATTGCGTATCTTCACTTACTTCTCTCTTGATCTAATATATATATATATATACATATATATATTTTGAGAGAGACATTCTTAAAATTTTATCCCTTGTTCGGACGAATTTCTAAGTAACGCTTGTCAGATTGAAAAGAAATTTCAATTCAGTTTTCATCGCTACTAAGAACCTGATTAGCAAAATCAGAAGTTGGGGATAAAATTTAGATTAATTTATCTTTTTCTTTCGGGTACTTAGGCACATTTTCCGATGGCATAACTGCTACGGAATTCTGTCTTACACTTTTAGGATTAGAATTATTCCTGTTTTACCAAGTAGTCTTGGCCACTGTCTGTATGTGTGTTGGACAAACAAGTTACGGTATGTTATTATGTCAAGATTTAGAACAGATATGAAATCTTCTAGGGCATCAACCTTTGCAGTATGGAATCGTTCCACCACGAAATATCCACAGTCATCCTTGCTCTTTGTGAAAATTATTCTTAACCTGACAATCTTCTTTTCTGATTTCTCGATTCCTGGTTACCTCCCCTTCTTTGGAGGTCTATGTCCGAAAACATCTCCCTATGGCTAGGATGATTTGTCTTGAATCTCTAGTTCAATCTTATATGTGCGTCCGTCTCTATCCACTAAACTCAGCTATCTTTTCTTACTGCACCACGTCCCTTCATTTCTTGACTGTCCCGTGTTAGGTAATATATTATATTAAGATAATACAGACAAGATCATTCCCTTTCTCTAATATGTTTGTGTTCGCTGATGTCAACGCCCATCCTGACAAGGGGCAGGGAAAACTCTGTCACTATTATTGCTGGCGTCCATACCCTGAACTTCTCAATCACCAAGTCTATCACGCAAATAGTTGAATTACCAACATATTTCCCAAATAAATCTGAAGAATATACTTCTCTTCTAGATTTCTGCTTTACTTCTCTTCTTGACTTTTTTTAGTCTCACTGTTGAAGACTGTGTTCTGAGGTTCCCTCTTATGTTAAAGCTGCCAACAAATTCAAACTTAAACTTCATTTGTTCCCTTGGTTTTATTATATCTGTGTTATCGCAGTCTTCCACAGGGATCACTACTTCCGGCTTTTCCGGAGTGACACATCTGACTACAATAAGCGCCTTTTGTCCCTGCTCGTAATAAATGCATGTGTGTTTTAAATAATACTAAGTTGTTGCTTTCCATTAGACTGAAGCTGCGTATAGGAACTAATATGTTTGGTTCCAGAAATTACTGTTGGCTCTGTAAAAGTTTTCTAAAAAACAGGAAACCATTGATCGCTCATCTATTCAATCAATTTGAAGTTTTCACAGCCACAGCGGACAAGGTTGAATGCTTTGCTCGAAAATTCCCTTCCAACTTCACACTTGACTCGTTTGAAGTACCCACACTCGATTTCCTAACCAAAGCTTAGGTTTAACTGCGTGCTGTATTTATAACCCCGTCTCTGTTCTCAAACATTGTTGCAAAACTTGACTTCCCTAAGGCTAACGGAGGTGATAGTATTCCAGTCATAGTCCTAATAACATTTGCCTCTGAACACTCTCCGATCTTCTTCAAACTGCATAACTTTTGGCACGCTGCTCCCCGTTTTCCTGCTTGTCGGAATTTCTTCTCTGTAGTTCCTTTTTTTAAAAACTCTAGAAAAAGCTCTGACCCCCCCTCTAATTATCGCACTTTTAGACTCTTACAGCTTTTTAACAAATTGTTCGAAGCTATTATCAATGCTGAAATGGTTAATCATCTCACATCCCACAACCTAATCTCTGACAAGCAGTATGGCTCCCGCTTTGCCAAGTTTACAGCTGTTGTGTGCTGTTGCCCTGGATATCTCTAAAGTGTTTGACAGAGTTTGGCATGCTAGCCTTCTGCGCAAGCTGCATAATTACGGTATTTCTGAATGATTGTTTAATGTAATCTAATCTTTCATATCAAATCGTGCAATGAAGATCGTCTTGAAGGGGCAAAAATTCAGAGTTTTTCCCACGAACGCGCGCGTCCCAAAAGGCTCTATCCTGGGTTTTACGTTTTTCCTGATCTTCATTAATGATCTTTCTGATGCAATCAGTTCACAAGTTCTACGCAGATTACACCACCATTTATACAACTGTAATGAGAAATCTTCCAAATGGTGTGCGTTGTGGTGCTGTAGATATCGAGTCTGAACGACAAATCGGGGAGCCGAGTTCGAACTCCAGTTGAATTGCATGCATTCACTTACGCGCAAATACACTTGGGAATCCCTCTCTTCTCTCCAATTATGGGATAAATAATAGGACAGATTGGGTTCTGTAGCCTTGACTGGCAATCAGTCAACCGCAGAAAGCAATGGCAACTTACTGCGGGATAATCTTCTGCCTAGTAAGTCATGTCACTTTAAAGACATGATTGCCCAAAGTGTGTATCACGTATGGCACTTAACTAACTGACTGACTGACTTCCAAGTGAACCTTGCTGCTGCTCTTGGAAAGGACCTCCAATCTGTGATGGACGGTGGTAATAATGGCTCGCAAATCTTACAACTTCGAAAATAAAGCTGCTCTTTCTTAACCGCCATAGAGCAACTTTGCTACCTTTCATCATCATGAACCATGCTTCTTCTTCTTCTTCTTCTTCTTCTTCTTCTTCTTCTTCTTCTTCTTCTTCTATATGCCCTGTCCCTTCAGGAAGTAAGCGATCATGGCTTTACACGTTTCTCTATTCTTGCTGGCTCTGAGCACGCCTTCTCCTGTTACACCATGCAATCCTCGTTCCGTCATCCATCTGATTAGACCCTTCAAATATTTTATCCGCTGCTTTCCCCTGTCTCTTTTTCTCTCTATCTGGCCTGTTAGTATCAGATTCTCGAAGCCCTCCTACTTCATTGCGTTTACCAGGAACTTCAGCTGTCTCTTCTTGATGCTCAGTATTAATTTCCGTTTTGTTTCCAACATTTCTAAGACCTCATCATTGCTTCCTTTGCATCTCTCTCTCTCTCTCTCTCACACACACACACACACACACACACACACACACACACACACACACACGTCTACATCGAATCAATCGCTACATTTACTTTCAGAAGGTTTGGTCACTGTGTCAGACCAGGAGGATTCTTTTTGTCAGAATCTATCTTGCACATGTATACATCTACCTTTCGCTCGTTTACTGAATACTGTTGCCATATCTGGTCAGGTACCTCTGCTATTCATCTCAGGGTTCTCGACAAAATCCGAAGGACGACCTACAATGCAATCAATCCACATATAGCAGCTCGATTTCAGTCATTTTCTCAACAATGGGATGTGACTTTTGTCTTTTATACAAATATTTTCACGGCTTCAGCTTTGACGAGCTTCTTTCACTTGTGCTCTGACCACATGAATTTAAGTGAGCTCCTAGAGTGGTAACTAGGTCCCACAATTTTACCGTTAAAATAGTCAAATGTAACCGCCACTTCTACTCTAGCAGTTTTTTCTTGCTTTTTCATCCTGTTGAACTCCTTTCCATTTACTTGCTTTCTTACAATCTCCAAAAGTTTAAGTGCAACATCAATTACTATCCTATATCTTTTTGATTCCCATTTTCTCTCTACATCCCCAGAAACTTGTTCCCTCTTTTATTTTATTTTTCTTTCCTTTTCTCTCACTGTAAGCCACAGTACACCAGTGTTGTTACTGCCCTGCTTGTGGTGAAACGATAATAAAGAAAAGGAAAAAACAGTCATTTCACATTTCAGATTGTTGTGGCGAAACTTCGTCGCCAAATTGTTGTGGCCTGCTTGGGCCAGGAAGAAAGATACGGAAACAAGACTGTTGGTTCAAACAGTGCATTAGAATAAGAGAACATATATATATATATATATATATACAATAATAAATGTTAGTAATCAGCAAGAAAGAAGTGTAATTCCGAACGGTATAGATACGCTGCGTCACGACTGTCTCTTGACTGCTTCTCACAACTACGTTCCCGGATATTACGCGGGTTAGTATTAATTGACGGAGGAAGAGTCCATTCCAAAGATAGGGTACCATAACACAAATAGAGATGCATGTGTTAAAAATCTTATTATGAGTTGTTACACCAATTTTGGCTTTATAGTCATAGCTAAAAAAAAAAACAGTTGTAGGAGTAACACCAATTTCATAAGCGCAGAATGTTCGAGTGGCAATGCTGAACGTCTGAATATCTACGCTCCCCGAACACAACATATATCCTACACACTGTAATAGACACCACACTCACTCCTTCACTAAACGACAAAATAAATTCAGCTACACCCGTTTTTACAGAAATTACTGAAAAACTTGTACTGAAACATATTTAGTGTGGCTGTGCATTTTATTAAGATTTTCGTCGCAGTATATATTTAAATTTGAATTTGAGTTTTGTTTAGTGACATATTAACCTCTGTGGGTTATTTAATGCCAAAATGGTTGGGTTTTAAGGTATTATTTCTAATGTTCGACTATAGTGAGAAGGCTGATTTAGTCAGATCTTGATGAAAGATGTATGTTCTTAATTTGTTTTTATTTTAGAAAACTGAAGAAGTCTTCTAGTTTTGTATTCAAAAATGTATTTCTGGTAATATTTTTTTCTTCAAAAATGTGTTATGGTAATAATTCTTTCCCTCAGAAAAAATATTGTTGGCTATATTTTTCTTTCAAAAATGTATATTTTTCTTTAAAGTTCTATTTTCATGGATATATTTCTATAAAAGTCTTTAATAATGTTTTGACCCTAGTTTGGGGGTTAACTATTTGCCCATAGATGGGACCCTAACAGGTGCTACCACTCCGGGTATGAATGGACCTGGGAACAACAGCAATTAAGAGGTGGTCCCATGCTACTCACAACCTCCCAATCTGAGTCCTTGCTGCTGGATGCGTAAGTACTTAAATTTATGAAAGTTATTCTCAAGTGACAATATACTCGCCCATTAGACTATCTTGAATGGATCGCTTAACTAACTTTTGATATGTTGCATTATGGAGCAACGCCTAGACGTTATAGAGGACATCCGTTGCCCGTAGGAGGTACTTGATAGCATACCGGCATCCATGATAGAAAGAGCATTCGCATTGGGGTAAACAGAGGGTCTCTTTCGCGCCCACTTTTCGTGGATAAAATGTTCTTACTGAAGTCATCCTTGCAGAATCACTATTCCAATTCACTTGAGAACACTTTCGATCTAGACGCGATGAAAGCGTATACTACCGAATTTAAGCACTAGGCATACCCAAACCGCTTTCAGAAGAGTGAATATAACAGATCTCCTCGCATACCTTGGTAGATTTGCCTTCCAACAAGAAGAATAACAAGAAGAATAACATAACAATTAACTGCATTAGTATAACATTCGGGAATGGGATCACGGAGAGTCGGTAAAGGAGAACTGGTACGATATACGAAACATATACTTCCGCCTTCATCTTTATGGAAAGATTTCTCCCACCTTCTTCTTTACC
Organism: Ascarosepion bandense; assembly: GCA_037127315.1. Classification (NCBI taxonomy): domain Eukaryota; kingdom Metazoa; phylum Mollusca; class Cephalopoda; order Sepiida; family Sepiidae; genus Ascarosepion; species Ascarosepion bandense. Next base: position 111,912 of record JBBBDQ010000354.1, read on the forward strand.
TCCGATCAATCCATTTTCAGCAAAAGATCGGGGCTGAATCAGCCGAAAATTATCATGATTGCTTCGTCCGTCCATAAACCCCCACCAAAAAAGAACACTTTTACACGTGTCCAACCGCAAGCCAACAGAATTATCGCAGTTGATCTTGTTCACTGTCACCGTCTCATACCCAATGATTTTTTGTTGACTTCTTCAATCCCTTACCTGATCGACACAAGAACCAAAACGTCATCAGCATATGCGGAGTACCTGGTCAAAGTGGTAGCATTAAGTAAGGAGATTCCGCGCAGAGCCGGAACATGAAACAAAAGCGAAAGTGGCCAACCTTAACAAATAGGGCGGGACGACGCGAATTGCTCCAACAGTACCTCTTTCACTTCACCGGAAAAAGCGTGCAGAAATCCCATCCAAGTTCGGAATTACGGCATGACACCAGCAGCCCAAATGTCAGCCCCAACAAAACGATAGTCAACCCTATAGAATGATTTAGAGTGATCGAAATTGACGAGAGCAACTTCAGTGTCGACTTGCTCGATGATCAAGCATAACAAATGAAGGATATACTGAAAATTTCTACCCTTCCCAGCACAAGTCTGCTTAGAGTCAATCATACTAGACAAGACAACCGGAAAAAGTTGGCTAAAAATTTAGCTAAAATCTTGAAATCTGAATTTTACATGATCAAAGACTGAAAGTTACTTATCCTATCCCCACGTTTTAATTTTAGCATCGCAGCTTGATCAAACCACTTGTGGGGTGTTGAAGTGTTGAACCATGCTTCATCCAGTTATTTTTAATCAGTTCTAGCAAGGGAACAAGAATGAGCGACTGGGTCTAGTACAGTTTATAAGGAAGACCATCTAATCCAAGAGTTTTATTCCAGCGAACGAGTTTCAGCGCTTCCCGGTTTTCCGACTCACAGTGCCCATAATGATTTCGCCATGGGAGGTGGAGCCACGTACTGATTTTCGAGAGAGGAAGAAGGATCAATAATATTCACAGTTTTTTTCTGATGCATTTTTATTTCTCATCGATTTCCATGTTTCAAATTTTGCAAAGCTGTGCTCGTATTTGAGTCTTTGTTTTCAGTATATGCAACCGGACATCGACTTTGGAACTGTTAGAGAGACTAGGACAGTGCGTGCCTTTTGCCGTGTTTGGTTTCTGGGGCAGAGTTCCGGCAGTCCGAATTTTTCTCTTTGTTCTTACCAACGATCAGTTTTTTCTCGATTTTTTTCCCTGAAATCACAGATGCAACGGGCAAAGGCTTTTCGGATAATAAAGACCGCAGAAAGAAAACCTCCGGTGGTTTACCGTAACGGTCTTGATTGCTGACATGCGCATTACAGGCGATACACAGTGTCTTTTGTCGATTACCAATTTTTGCCTGAACGCTTGTGGACTACTTAGACTGTCACAGTTCTTTTTTTATCTTTCTGTAAGCCTCTGGACTCTCCAGAAACTCTATTATCTTGAGTATGCACATAGATGAAGAATTCCAGTACGAGAGAAAGGCTAACTAAAGGCCACTAAAATGTTCGTCTTTGCTATTTCTCTAATCGTTTGTTGTTGACACTGAAGTCAGTTTTCAAGAATTTTTCTTAATTTTAGCCATTGTTGGTCTTTATAATTTTCCTTGTATCTACTTGGTTGTCCTTTTCTTTTTTGTCATTTTTTGTCAATGGTTACGCTAACAGTAATCCTTGTTGTTTGACTGTTTTTTTCACGGAATTAGCAGGACTTTTTTAACTGACAAATATTTATCGGCCATTTTGGATTACTTAACATAATTTTTCAAGCGATAAGCACAGTAAACATTAATGAATAAATTTTTATACAGATACAAAACAATGAAAAATACATTTATGAAACCAATGAACCACAAAAACGTACCAAAGCTGGTTCGACCAGAATCGTTTTTTTAAGTATAAACGATTACAAATTAAAAAAAGTCCTTTTTGAAAAGAAGAAAAACTTTACTGCACTACTTTATTCAAAGGAAGCACACAGAATTCTTGTTGAAAGTTACGGCAACCATGCTCTGTCAGAAACAACATGCAGAGATTAGTTTACACGCTTCAAAAATAATGATTTTTATGTTGAAGAACGCTCTGCGCATCGAATATGTTTGAAGACGAAGAATTGGAAGTATTTCATGAAAACTCATGCTTCGAAACTCTTGAAAGTATTATGAATGATTCAAATTCAAGGATATTGGTGTCGTACGAGTTGAAGCCAAGAGACGTCGGACAGCGTCTTGTCTCATGCGAAAGCCTGTTTAAACGGCAGAAAAGAAAATATGTTTTTTTTGCATCGTATTGTGATCGGTGATGAAACCCTAAGCGTAGAACATTGTGGGGTAAGCAAAGCCGAATATCCATGGTTCGAAGCATCTGCTGAGATTTGCTGGGAGTAGTTTATAATAAGCTGCTCAAACCGACCGGAAACATAACGTGAGATCGAATTTCACTACAAAGAATGCGTTTGAGATTGAAGATAAAACAACCGCTATAACAGCAGTAACAAGAAAAAGTGATTTTGCAACATGACAATGCTAGGCCACATATTGCAAAATAAGTAACAACCTACTTAAAAATGCTTAAATGAGAAGTTTTACTCCACCCGCCGTATTCTCCAGGCATTGCTCCGTCCGATGATTACTTGTTCCGATCGATGGAACATGGTCTGGCGGATAAGCACTTTCATTTTTATGAAGATTTCAGTCAAAAAGTGGGTCAACTTATGTTTAGACTCAAAAGACGAGTCGTTTTCCGCCATAAAATTCAAATACTACCAAAAAATGATGGTAAAATAGCTAGCGATTGATAATACTTTCAGTGGCGTGTTTCTTATTAATTATTTTAAATAAAATATTACTTTTCATGAAAAATTATGGGGAACATATTCATGGTCTCAACAGATGTTAGATTAGCCACAAAAATGAAAAAGACGGGCAGGGGTAAAACAAAAATGTTCAAAATAAACTTTCCACAAAGAAATTTAAAAAATAAACAGTAAATCAACGTAAAAATAAGAAATAAACTTAAAATGTGATATAAGTGCCCTCCCAACACAAAGTTCGAATCGGTTAGCGACAAAGATACATTTTACCCGTTCTGAGTAAGCTTTAATGAACCCGTTATTTAGCAAGCCGTTCCCACAAAGGTGGTATGTGATATTAGACTGATTTTTACGTGGGAAATTTCCAGACGCGTGCGCTCAGGCAAAAAAGTAGAACTTTCATATCCGACGTCAGGCTCTTGTCTATTTACGCTATACGAAACTCTGCTCTTCGTCATAGCTTTCTCTGTTTTCTTCTCCACCTTAATACTGATAGAGTCTGATAAGGTCTGAGGTATGGTGGACTCTATATTTATCTTCTTCTTCACTGAGGTGGCACAAGACGTTTTTTGCAGTAGGAAATCCAAGCCATTAAGCTCGTGCAAAAATTTCTCGTTGACCGAGCTTAGGGCAGAATCGGGCTCTAGTCTATTTACCTCACACGAAACTTTAGCTTTTGGCGGAAATTCGTCTGGGTTACCCTCTGCGTGAAGATAGACTCGACTAAGAAAGAGTTTTGATGGACTCGTTAGTGGCCCAAGGCTAAATTTTAAGCTCAGCCAAAAATTTCCCGTAGACTCTCCTTATGATCCTTGTCTATGTTCCTCTCCTCCTGAAAGCAGAAAGTCGACCAAGTGAGTTTTGATCGACTCTGAATGCGAGCAGTGTTTTATTACATGTATGCATGGTCATGTGAGCAATGCTGAGGTCTTAGAAATGTTGGAAACAAAAAGGAAATTAATACTGAGCATCAAGAAGACACAGCTGAAGTTCCTGATACACGCAATGAAGAAGGAGGGCTTCGAGAATCTGATACTAACAGGCCAGATAGAGGGAAAAAGAGACAGGGGAAAGCAGCGGATAAAATATTTGAAGGGTCTAATCAGATGGATGACGGAACGAGGATTGCATGGTGTAACAGGAGAAGGCGTGCTCAGAGCCAGCAAGGATAGAGAAACGTGGAAAGCCATGATCACCTACGCCCTGAAGGAACAAGGCACATAGAAGATAAAAGATTCAGGACACATTTGTTAACGTGGGAAATAGATAATACTACACAGGCGTCATCTTAAATATGACTCATTTCAATAGTTCCCAGCAGAAAAAAAGCACTTACCTCCTTTTGATTACTCTTTGGTTTGTGTAATTTCTAATAACCAACACAATGCTGTAGTTCTTTCCATCAGTAGACACAAAGGCTGCAAGAAAATAGGCTTTACAGCAAAAGTATGCAGTGTCAATTTACAAACGTGAACTAGCTTGAAAGCCTCTTCACATATGCTTACAGTTTGTTTCAAATAATGCAAGGTTTGTCCGATTAGCCTTCAGTCATTTTGATTATCCCCAGAATCATTTACACAATCGCGAGATAATTTAGTAGCCAAATGAAGGTTGTCATTCTGGACATGCATTTACTGTGTGATCGTAAAAATCAAAATTAATGTTTATGCAGACGATGCATCAAAACTTTACCTCCACGTAGAGTCGGATATCATGTTATGAGAAATCAGAGTTTTATTCATTCTTGAAAAAATGACCTTAAATATGGTATGAAAATGTCACCTCTTCCTCTTTCGAGATATGCCTTGTATAGCAGAAAAATCATTGTTATTCTCAGAAAAAATACTAACGCAATATCTACTTTAAAATAAAAATTTAATCTTCCAATTCAAAATATATTTGGGCTTTAAATAACCCATACAGTGTGGCCGACTAGTTAGAACGCTCGCTTTCTGACTATGAAGGCCAGGGTTCGAATCTCACCATGCTCGATTTGTCAGGAAGGTAACTTCTTGACGTTATTGGTCTGGAGGAAGCGACCCCAGCGTGCGGCACCTTTGAAAAGTAACTGAAATCCACACCACGTGTTGACCCAAGCCTTGTGAGTGAAAATGGGTAGACGGCTTTCTTTGCGGAGTTGTCGATGATTGCGCTAACTCAATGTCACTAATCATCGTGACTGAGGGTTTGAGTTTCCTTGACTTGTTCAGACTGTTGTTCATGCTAGATATCGCACTCTCTCCCAGATACTGTAAGTAAGGCCCGCTCAGCACTGTTGCAGTATAAATCACAGGTTGGCTCAGCGGGTGTTAAACCAACATAAGTGTGTTTGAGTTGGCGTCTACAATGGGGATTAGCTAGTCGCCCTGGTAGATGGATATCCTCGAATACGAGTGGCTAGCCATTATTAAAAAAACAAATCAATAAAAAAATGATGATAGTTTATATTTTATTACCTGAGATGACTATCTATTTACTTTTTATTTCTTTTTTTTTTTTTTCTCACAGTAAGGTTCCCCTTGTACAAGTTATGGGGTCCCTCGACTTTGAGGGTCACGTTTTAAAAGCAGTTTATACGGATAGAACAGGGGAAAAAGATTGACCCCTAGACATAAACAGGTTAAGTTATAATGATCGGGGAAACATCCTCTTGGTGTCCGTTCCACAAGGCAGTGGTTCACAAGAAGATGCTGTTCGAATGGAACCTATTTCTCATCGGTGGAATATGGTTGTTTTTCGTTCGATTCAAGTGGCCGTGAAGGTTTGAACTAGCATAGCCAGGAAATTTAGTTCGTCCAAGCAATTTCAGTGGAAGAAAACAGATCAGCGAGAGGCTTGCTGCATCCCGCCTGTGAAAAAGAGGTTAGAAGATGGGTAATAATTCGTCACCCAAAATAACTCGGGGGCGCTTCTAGACTCTATTAAGCCTGAAGAGATAAGCACCTTGACGTGAAATTATTGTTAGCAAAAATTTCTCGTTACTTTTGAGTAGTGTGTTCGATACTAACTTGGTGCCCCATTCTTTCGCCCTTGTGCCACATCTAAGCTGCGTTTAGAAAATATTCTATCAAGGAAGGTAAGGGAAGTCTGAGCAGCTCCTACCCAAATATGACAAGAGTACTCCACTTTTGCCCTCATCTGGCCCTTGTAAATGTAGAGGATTGCATGAAGATTAAGTTAATTAGTGGAGCGTTAAAGCAAACTAAAAAACTTCACCTGCTTTTTTAAGAATGGATCGTAATTACAAGTTCACAAGTTCAAGTTGAAGTCATTTGTAAATTTGAGACCCAGTAGTCTTTCAGGGTAAGGTGTCGCCACGAGGGGGCATCGGTTCATTGTGAGTGGTGGTAGTCTGGGGTTCAATAAGCAATGACAGAATGGAATTAGTTTCGTTAAAAAATGCAAATGGAAAATGAGATGAGATTTCAGACAGTGGATGAGATTAGGGCAAATTCTGTCAGTCATCTGATGGCGATCCTAGACATTCGGTAAACATAGTTTACAAAACTGGATGATGTTTTAATTAGATATTTTCCAAGAACAAACCAAAAAAAAACGTATACTCCTCATCAGAGCACACATTTTTTTTATATATCTCGGTAATGTTTTTCGCTAATATTTGATTTCTTACAATATTGGTCCCGCCTTAAAAAATGTACAAGAATGTTGTAAATAAAAACTAACTAAATAGAGTTGTTTTATGAACGTAATAACTGTAAGATTATGAGGATATGCATGTCTTGAAGTGGTTAAAATTATAAAAATGCAGTGAAAATCCCTGTTATTTGATTTCCTTGTGAAAAGAACTTGTTATTAATTATCCACTTAAGTACAAGGCCCAAGAGTTACTCAAGCTAGTAGTTATTGAATGACGTTGTTGTAAGAGCTTACAAAGAGAGAATAAGCGAGCATATCATAAGGATATGTAGGATAGATAACTGTTGATCTTAGACTTGAAGAGGTAAGATTCGGTAAGCATCCTCTCAGGTGTCTCTTAAATAAAGTATCGGTTCTTGGGAAGAAGCTATTTGAGTAGATGTTCTTTCTGATCTATTGAATACGGAGGGAATGTAGATGATTCAACCACTGCTATGCGACATTGTAGATTTTAGTTGTAGACATCTGAACTGATGGAATGAACAATATGTTCATAAATGTGATCGATCCCGACTTGGCAGCTCAGATAGAGTCACTTTCTCACAGGCTTAATGTGGCCCCCCTGTGTCTTTTCTACAAATATTTTCACGGCTTCTGCTTCGATGAACTCACTGATGCCCCCTATATATGAATTTATTCGTGCTATGAGATTAGCAACTAGGTCCCACCCTTTTAGTGTGAAACCAATAAAATGTATACGCAAATCCTAATCCAGCAGCTTCTTTTCTCGAACTTCTCACCTGTGGAATTCCCTTCCGCTTACTTGCTTCCCCGACAGCTAAAATCTCCAAGAATTTGAATGTAAAGTCAATAGTCATCTCCTATCTCACTAAGTTGTATCCTCTCTCTCTCTCTCATCCACCCCCCTCTCAACAGTATTCTCATCCTTCTCTTATCCACTTCCTTACACCCCTTATAACCTGTCACTCTTTCTAATAATTTTCCTCTTATGTAACCCCTTACGCACTAGTGGCAGTATACTGCCTTGCTTGGGGTGATATGATTATAAAAAAAATAGTTGTGAACGCCTCTCTGCAGCATCCCTGATTGAATTATTCGGTAGAATTTATCTCGGGATTTTATTCCACAAAAGCGCCCTTTGGAAAGAAGCTATCAGAATAAAATTTCCGTATTTTCCAATGGACAGATCTAGACTAACATTTTTTATTAATATGTTTAACATAGTGTTGTGGGGTTCCCACTTTTCATAAAGATGGACTCGTCAAGAATATACTTATAGTACTATAGAAGCGAGACTGGAAAATACTGCGTTTTCACAGAGTTAACCGGAGAATACCAGAGTCCAGAGAGAGATTGGCAGTCAATACACAGTAGCTCATAGTAGCTCTGTTTTTTTGTTTTTTTAATCATTTCACCCCGGGCAAGGCGGAAACGCCACTGATGTGCAGGGGGTTACATAAATGTAAAAAGATAAATTAGAAAAGAGTGAGGAGTACAAACTAGTTAGAAAGGAACAATAGAAAGCAGGTGCGATGACAGATACATAGGTGGAGAGAAAGGGAAGGTTATACAGGGGTGGGGAGAGAGCTAGAGTCCAGTGGTTAGTAGATGAGTATTGACTTTGCATTTAAATTTCTGGAGGTTGCTGCCGTCAGGAAAGCAAGAATACGGGAGCGAGTTCCACAGGCGGGAAGTACGAGAGAAGAAGCTGCAGAAGTAAAATTGTCGTTTGCATTTGGCTAACCTGACTGTGAATGGGTGGGACCCAGTTGCCAGTCTGGTTGCACGAGTAAACACCTGTTGAGGATGCTTCACTCATCGAGAAGATTATTACGCATTACCCGTCAGCGTCCGACGCAGACATACTCTATATACCAAGGCTTCACCTCTAGAGACTTGTACATATACTTTTACTAACCCGTATTACTGGACTACTAATCTTCATTCAAATCTGTATCCTTACGTTAATACACTTATTTTTTATCTCAATTACTGGCCGTTGTTCATTTATTTGTGCGGGCCTCATTCCCGGGATCCACAACACATAGCTCGGCACAAAACCACAGGTACGGGGTATTCAGTGAAGATCGAACTTAATCGTCAACTTTCGTCTCATAAGTTCTCGAATCTCTGAGCATTTTCTACATTTTAACAAGCAAAGATCTTTGCCTAAAAGTTAACGTTAAGTGACATACGGGATACGAGCTTGGGCAGTCATGTCTCTCTACGATTCATGACTGACGAGGCAGAAGATTTTCCCAAATTAGGTTGACATTGCTTGCTACTAATGCCAACCAAGGCCAAAAGTCTTATTCTGTTCCGCCATTCGACCCATAGCTTGGAGGCAAATACATTAATGCATAACATTCCTGGGGATGTTTGCGCGTAAGTGAATGTAAAAAACCCGAGTAAAATTTTAAATCTGCTCATCGATTAGCGTTAAACTGTGAATTCTGCCAATTTTACTTAATCTGATATATCAAAAACTATCATTTCTTAAAACACATAAATTGTATAAATCTATTTTCTCTGTATAATTTCCACAGAAAACAAAATACTTTTAATGCAATGTATTATGAAGTCTGTCAGTGGTTAGTTAGACTCGTGCGATAATGATAAAGACCATGTTAACGAATACAGTAGTCTACCTCCAGGAAACATTCGGTATTCATGTTGCGGGAATGGTATACAGAGGCAGAGGTTTTCTTTGCTTGTCTAATGAATGTTCGCTTGTTACCATATGATCCTAAGAAACGTAAAGATGATAGCTTTGAAATATATCATGAATTCATGAATATATCATTACACAAAAAATATTTATACTGGAAAATGCCGAAGGTATATCTATCCAGCGTAGGTATGTCTATAGGCGTAGGATTATATATATATCAAATAAGATGCCACACCTATGCCCGAGTTTCAACCGTTAGGTATCTTCATACTATCTGCTTGAGGATACCTCACGGTTGAAACACAGGTACCCATAGATTATTTGCTAAATATATTTTGCTCTAATTTCTTCTTGCTGAATTACGTATTGAGCACTTTTTTTATTATATCACACCTTGCAATCGTCTTTTTTCTGCTTTCTTTGTGTGTGCGTGTGCGTGTGTGTGTGTGTGTGTGTGTGTGTGTGTGTATACGATTATCGCTACGCCCAAAAAAAGAGCAGTGCCTTACACAGATGATGACCGTGAAGTAAGAAACGATTTCGAGGTGAAAATTGATGACATGATCAATGCAAAGTGATCCAGCAATACCTCACAATACTGACAGACATTATTGATTTCCTGTCACAGTAGAGGTAGACTAAGTCCACGGAGAATAAATATCTGTCCCATACTCGTGATGCTCAATATATTTCCTGTTTCCTAGGTCACAATCCAAGATTAGTTAGGTATGACGTGAACGAATTGGCAACAAAACTTTTTTGGTTCTTAGAATTCTACGAATTTATTTTCAGAACTTCAATATTCATAACAAGTATAAGGTTATCTATGACAGTTTTATCCTGCAAAACACTTATTGATACTTTTTTCTTTTTCTTCTTCTTTCCTTTTCTATTAATTATTATTATTCATCTTCTGCATCATTTTTTCTTTTCTTTTTTTCTTCAGATTCATTTCACATTCTTCTTTTTTCCTTATATTATTCATGTTCTGCTTCACTGTTTCCTTTTCTTCTTCTTCAGTTTCCTTTCTTCAACTTCTGTTTCTTCTTACTTATTATTATCATTCATCATCTGCTTAATTTCCTTCTACCTTTTCTTCTTTTCCTTTTTCCTGTTCTTACTCCTCAGCTTAATTTCTTCTTATTATTGTTATCATTATTCATCTTCTGTTTATTTTTCTTCTTTTCCATTCCTTTTATATTCATCTTTAGTTTCTCCTTACATCTTCTTCTACTTATCATTCATCTTCTGATTACTACTATTCTTATATGCAATATTATTGAACGTTAGTTTATGACTATTGAATCTCAATTTCCATTTGTTGTCAATTGATCCAGAATAGAACTTAGTACCGCCGTCAGAAAGTATACTAGCTTTTTAAATTATACATTCGCTCATACATTGACAGTGTAGTGGGCAGATCGTGTTTTTTCGGGAGTTACATTTATTTATATTAAGGTTACAGTTATTGATATTGGGGTCACAAATAAGAAACTGAAGAAAGAGAAATTGAAGGAGAAAGGAAGCTGAAGGAGAAGCAAGGGAAAAGAAAAAGAAGAAAATGAAGCAGAACATGAATAATAATAAATCGAAGGCTTTTGTCCATAAAAAGGGTCTGAGTCATTGGCTGCCAGTGCCGTTGGGACCGTGGTGACGTGCGCTGGTATAGACATTCGTATTGAGTTACGACTCTGTTTATGTTTGTCTGGAAGCTGGACGCTAGCTTCAAATCTCCGAGTGGAGCGAGCGGTGTAACCGAAACGTAACAGAAATTTACTGTTTAACAACAGATTCACCGAGCCCTTAAGATTTATTCCCCTGGGTGGTTGGATGGTAAACTCGCCAATTTGCAAAATATTTTTGAAGGTAACGGTTACCCTAGTAATGTTATTAAACGTCTGATTGCTAAGATTTATTTAAAATTACCATGGCTTCGTAGAAAGTGTCAGTTCATAACTGACAATGTTTGGACGTGTGTTTCGTTGTGTTACCTTTCAGTTCAGCTGCGTACTGTGTTTCAGACTCGAACTTTGTTACCTTCTTTCAATAAAGATAAGTTGTCCTATTTTCGTAAAAATTCTGTTATTTACAAATTCAAATGTCGGTTAGAAGCGGTGTACATAGGACGTACTAATCTTAGGTTGGAAACACGAGTAGCACAGCACGTCCCCGCTAATGTACGTTCAGGTAGCCCTAGACGGTTTTTAAGAACAATTCAGGCTGTTCAAGTATCGGTTATTGGACAATATTTACCTAGATCTGGTTCTAGCCAATATTTTCGTTGGTCATTTTGGACATTCATTATTTGACAAGATCGACACACAATTCGTTTACATGAGATATGTCGATGACACGTTCTTAATTTTTGATTGTGCCACTGATGCCAATAATTTTTTGGTACAACTAAATTCTTTACATTCCTACTTTAAGTTTACTATGGAGGTAGAGAACAGAGCTCTCTCTCTTTTCTGGATGTTCTAGTACAGCGTAGGGACCGGGTTTTCGTAACTAGTGTCTTTCGTAAACCCACACTCACTGGTTTTTATACCAGTTGGAGCTCGTTTGTTCGAAAGTCCCGAAAAATAGTTTTAATTGAGGCTCTGATTCACCATGCTGTTATGATTTGTTCCCCTGGGTGATTGGATGGTGAACTTGCGAACTTTCAAAGTATTTTTAACATAACAGTTTTTTTTAATCATATCACCCCAAGCAAGGAGGGAAGGCCACTGATGTGCAGAGGGCTACTTAAGAGTGAAAAGATTGGAAAAAAGAAAGCCGGAAACCACATCCTGAACAGGGAACAAGGGATGAGCCTCTACACCTGTACAATAGACGTGGGTGGAGTGTGAAACGGGCGATAGTTTAGTCTATCTACTCCAATTGAGGAAAAAAAATGAAAAAGAAAAAAAAAAGAAACGTGAAAAGATTGGAAAGGAGAAACCCGGAAACCACATCCTGAACAGGGAACAAGGGATGAGCCTCTACACCTGTAAAATAGACGTTACCCTAGTAATGTTATTAAACGTGTGTTTGCTAGAAAAATCAGCCGTTTTAAAGAATCAGGAGTCTACGGACTTAGTCACTGTCCAATTTATTTAAAATTACTATGGATTGGTATAAAGTGTCAGTTCATAACTGACAAAGTTTCGGCGTGTGTTTCATCGTGTTACTTTTCAGTTAAGCTGTGTACTGTGTTTCAGACTCGAACTGTGTTTCCTTCTTTCACTAAAGATAGATTGTCCTATTTTCTTATTTCCGTTTTAATTTTCTCTATTTTATTTATAATTTTCTTTTATATGTTTTGATTATTTTAACAATATTTTTAATATAATACTACTAGTGGTTATCTTTTAATTTGCATTACAAAGTATAATTTACAATTTATTTTTTATTTTTTATTTTTACCGTAAATATGTGATACTACCGCAGGCCGGACTGCTGCTCTCAAGCCGGATCCTGGTCGAAACGGCACCAGATGTGACACCTCAGCCTGGCTGGCTGTCTGTCTAATGTGACGCTCGTTCTCGATGACGGTCGTGATGATCCCAGTTGTGACACTGACACCCGGTCGCAGCGATCCCGTTCGATGATGTCGCCACAAAAGCTGGACTACAGGACGTCTTTTGCAACAACGGACCACTGTCCCACGTTGTGATTAGATCCCAGAAGTCTCGTCATGCAATTTTAATAGTCGTCCCTTTTAGCCAGCCCGGACACTGGTGTACACTTATGAGTTGAAAAAAAATAAACACGGCACAAAAAAAAAATTAATAAAATAAATGAACGAAGTCGAACACGCCCGGAGAGTTACGAAGAATGTCTTTATATAAAGAAAAAAACAATGACTGTCTTTTCCCAAGAATACAGTTGTCGAAAATGATATACAATCGTCGAAAATGATTTTTACGACGGAGAGAGAAAGTTCGCCAAAAGCATCAAAGCTTCTAATCTTCAAGTAAAAAGTTTCGTTAGCGTTGAAATAAACTGATCTCTTCAAATATTCGCCAAAGTCCCTTGTATTTCATTAAAAGTCTTTTCATTAATTCTCTATAATCAGGATTGTCAATTTTCCTATGTATTTCTAAAACAGCAAAGTTCTTTTGGGCACTTATCGGAGTTTAACGGAGTTTGCCGAGGTTGAACGAACAAAGATTCAGAATTTTCGATTTTCCCGTGATAAAAAAAAATAAAAATAACGTTCTTTCGGGTTTCATGTCGATGTCGCATTATTCCAAATTAAGTTCTTTGAATTAATTTGCGGCAGGCGTCATTCGAAATTAACTCATTAGCCATAAGTTCTATGGTGGGTCATGGCTGCCCGGCTGGGGCCATTTTTCTCCCAGTCGCTACATTTCGACTGATAGCAGCTCTAACTCAAAAACTGTCACCCAACTGACAAAAAACTGTTTCCAAATCTGAACAAACTGCTTCCCAACTGAACTTTTCGTGTCGAGCATCTATTTTTATAACCAATTTCGATCCTCTCTGGGGATCTGACAGGCTCACAGCTTTCGGCCAATAAAAATCAGTCTCCGCCCATTCGATTTGCGGATGTCTTAGCTCGACCAATGAGATCATGCCAACTCACACCGAACCGAATCCAGCTCGGGTCACTTCGGACTGTTGTGCTAAAACAGTGGCCTTGGCATCTGGGTGACCTTATCAAATCACTCTGACACTTGTTTTGTCTACGCGTTTTCAGATTAGCGGAATACATTTCAAATCTAAGAGAAATTTATATGAACATGAAAAGATTCGAAAATCTTGAAACACGAGAAATGTATATTTATCCAAAATAACTTTATTTTATGCTCCTGTGTTTTTAGAAGCACTTGATGGTATTAAAATTATTTTTTCCTAAGCTCACATCGCATGACGCAATAAAACACTGATAATATCACCAATATCAATTTCTCTCTCCGTTGTTTTAAAACAACCAAAGGAAAGTATCGCCGCGGAAAGTATCACCGCCCAAGATAGTGTCACAAATATATCCCATTATATTTAAAACTGAATTTTAATGTTAAATTTCCATGTCTTGTTTTTCTAAGAAAACAGGTCGTTTGTAATAGATGTGGTGTCGATCTAATATTTTAGTTTCAACTGTCTTTCTATCTATACTGTTCGTTCTCTTTCTTTTCTTTTCTTTTCTTTTCTTTTTCCTTTTCTTTTCTTTTTCTTTCTCTTTCCGTTTTAATTTTCTATATTTATAATATTCTTTTATAAGTTTTAATTATATTTATAATATATTACTGATAGTGATTATGTTTTATTTTGTATTAAAAAGTATGATTTGCAATTTATTTTATTTTTTAACGTAAATATAACCCACTATATATTTAAAACTAAATTTTTATGTTAAATTTCCATGTCATGTTTTTCTAAAAAAGCAACTGAATTTCCATTGACGCTGTATCGATCTAAGACGTTAGTTATTTTCTCTTTATACTTCGTTCGTTTTTTTCCTTTTCTTTTTTTGTCTTTCTCTTCTTTCCATTTTTCAATTGTGTATATTTTTCTTTTTGTTACTCATTTTAGGTTTTTTTTTTAATGAGCGAAGAATTGTTTTTTGTCGATTACCGTTTCAAATGTCTATTGTAGACACGGGCAGGTGAGCGTCTGTGCGTAACTATTTCTCGTGATTATTTTGAATATTATTAACTGCTCCCTTTTTTGGGTCTGAAGAGCATCATTTTGCTGTGAAATACGTATTAACAATGAAATTGTAGAATATTTAAAATTTTTCAAAAAAGAAATATATATATATATATCTGCCTTCTTCCGCTCGTGGTCTAGGGGTAGAATCGACGATTGACGCCGACTTGGTCGGGTTTCAATCCTGGGTTAGGAAGCGAACAGAGTCTAGGCCGTACTGATGAGCTGTGGTGCAGCGAAGCAGACCTGTCTGCGGATGTCTATATATATATATATATATATATATATATACAGAGAGAGAGAGAGAGAGAGAGAGAGAGAGAGCAGTTAACCGTAAATGTAAAAGTGATTAATATTGCGTTGATCGGGAAGCATCACCTTGGGAATTAGTTC
Source organism: Ascarosepion bandense (assembly GCA_037127315.1). NCBI lineage: Eukaryota > Metazoa > Mollusca > Cephalopoda > Sepiida > Sepiidae > Ascarosepion > Ascarosepion bandense. Next base: position 127,090 of record JBBBDQ010000354.1, read on the forward strand.
GCGGAAAGTGATTTTTTAAGTAGGGCTTACATCTCACTAATGTAAGAAGGAAGTGGAGCAAGACAAAGCTATAAATATATAACATTCATGATTATATAATGTAATAGGCTAGAACATATTGCCCATATCTTCCTAGTAATAGACATTATCCTATTAATCAATATTCGGTCGGCGGTAACTGAAACACACATAAACACGCATATATATATATATATATGTGTGTGTGTGTGTGTGTTGATGTGTGTTTGTGTGTCTGTGTGTGTTCAGCACGTTTAACAATCTCCGGTCTCGTTCAAATGTCAGATTGAGTGTCTCTTTAATCTATAACCCTGATTGCATTAGCAAATTTTATTTCTGAAAAGGAAGTCAGACTTTCGGTTCGGTGGATGAAAATGTAATCGAAAATGACTTGTATTGACATTTTTTTTCATACAAGTTTTAGTGAAACAGTTCCAAGCTCAGTGCTTTTCTTAAGAGTCAAATGCAAATGCCCCCAAAAAATAAATAATATATATATATATATATATATATATATATATATATATATATATATATATATATATTTTCTTTCCAATTAAGCTGAAGTGGTTCGTTTTCCCAGTCGGTGAGTAAAATCTGCGTCGGTTCTGTTGGGCAAATACGCATGGAAATCCCCGCGGATATGACCATGCATCGTTACTCTTTTTTATTAAATGTCGGGTTCGACTGATCATCTGCAAAAATTTACCTAGTCTCTTCGACATTACTTTCAATTCTTAATATGCAAACTCTAAAAATCAATAAATCTACTAAATCTTCGAAAGCAAAATAGTGGAATGGTAATTTCTTTGATTATAGATTTTCCCCCGAATTAGAACAATTTCAATAAGGTCACTGAAGGCAATGAAATGAAAATTGTTATTTTCAAAGATAATTTACCTCCAGATGTGTGAGAGGCTTAAGTTAATGCTGTGATGAATTCTGATAAATTATTCTCACCCACGTCTATTGAACGAGTGAAGAGGCTCATCCCTTGTTTCCTGTTTAGGATGTGGTTTCCGGCTTTCTCTTTTCCAGTTTTTTCACTCTTACGTAGCCCCCTGCACATCAGTGGCGTTACCGCCTTGCTCGGGGTGATATGATTAAAAAAACACTAATTCATTCGTGCAGTGAGTTCGATACTCAGAGGGTTATTTAATAACATGACCTTATAACAAACTAAGTTAAGCTGAGAAAACAACAGAGCGCTACGGTGATTCAGATATTTTCATAATACCCGTCAGCTACAATATTTGCTACTCGAACCCAGTGCTACGAATTCGAATGCTGCTCAGACATAAACTCATTTACATTAGAAAATTGCCGAAATCTGATTCCCACTAAAAAAATTTAATAATAAAAAAATGTTTAATGTGCCTTACACTTTTTTTTACTTATTGTATAAATCAAATAACTTGCCTTCTAACATGGCTACCTATTTTTGTCCCCTTGAAGTAATCTTCTTCATTCATAGGAGAGTATCTAAATCGGCAGCTGGATTAGTCCACTATACTATAATGAACCTGCCCAACACATTTGCATGAGTGGATTCTATTCACTTATATGTCTGTCCATTAATTCCACAATAGGTTTTCCTTTCATTTGGAGTGACTACACCAATCTACTTGTGTGTCAAATCACTTGCTATTAACCAATATCCAACACCTATTAAAGGAGAACAATGGTTATAAATAAAGTCGCTTTAACCGCTATACTTCTACGTATTTTTCTTTTAATATTTCTTTTCTGCCTCCTACCCGTTTCAATCGTGGGTGATCATGGCTCACCACAATTGCCTATATTTTGGATCTCTTAACAAAGTTTTCTAATTATTATCCAGCTGTTCTTTCTGTTCTGCAATGCGTTTCCACAAGCTCGTTCGGTAGCACACTCGCTGTTTCTCGGTGCCTTTCTTCGCCAGTTAAATGTCTAGTGCATCTTCTCTTTTTATATTTACAGAGCCCCTTGTGTTCCTATTCTTCCTTAAAATGTTCTCGTTGCTCATATGATCCGTCCATGGTATTCTCAGCATCCGTCTATAGCATCGTGTATCTCTTACTGGATTTTCTTCATCAACCATGAGTAAATTTTCTAGCATTCAGTTCCACGGAGAATATATAATGTGATTGATGCTGACTTGGCAGCCCGGCTGCAGTCACTCTCTCACCGGCGTGATGTGGCTTCCCTGTGCCTCTTCTATAAATACTTTCACGGCTTATGCTCCGATGAACTTAGTTCGCTGGTACCCCTTAGGTATGAATTTTCAAGAGATACTAGATTAGCAAATAGGACCCACCCTTTTACAGTGAAACAGATAAAATGTAAGCGAAGTTTCTACTCTAACAGCATCTTTTCTCACACTTCCTGCCTGTGAAATTCCCTTCCATATACTTGCTTCCCCGACAGCTACAATCTCCAGGAATTTAAATGTAAGGTCAATAGACATCTATCACACTAACTCACATCTATTCTCTCAAACACTCTACTCCTCTACCCAGCCCCTATCCACGGTATCCTCATCCGTCTATCACACTCCTTCCGGAATTTCCTATAACTAACCACTCTTTCTCATTACTTTTCTCTATATAACCCCCTGCGCAATAGTGGCAGTGGAATGCCTTGCTTGGGGTGAAATGATTAAAAAAAAAGTTGAAGATACGATATTACATAACATTTGAGTCCTGTTATTTCTGCTTCCAAAACAGGATTGTCTTGTTGTTTTTATTCAGGTTCAACAGAAAGTAACACCCCTTTTTATAGTATTAACTTTTACAATAAATTACAATATTTTAATAAAATATAAATGCATTGTTGTATATCAACTGGGAACCAAAAGATGACGATTGGCTTTACATCAACGATGAATAATGAACACGTATATATAAATATATGCAATTATATTATTTGCTTTTTCCTCGGTTACGTGGTGTGGTCGGGGAGATATCACACACATATACGAGGGCAGTTGACTGGCTAGATAGACTCTGGCCGCTCTTCCGCCTTCTCGCTTGGCTCTCCCAGATCTCACCGGCAGGATCTCCGATTTCACACTTGTATAAGCTATTTTCTATTGCGTCATTTTTTGCAACGCATAATCTTTATATTTGTTTTGGCACTGCCTTCAATGGTTTACACTATCTGATCTTGATTAAGCTGTTTAGCAAAACACCCAAATTCATTTAATGAAAATCTCTCCCATTATTTCTCACTTTCCAAAAATAATATCTATCTGAATGTAAATACACTCTTGCCTTTATATTTCGTGTTTTTTTTTTTCAGAGCAGTTTTCTTAACACTATTTCACCTGTCATCCGGTGTCTGCACTCTTTACCTTTCAAAACATTATTTTATTTAAAATTTTGCCAACCTGCATTTTTGCATCAAGCAGTATTTGTTCAATACAAATATATTTCTTGGGCAAAATTACACACAATGTCAAAGAATATATAACATTGTCACATCAAAAACAACACGATTAGTTACGAATAAGAAACTTGTCAAAATTCTTCTCTTTATGTTCAATACAATGCTAACCCTATCAGTAACACTTCTTCAAACCATGTAACATTTTTGTACATTGTTTTCTAAAATGGTATAAGAAATTGCTTAACATCAGGAAAAGACAGCTAAAGTTTTGAGGACATGTAGTGAGGAAAGAGAGCTTGGAGAACCTGATGCTCACATAACGGCTAGAAGGAAGGAGAGACAAGGGAGAGTAACTTGTGACATACTTGATGGACTTGAGCAGTTTGATGTCTGAGCGGCCGTGTAGTCGTATAACAGAAGAAGAATTGTTAATATTTACAGGGGATAGAAAGATGTGAAAGGCTATGATTGACTACGTCCTGAAAGGACACGGCACACAGAAGAAGAAGAAGAAGAAGAAGATATTTTTTATTTCAATCGGCCTTTGGAGTTCTCTGTCACATTTTCAATTGGCTTTAATCCTTTATGCAGATAGTTGTATTTCAGTCTCAAATCTTTATTTTATCTGTAAGAAAATGATCCATTATTGATGCACTATTAGGTGCACTATTAGGTCTAGGCATGTGTCAGACAAACCTAAGTTTATTAGTGCTGACTGAAGCATACTTCCGAACAGTTTCAGCAGTGTCATAATCGTACAGAATATCTATATTATTGCGATATTTGTTTGACGAAGTTAAACTAATTCTAGACACTGCTCTACAACGTTGACGTTGTCTCATTTTGAACATATAGAGAAAAACGCACCGAAGCAACTGCGAATATTTTTGTACTTATCTGTCGCCATCTAATTTATAGATATTTTTTGTTGAAAATTTCAGTCTACGCATCTGAAAGTGAATAAAATTTTCAATTAGAAAAAAATTAATTTGTAGAAAAATACAAAAATAAAAAGATATCGGAGTTCTGCCATTTGCTAATTTACGTTTTTTTTCTTCTTCGATTTCAGATGATATCAATGAAATATCGCATTGAATATGAAATTGAGTGAGCAATTTTATAATGTTAACTTCTCGTTTTGTTCATCGGTATATTTATTTTTACTTATGTCAGATATATCTAATTATTTAATTTTGTCTTTCCTCATCTAATTTACTATTGTCTTTTAACGATGAATTGTTTGAATGTTCCGAAAAATTATTCAACATAAAATTGTCTGCTTCTTTCGTTCTTTTTTCTCTACGTTTTTCTTACATTCCCTCATTTTTGTTCATTTTCGTTTCTTTTATCTTACATTTGTTTTTTTTTGTTTTTTAATGTTCCTTAACTTTCGTTTTTCCTTTTTTTTGGTAAACAAACTTCTTTGTTTTTATTTTTTTTCAGTGTATTTCTTAATTTTTGTTCCTTTTTTATTTTTAATTTTTTCCTATATTTGTTTTTTTTTTTAATCATTTCACTTCAAGCATTCCACTGCCACTATTGTGCAGGGGGTTACATAGGGGAAGGTGAATAGAAAGAGTGGTTAGCGCGTTACATAGGGAAAGCGATGTGAAAGAGTGGTTAGCGGGTTACATAGGGGAAAGTGATGTGAAAGAGTGGTTAGCGGGTTACATAGGGGAAAGCGATGTGAAAGAGTGGTTAGCGGGTTACATAGGGGAAAGTGATGTAAAGAGTGGTTAGCGGGTTACATAGGGGAAAGCGATAAGAAAGAGTGGTTAGCGGGTTACATAGGGGAAAGCGATAAGAAAGAGTGGTTAGCGGGTTACATAGGGGAAAGCGATAAGAAAGAGTGGTTAGCGGGTTACATAGGGGAAAGCGATAAGAAAGAGTGGTTAGCGGGTTACATAGGGGAAAGCGATGTGAAAGAGTGGTTAGCGGGTTACATAGGGGAAAGTGATGTAAAGAGTGGTTAGCGGGTTACATAGGGGAAAGCGATAAGAAAGAGTGGTTAGCGGGTTACATAGGGGAAAGCGATAAGAAAGAGTGGTTAGCGGGTTACATAGGGGAAAGTGATGTGAAAGAGTGGTTAGCGGGTTACATAGGGGAAAGCGATGTGAAAGAGTGGTTAGCGGGTTACATAGGGAAAGTGATGTGAAAGAGTGGTTAGCGGGTTACATAGGGGAAAGCGATGTGAAAGAGTGGTTAGCGGGTTACATAGGGGAAAGTGATGTAAAGAGTGGTTAGCGGGTTACATAGGGGAAAGCGATAAGAAAGAGTGGTTAGCGGGTTACATAGGGGAAAGCGATAAGAAAGAGTGGTTAGCGGGTTACATAGGGGAAAGTGATGTGAAAGAGTGGTTAGCGGGTTACATAGGGAAAGCGATGTGAAAGAGTGGTTAGCGGGTTACATAGGGGAAAGTGATGTGAAAGAGTGGTTAGCGGGTTACATAGGGGAAAGCGATGTGAAAGAGTGGTTAGCGGGTTACATAGGGGAAAGTGATGTAAAGAGTGGTTAGCGGGTTACATAGGGGAAAGCGATAAGAAAGAGTGGTTAGCGGGTTACATAGGGGAAAGCGATAAGAAAGAGTGGTTAGCGGGTTACATAGGGGAAAGTGATGTGAAAGAGTGGTTAGCGGGTTACATAGGGGAAAGCGATGTGAAAGAGTGGTTAGCGGGTTACATAGGGGAAAGCGATAAGAAAGAGTGGTTAGCGGGATACATAGAGGAACGCGATAAGAAAGAGTGGTTAGCGGGTTACATAGGGGAAAGTGATGTGAAAGAGTGGTTAGCGGGTTACATAGGGGAAAGTGATGTGAAAGAGTCGTTAGCGGGTTACATAGGGGAAAGTGATGTAAAGAGTGGTTAGCGGGTTACATAGGGGAAAGCGATAAGAAAGAGTGGTTAGCGGGTTACATAGGGGAAAGCGATAAGAAAGAGTGGTTAGCGGGTTACATAGGGGAAAGCGATGGAAAGAGTGGTTAGCGGGTTACATAGGGGAAAGTGATGTGAAAGTGTGGTTAGCGGGTTACATAGGGGAAAGCGATGTGAAAGAGTGGTTAGCGGGATACATAGAGGAACGCGATAAGAAAGAGTGGTTAGCGGGTTACATAGGGGAAAGTGATGTGAAAGAGTGGTTAGCGGGTTACATAGGGGAAAGTGATGTGAAAGAGTCGTTAGCGGGTTACATAGGGGAAAGTGATAAGAAAGAGTGGTTAGCGGGTTACATAGGGGAAAGCAATGTGAAAGAGTGGTTAGCGGGTTACATAGGGGAAAGTGATGTGAAAGAGTGGTTAGCGGGTTACATAGGGGAAAGTGATAAGAAAGAGTGGTTAGCGCGTTACATAGGGGAAAGCGATGGGAAAGAGTGGTTAGCGGGTAACATAGGGGAAAGTGATAAGAAAGAGTGGTTAGCGGGTTACATAGGGGAAAGCAATGTGAAAGAGTGGTTAGCGGGTTACATAGGGGAAAGTGATGTGAAAGTGTGGTTAGCGGGTAACATAGGGGAAAGTGATAAGAAAGTGTGGTTAGCGGGTTACATAGGGGAAAGCAATGTGAAAGAGTGGTTAGCGGGTTACATAGGGGAAAGTGATAAGAAAGAGTGGTTAGCGGGTTACATAGGGGAAAGCGATGGAAAGAGTGGTTAGCGGGTTACATAGGGGAAAGTGATGTGAAAGTGTGGTTAGCGGGTTACATAGGGGAAAGCGATGTGAAAGAGTGGTTAGCGGGATACATAGAGGAACGCGATAAGAAAGAGTGGTTAGCGGGTTACATAGGGGAAAGTGATGTGAAAGAGTGGTTAGCGGGTTACATAGGGGAAAGTGATGTGAAAGAGTCGTTAGCGGGTTACATAGGGGAAAGTGATAAGAAAGAGTGGTTAGCGGGTTACATAGGGGAAAGCAATGTGAAAGAGTGGTTAGCGGGTTACATAGGGGAAAGCAATGTGAAAGAGTGGTTAGCGGGTTACATAGGGGAAAGCAATGTGAAAGAGTGGTTAGCGGGTAACATAGGGGAAAGTGATAAAAAAGAGTGGTTAGCGGGTTACATAGGGGAAAGCGATGGAAAGAGTGGTTAGCGGGTTACATAGGGTAAGTGATGTGAAAGTGTGGTTAGCGGGTTACATAGGGGAAAGCGATGTGAAAGAGTGGTTAGCGGGATACATAGAGGAACGCGATAAGAAAGAGTGGTTAGCGGGTTACATAGGGGAAAGTGATGTGAAAGAGTGGTTAGCGGGTTACATAGGGGAAAGTGATGTGAAAGAGTCGTTAGCGGGTTACATAGGGGAAAGTGATAAGAAAGAGTGGTTAGCGGGTTACATAGGGGAAAGCAATGTGAAAGAGTGGTTAGCGGGTTACATAGGGGAAAGTGATGTGAAAGAGTGGTTAGCGGGTTACATAGGGGAAAGTGATAAGAAAGAGTGGTTAGCGCGTTACATAGGGGAAAGTGATAAGAAAGAGTGGTTAGCGGGTTACATAGGGGAAAGCAATGTGAAAGAGTGGTTAGCGGGTTACATAGGGGAAAGTGATAAGAAAGAGTGGTTAGCGGGTTACATAGGGGAAAGCAATGTGAAAGAGTGGTTAGCGGGTTACATAGGGGAAAGTGATGTGAAAGAGTGGTTAGCGGGTTACATAGGGGAAAGTGATGTGAAAGAGTGGTTAGCGGGTTACATAGGGGAAAGTGATGTGAAAGAGTGGTTAGCGGGTAACATAGGGGAAAGTGATAAGAAAGAGTGGTTAGCGGGTTACATAGGGGAAAGCAATGTGAAAGAGTGGTTAGCGGGTTACATAGGGGAAAGTGATGTGAAAGAGTGGTTAGCGGGTTACATAGGGGAAAGTGATAAGAAAGAGTGGTTAGCGCGTTACATAGGGGAAAGCGATGGGAAAGAGTGGTTAGCGGGTAACATAGGGGAAAGTGATAAGAAAGAGTGGTTAGCGGGTTACATAGGGGAAAGCAATGTGAAAGAGTGGTTAGCGGGTTACATAGGGGAAAGTGATGTGAAAGAGTGGTTAGCGGGTTACATAGGGGAAAGCGATAAGAATGAGTGGTTAGTGGGTTACATAGGGGAAAGTGATAAGAAAGAGTGGTTAGCGGGTTACATAGGGGAAAGTGATAAGAAAGAGTGGTTAGCGGGTTACATAGGGGAAAGCGATGTGAAAGAGTGGTTAGCGGGTTACATAGGGGAAAGCGATAAGAAAGAGTGGTTAGCGGGTTACATAGGGGAAAGTGATAAGAAAGAGTGGTTAGCGGGTTACATAGGGGAAAGCGATGTGAAAGAGTGGTTAGCGGGTTACATAGGGGAAAGCGATAAGAAAGAGTGGTTAGCGGGTTACATAGGGGAAAGTGATAAGAAAGAGTGGTTAGCGGGTTACATAGGGGAAAGCGATGTGAAAGAGTGGTTAGCGGGTTACATAGGGGAAAGCGATAAGAAAGAGTGGTTAGCGGGTTACATAGGGGAAAGCGATAAGAAAGAGTGGTTAGCGGGTTACATAGGGGAAAGCGATAAGAAAGAGTGGTTAGCGGGTTACATAGGGGAAAGCGATAAGAAAGAGTGGTTAGCGCGTTACATAGGGGAAAGCGATAAGAAAGAGTGGTTAGCGGGTTACATAGGGGAAAGCGATAAGAAAGAGTGGTTAGCGGGTTACATAGGGGAAAGCGATGGGAAAGAGTGGTTAGCGGGTTACATAGGGGAAAGCGATGGGAAAGAGTGGTTAGCGCGTTACATAGGGGAAAGCGATAAGAAAGAGTGGTTAGCGGGTTACATAGGGGAAAGCGATAAGAAAGAGTGGTTAGCGGGTTACATAGGGGAAAGCGATGGGAAAGAGTGGTTAGCGGGTAACATAGGGGAAAGCGATGTGAAAGAGTGGTTAGCGGGTTACGTAGGGGAAAGCGATAAGAAAGAGTGGTTAGCGGGTTATATAGGGGAAAGTGATAAGAAAGAGTGGTTAGCGCGTTACATAGGGGAAAGTGATAAAAAAGAGTGGTTAGATATAAGAAATGTCTGAAGGAGGGTGATAGACGGGTAAGGATACCGAGGCTGAGGGTTGGGCAGATAGGACACTGCTTATTTTTCGTTGAAGCTTCCATTTTTTTTGTATCTTTTTTGCTGCTTACTTTCCTTCCCTTGTTCCTTATTTATGCACCGATATTTAATTAAATTTACTTTCTTTTTTCTTTTAGTCTAGACCCGCTTTTGCGTCTCATTAATGGTACTATTCATTTATTGCCCCCTTTTTTATTTCTTTCTCTTTTTTCTTTCTTTCTGGTTACCATTATTCATTTTATCAATGCTTTCTTCATTCTGTTCTTTGTTAATTTCTTTATCCAAGTTCTTATTTTCTTTGTATTTTTGCTTCTTTCTTAGTTCGTTTCTTCGTTCATTTTATTGTTTTTCCCTTTTTTCCTGTAAGTTCTTGTTTTATGTACCACATTCTTCTTCTTTTTTTCTATCTTCCTCCACCATATTGTTGTTGTTGTTCTTCTTCTTCTTCTTCCTCTTCCCACTTCCTCCTCTTCCATATTGTTGTTGTTGTTCTTCTTCTTCCTCTCTTCCCACTTCCTCCTCCTCCATATTGTTGTTGTTTTTCTCCTCCTCTTCTCTCTACTCCTCCATCTTGTTGTTGTTGCTCTTCTTCTTCTTCTTCTTCTTCTTCTTCTTCGTAAATCTTGTTTTTGCTGTTGATGTTATTGCTCTTCTTCTTCTTCCACTCTTTCCCACTCCTCCATCTTGTTGTTGTTGTTATTCTTCTTCTTCTTCGTCTTCTTCTTCTTTTTCTCACTCTTTCTCCTCATCTTGTTGTTGTTGTTCTTCTTCTTCTTCGTCTTCTTCTTTTTCTCCCTCTTTCTCCTCCATCTTGTTGTTGTTGTTCTCCTTCTTGTTCTTCCTCTCTTTCCCTCTCCTTCTTCATCTTGTTGTTCTTGTTCTTGTTCTTTTTCTTCACCTTCTTCTTCTTCTTCTTCTTCTTCTTCTTTTTCTTCTTCTTCTTCCACCTCCTCCATCTTGTTGTTGTTGCTGTTATTGTTGTTGTTGTTGTTGTTCTTCTTCTTCTTCTTCCCTATGTTTGTTTTTAATTTTCTAACTTTTTTACTTAATGTTTTTTTCTTTCCAGAACAAAAACATGTCCATTTTTTACCTGATTATTTCCTCTTCCTTTCATTGTTTGATTTTTTTGTCCCTCTTCCTTTCTTTAACCTTTGAATTTTCATTTCTTTCGTTCATCTTTATTTTATTTGTTCTCTCTTACTTTCTGTTTTAAATTCTTTCTGTTCTCTTTCATTTTTCTTTCTTTATATCAGTTATACTTCAATGTTTTTCTTTCTCTTCCTTACAATTTCGTACTTTCATTTCTAACAACTTAAACACATCATGTGTTGTTTCTTCCATCCGTTTATTTCTACTTCATTCAAATATAAGTTAATTCAACTTTCAATATTGTTATCCCTCTATGTCTCACATGCACTCAGACATTTTTATCAGCTTGTTTGTCGACACACACACACACACACACACATATATATATATATATATGTCTACAAAATATGTCCAAGATAAGATTTTAACTGTAGCAATTGTTAGAAAATGAAAGTTACAACTTTTTCCAATCACGAAGAACTATACTGAAAAGTTTAGAAAGAAAGGTATTCAATTTTTTGACGCAGTTATATTTATTCTAAAACTATCAAAATGTTCAGAAAAAAAGTCTCATAAAGCGATAAAACAGATTTCAATACAAAAAGAAATGTAAGCCTAAACTGAGTAATGTCATCGCTATGATTATAAGTGTCTCCTTAAATTAATTTAAACAAAAATAAGGGCATCCATACATTTTGGCATGCCGCCTAATCTATAGATAGATAGATAGATAGATAGATAGATAGATAGATAGATAGATAGATATGAAACAAATTAAATCGATAGATTCAACTGAAGGGAATATGTTTCATACACAGAAAGTATGATAATTATAAGCAATCACTATATATATATATATATATATAGGTCAGATTTAAATTAAATTTGACCTGTGAACAGTTGTACTAGAAAGTGTTAAATGCATATTTGAAGGGAGATAAAGATTCAACATATAGAGCTTTAAATATTTAGTAAGCGAAGATCAGCCGATGAGACTAACATGGTTTCCGGTTTCGTCAGGTGATTTGTTTTGACTGATGGCTTAACAGTTAACGCTTTTATAAGTTCCTAACCGGAAGTTCATAACCGGAAGTTCAAAGTAAGGGAATTGTTATTGGGAATCCTTTCGTCCAGTTTTGTACGAGCTTATAAAATATCTTCTAATGGGCCTGAAAACACTACAACAAGAAAGATTACATTACGGTCAAACAAGAGAACACTGGAAATATAACATCCTTGAAAATGTCCAATAAATCCATATTAATTCTTAGAGTCGGAAACATCATGACTCTTAATGAAAAAATTCGCCTTTCATCTCATCCCTTCGTATGAGGTCTTCAGTCTTTAGGACTACCGTTTTAAAGTACTCCTGTTTGTTTGGGATAGGAACACTTTGTAGTAGTTTGTAATTTGTACATGTTCTAAACTATAATATATATATATATATATATATATATATATATATATATATATATATAATCATTTACACGTTACTTGTAGTTGTTAGCCATATTTGAATATTCTGATTGTTTATAACCTAATTAGATTTTGGAAAGCATTTTTTGCTATCTCACTTTGTCTTCGGATTTCAATGTCTCACTTTTTGTCATCTGTTAAAACACTTCCCAGCTATTTAAATTGTTATACTTGTTTGATTTTGGGTATCTACACTTTATCCTTTGCATGCTGGGCTATTATTATACTTACAACCTTTGATTTTGTCTTTTTGTTTAGTTCTTTTTTCTCGCTGTTCTTCACAACGTTCTGTAGGAGTTCTTGGAATTTTTCCCCAATTTGCCTGTTGGACTGCTTCCGATGCTGACAACCACGCATTATGTCTTTTTGCTTTCTTTTCTTTTCACTTTCTTTCTTTACCTCCTGTAGGAGTTCCTGTCGTTTCTTTGTATCTACTAACAACACTGGACCATCTGCATAACCTTTGTTGCTAAGATTGTAACCGCTAATAATCAATCATGATAGGACGTTTAATTCTCTCAGAATTGCGTAACCACACTGATTGATTTTGTCCGGTGAAAAGTTACATCATCGTCTGATGCCCATTTTTATTTTTTATATTTACTGAACTCGTTTTCTATCCGTAGACAGGCAGTTTTCTCTCAGTATAAGTTCTGGATTATTCTAATATCTTTCCTAATGTATCAAAGTTACCAACAGTTTTTGTAACGCACTATATCAAAGGGTTTTGGATAATCTATAAAACGTAGGTCCACCTCAATGAGCATTTACGTTCCACTCTCTGATATCATTCTGTATATAAGTAGCAGTGACTTTAACGAACCTACGCGGGTCTCGTTTTTCTTTATGCAAAATTGCTTTATCTGCAATACTCATTATTTCTATTTTTGCACCTTTTTCGTTGAACAATTCCTCTTGAGCCCGCTTGCATCTTTTCCTAACTTTCTTGCGCAGAGTCTTATATTCTGTGCTGGACCTTGGTTTTGGTTTTGTCTTCTTTTCATTACCTTTTATCTTTCATTCATTTTTTTTTTTTGTATATTTTTCTTTCGGATGATCGCAGTTGCTGATATTTTCTAGCTTTTCTTAATATTTACCATTTTAAGTAATCATTCTCATTTTGTTCATTTTATCTGCATTTAACAATGTCCTTGTATTTCTCCTTCACGTTTAGTCCATTCAGAAATCTGTCGTATTGCAATATTGGATGCTGCTATGACCCTCTTCAATTTCCGTAGTTTCACACTAAGTTTAATAACATTGGACAGTAGTCGCTTCCACAATCGGCTTTTGGGTATCTTTTGCAATGTAAAACTGCATTTCAGAATCTCTTATTGTTAGTAATACAGTTGATCTTTTTCTTTGTTTCTCGTCTTAATCTTCTTTATGTCCACGTAGATCTCGAGTTTTATTGAAATCAAGTGTTGTTTACTACCTGATTTCTTGTAGTGCAATATTAGGCCCGTTTGTTCCGCGTTTATTACAAGTTCATCCACTATTTTCCTATTTTCTTCTTACATTCTTTAGCATTCAGGTATTATTTAATCGATTCAGACAAGAAAGAAAATAATTTTTTCTGAAAGTTAGTCTTTGATTGATACTGTTGAACCAGGGAATGTATAGACAAACCTTTCAAATAACAGGTTGTCGAAAGACAAAGATGCATGTCTTCAGTTGGTTGGTGTGCGTATCTTTTTAATAAACATGTCAATCTAATTATCACGACATACAGTTCGCCATTCACCTTCTCAAATTAACGAAAATATCAAATATATTTGAAGAGGCAACCCTGATCGCATGCTGTCCTACAAATGATGAATTGGCAAAAGTGTGGTCCTGGGCATGACGGTAAACTTCATCCGGCAGTTAGGCCTCTATTCGGGAGGTTGTGAGAAACATGAAACCACCTCTTAATTGCTGTTGTTGCCAAGTCCACCTTGACCCGGTGTAGCAGCACCTATTAGGGTCCCAGCTTTGGGCAAATAGTTAACCCCCAAACTGGGGTAAAAACACTATGAAATTATAAAAATACACTTTTATAGAAATATATATATATATATATAAAAATAAACTTTTATAGAAAAATATACATTTTGAAGAAAAAATATTACAAATAATACATTTTTGAAGAAAAAATTATTACCATAACACATTTTTGAAAGAAAATAAAATTCTCAGTAAAACATTTTTGAATACAAAACTAGAAGACATTTTCATTAAAATCTGACTAAATCAATTTTCTCAATATAACCGAACATTAAAGAAATACCTCAAAACCCCACTTTTTTGGCATTAAATAACCCACAGAGGTGTTGATATGCCATTAAACAAACTGAAACTCAATGGTCAAAAGTTTATCACTTTATTGAAACGCAATGAAAATTTTGATTTTGACTGATCCATATGGTAATTTGAAGACGGGTATCACCAAAGATATGTTTATGATATTCTATCGTTCACTCAGTTAAGTAAGTTCCATACGTAATACACGATTAGGTAATCTTGTCTCTTTCCATCTATTACTGTCTAGGCAAAAGATTTTCCTGCGGTAGGATGTTATTTCATTATGCAGTAGACTGGTTGCCAACCAAACCTATTAAAAACAGTGTGTCCTACTTTTCATCTCATATCTGGAAGGAAAAGAGACAGAATAATGCCTTTCCCAAGAGTATTTAAGTGCACGTGAATGCAACGAATTCAATTATGTCTTTATGATAATAAGGTAGGATATGGCTCGTAAATTTTAAAGCTTCCAAAACTAGGCTGCTCTCTTTTAGCCACCATAGAGAAACGTCCATACTTTCTATCTGTATAAATTTACTCTAGTCTCCGAGAAAGCAACACACTGCGCCTCCTTGGCCTCAGTCGCTCAAGCAACCTCAAGTGGAACGACTACATCGAATCTATACCTGCATCTATCACTATGAAGTTTGGATCGTTATATCGGGCTAAAAATTATTTCTCGTAAGAACCCATCTTTCACATTTATAAATTTATCATTCGTCCGTGAATTAAATATTGTTGCCATGTCTGGTTAGGTCTACCTTCTATTCATCTTGAGGTTCTCGACAAAATTCAAAGGAGAATCTGCAACGTAATCGATCCTGACTTAGCAGCTAGAATTCAGTAATTTATCACCGACGTGAAGTGTCTTCCCTCTGTCTTTTCTAAAAAATATTTCCACGGCTTCTGTTCAGACTAGATTTTTCTCTGTTGCCCGAACCATATGAATTTACTTGTGCTACTAGATTGGAATCAAGGTCCTACCCTTTTACCGTCAATAAGATCAAAGATAAATTACACTTCTATACTAGTGGCTATTTTTCTCGCACTGCTCGTCTTTACAACTCCCTTCAGTATACTGTTTTCCCTGACATCTACAATTTCCAAATGTTTAAATGCAACGTCAATTGCCATCTTCTATCTCCCTAATTCCCATCCATCTCCGTAAATCCCATCCACCACTTATCCTTTATTTCGGTATTCCATGCACCATGTTAATTTGTTTGTTTGTTTGTTTGTTTTTTCTCTCAATGTAACCAGGGGTCGTCCTGTCTTTGTGGGGGTGAAATGATTACAAAAAATACGAAAACAAATAAAAATTAAACACGAAATCTACATTGCAAAACACAGCTCGTCAGATTATTCCAGAAAGCTGTAACTATTAGCTTACTTTCGAAATTTCCAATAATTAAGCCGTATACAATAAGTGCTTTTAAGACCAGAATGATCACGGTTCTCTTCACGTTTCTGTCTTCTCTTAGTAATTTATTAATAATTCCTGTTTTTTTTTCTTTTTTTCTTTTTTGTTCATATTCTGTTATCGCCTAAACTTCATTATTCGTCACCACACTAGCATTGTCCTCAATAACTCATGTGATTTTCAATTTCCTCAGCTTCTCTTTTCTCATTAGGTGACCCGGAAATAATTTCAACGATATTCATTTTTACTGTAGCTGTACATTTCCTTGTTTTTCTTGAGTTTTTCCCGTTTCTATTAATCCTCTTAGTGTACGCATCATTCATTTAATAGATCCGCATTTGCTGGTAAACGAATTCGTCTTTTTTCATAGAGTAGTCCTTATTTCTGTTTATTCTTTGAATTTGTTTTTTGTTTTTCATTTTTCTTTGTTTTTCCTTCCTTCATTTTCATTCTTTCTTCTTAATTTTTTCTTTTCATTTGTCTTCATATATTTTCTGCATTTTTCATTCATTTTTTCCTTCTTTTTTTTATTTGTTTTTGCACATGTTTTTTAATCTTTTTCTCTCTATAATGTTAAACATTTCAAATCCAGACAAGATAATGATGGTACTAAGAGGCAAGGGCTTACTGGACATGAAAGAGAATGTGAAAACTTTAGTAAGAAGAAAGGAGAATGAAAGATTCATGAAAACAGATGAGAGCGGTTAGTGTTGAAATTAAATTTTTGAAGATTGTTGATTTTAAGGAAGAAACCGGAAGTGAGTTTCACAGACTAGAAAAGGGTTTAATTTCCCCTATTCCTTTAATCTTTCGTTCTTTTTATTAAGCATCCATCAATTTACCTCTGTTGTCTTTATACTGTTTTTGATAACTTCCGTTTCTCCTTCGTTTTACTGATATTACTTTGCTATATTTATTTGTTACTTATTTATTTATTTTCGTATTCTTTCACTTAGTTTTCTGTTTCTTTAGCTGTTTTCTTCTTTAACTTCTGTTCATGTTAATCTCAACATCTGCAGAACTATATCCTTGTCGATCAAATCACCGCCATATAAGCGATGACATATTACAGGCCAGCTTAACGCTTTTATCTTTGTTGGTAACGAAAGCTTTCTATCCATTAATATTATGTCCTTGAAATTCATCCGCTCGTTTTCTTTATTGTTTTATTTTCCATGAAATTTCATCAACATGAAGGATAGTTAACGAGTGGATCTAAACATGAAAACGTTAAAATTGTAATTTTAAGCATCCACATGTTTTTTTTTTGTGGGGGGTGGGGGGGGGGAGAAATAGTCTGAGTAGAATAGCTGTCTTATCAATGAAATTCGTTTTTCTTTTTGGTTGGTTTTGTTTTGTTTTTTAATCATTACACCCCAAGCTAGGCCGGGCCGCCACTGATGTGTACGTGGTTACACTGAGAGCAAAAAACAAGATACAGGGGATGTTGAAGAAAAATAAAAGATTGATTGAAATCGAGGATATAGAAGATATCATATGACGTTGAGTTTAAAATTTTGGGGATTGCAGCTATCTTGGAAGCAAGTAAACGGAAAGTATTTCTACAAACGGGAAGTGCATAGCATTTATCAGGCCTTTATAACCTGCGTGTTTCCCTAGTGGTGATAGTTTGTTCCATTGTGTTAGATAACACAAAACTTCTTGGAATACTTAAATGAATTTCAGGAACACTAATGGCCTCCCTCACTCGCCAGATTAAAAGCCTATTTAGCATATAATGGAACATAATGAAGACATGAAGAAATTCACGAAGGCCACGTGAAATAAATCACAACAAACTTGTGAATATACCTCTCTCTCTCTATATATATATATATATATATATCTATCTATATATATATATATATATATATATATATATATATATATATAACCACACAACTCTGGCACTACATGGACTTGTAGCTGCTGCTGTTCAGGCACATTTTCCATCTACTCCACCCAACTCCTCTGTAACCTCATCCGTCTATTACCCTCCTCCTGACATTTCCTATAACTAACCCCTCTTTCTCATTACTTTCCCCTATGTAACCCTCTGCGCAACACTGGCAGTAGAATTCCTTGCTTGGGGTAAGATGATTAAAAAAAAGATAAAGATGGGAATGATGGAGATAAAAGATGGCAATTGACGAATTGTTCAAGTTTTTGGTTCGTTATAAGGACACTGCGACAGTAAAAATTACTAGTGAGACTTCTAAATGA
>JBBBDQ010000354.1:147500-492500 GCA_037127315.1 Ascarosepion bandense
ATTATTGTGAGAAAATTTGTTATATTGTTGAGAGGAAAATTATTGGATTGTTGTGAGAAAATTAGTTGGATTTTTGAGAGAAAGTTTGTGGGATTTTTGTGAAAATATTTGTTGGATTTTTGTGGGAATTTTTGTTATATTGTAGAGAGAATATTTATTAGATTTTTCTGAGAAAATTTGTTGGATTGCTGAGAGAAAAAGTTTTAGGGTGTCGAGAAAAGATTTGATGGATTGTTGTGAGAATATTTCTTTGATTGCTGCAAGAAATTCTTTTTGATTCTTGAGAAAAATTTCTGGAATTTTGAGAGAAAATTTGTTGAATTGTGAGAACATTTGCTGGATTTTCGTAAGAAAGTTTTTTGCTTATGATGGAAAAATGTTGGATTGTTGAGAAAAACAATTAGTGGATTTTTGAGAGAATTTTTAGTTTTTTCAGAGAAAATTTGTTGGATTCTGAGAAGAACAATGTTTTGCATTACTGAGAGAAAGTCTGTGGCATTGTTAAGACAATGGTTGTTAGATTTTTAAGAGAAAATGTATTGGATGTTTGAGAAAAAATTTGCTGAATTATTGAAAGAAAAATTTTAAGTTGTTGCGGAAAAATTTGTTTTACTCT
Source organism: Ascarosepion bandense (assembly GCA_037127315.1). Taxonomy (NCBI): domain Eukaryota; kingdom Metazoa; phylum Mollusca; class Cephalopoda; order Sepiida; family Sepiidae; genus Ascarosepion; species Ascarosepion bandense. Next base: position 148,117 of record JBBBDQ010000354.1, read on the forward strand.
TCTAAAATATTTAGTAAGTTTTGAAGAAAATTAGAGACTTTTTAGAAATATTTTGGATTGTTGTGAGACAATTTGTTGCATTTTTTAGAGAAAATTTCTGATTTTTGAGAAGAGTAGAGAAAGAAATGCAGACCCAATAGTGCTTCTCCAATTTTAAGGAAGGAAATAATTAAAAATGTATATTAATTACTTATTTAGTAAAGGGGCCTTGTTGGGTTTCTATGCTGAATGTTTTGGTAGATAATAAGTTAATTTCTACCTCATTTATAAATCTTTCATCTAAATTTTCACGTTCCTCTCCATTTTCATTCTGAAATCTTATTCTTGATAATGCATCCATGTGAGGAATGGTGTTTCCTTTAAACATACATAATGTCAACATTAAACACTATGATTTGAATGGCCTACCTTTAAAATCCATTGATGATGTTACTCTTGGTATCTCCATTTGCAGATTAAATAAGAATTTCAAGGGCTTGCAATCTGATTTTAACAAAAACTTTTTACCAACAAGAAATTATGTGTTCTCTGCAAACGCAAGAAAATTTCCAATGCTTTCTTTTCTATATTAGAATAATTACATTTTGCAGACGACAATTTTATGAAAAGATACAGGATTGAGTGAAACAATAGCCACTATGGAATGTTTACTTATGTCAGTCGTTAAAGTAATTTCTTTTCTCAGATCTAAAAGTTTTGTTACCGTCTTACTTGTCAAGACCTTTTTTTAATGCCCCCAAAGCATTATTTTGCTTCTTTGTCCATATGAATTCTACATTTTGATGCATATTCGCAAATGGCTCATTGAGTTTGCTATATCTCGGAAGATATCTGCTGTAGAAATTAATTAATCCTAAGAAAGATTCCAATTAGCAACTTGCGCAATTTTGTTTGTTAATCTCTCGGCAGGAGATATTCCTTCTCTAGATATTTGATATTCTCGATAGGATATTTTTCATCGTGTAGCTTACATTTGTTTCTATTTAATATCAGTATAATTTGTTCTGTTTTGCGCTTGAGTTCATCTTTTGTGCGAGCTCCCGCCAGCATATATCATCTTTATATATATTATTATGCTTTCCACATTTCCTAATAAGATCATCTCGATAGGCCTCTGGAAAATATGACTTGCCGTTTTATTTCCAAACGGCAGGTGAGTCCATCTTAATAATCCCAAAAGGGTATTTATTGTAAATTCGTTATCTATTTCAATTTGGTTATATGCTGATTTTAAGTCAATCTTTGCGAAGTGATTCATTTTTGTTAATTCATGACTCGCAGCTTTGATATTTGGGAGAGGAAATCAATCCGTACATATCTGGTGGTTAACCCTAATTTTCTTATCGCCGCATACTCTAATATTTCTGTTGGCTTTCTATTGGTGAATTAGTCCCCACATGAGTGTACCTTTCCAAAATGCCCTACTGAATCATTCTTTTTAATTTGTCATTACTACAAGCAAATTATCTATTGGCAGTTTCCTTGCTTCGATATATTTTTGATGATGATTCTTCTAAAAACGAATGCTCGCTTTATAACCATTTTAATAATCCTATTTTTGTCCTTCAGATTCCATTGAATTAATCGATTTCAATGTATCGACGCATAACACGTCTACTCCTATCAATCCGAGGTCTTTTGTACAGGCTACGACTGTTATGGGTTTGATTTGGAAACGATTCTTTGTTTCAGATGTTTTTTCGAATGTGCTTTATGCGTTAATTGTAGTTCCATCAAATTGTTGTAATTGTAAGGTAGACTTTTTAAGCCTGGACTTTGCCATGTCCTGATAAATATTCACTGGAATTTGCGTAACCTCACTAGCAGTATCTCCCTGCATCTGAAAATATTTCCTATTTACTTTTATTCTTTCACTGGTTTGCGAATATTTCCTCCTTTCTGTAGTAATTCGTGTGTCTTCAATTTCTTCAACTTTTCTTTTGTATCTAAATACCTTCTGAACGTGATTTTTGAAGCTAAGGCATGTTTTACCGAAAGCTGGGCATTGTTTGTTTTTTGTCTTAGACGCTGTTCACCACAATACTTGCACTGAACATTGTATTTAATTTTTGGGGCGCTACACGTCTCTTTCTATCGTCCTGCTGTTGGCTGAATTGCTTTATCAATTCTAGCAGCTACACGAATTCTATACTGTTTTCCAAATTCAAATTAACACTTTGTAAGCTTTTCAATGTCTTATGTTTAAATGAGGAGTCATGCATACCTTCTGTCATGCGTAACCGGATCAGCTCATCTTCTGCATCCATTTCACCACTGACAAGATTTTCGAATTCGCAGTGGTTCTTTTTCTTTTAATCGCTGTAAAAAAAGGTATGATAAGTTCGGTTGTTTCCTCGTCTCACGAAACTTTGTTCTTCCAGCGATACCTAACCTCCTTTTGGTATAATATTTTTTTTATTATTTCAATCTTCTTAGTTTACCGGGTATGTCATCGCCGAAACATTCTTTACTGCTTCACATTCTGCTGTTTCGAGTATCCATCATCTCGTTTTGTCTGTTTCTCAGTTTCTTTGACATGACCTACGCTGAAAAGCATCTAATCCACGTCTCCACAAGCTCCGTATCGTCGAGCGTTGGCAGACATTTTATCGGCGACGTCATTATGATGTGCGAATCTCATAAAAAGCTGCGTGGTTTATTCCTTCACCGGTATCTGAGGTTTGCATACCACGCTACAATATTAATCCCTACTTTAAGAGAAAAATACCGTCTGTTAAACGCATTCGTATACAATATGTGATTTAGCAAACAAAATAACTTCAGATAAATCCTCAGGGATACGATCGGTATTTAAGCAGAAAAATAACTTCCGGTAAACGGACTGGTATAGAAATGGAACTTTAACAAACAAAATTAAGTTCCGGTAAACGTACTGGCATACGATTGGTACTTTACCAGAAAGAAAGCTTCCGGTAAACGTACTGATATAGAATTGGTATTTTAATAAAATGATAACTTCCCGGCATAAGATTGGTACTTTACCAGATGAATAACATCCAGTAAGCATACTGGTATACGACTGGTACTTAATCTAAAAAATAATTTCCGGTAACCATACTGGCATACCGTTGGTACTTTACTAGAAAAATGACTTCCGGTAAACATACTGGTATATGATTTGCATTTTAGAAATAAAAAGTATCCTTCCTTAACTTGATCAGAAACACACAAAGAATTTGACAATAAAGCTTTGAATCAGATTGCGAATTCTCTCAGGTGCTGAGCACAGACAAAAATCCACCTTCAAACTGAACGAAAGTTGCAGCAGGTCACATCACAGCTAGAGTGTGAGTAGCTTTACCTTCAAGTATCCAACAGTGGTTGAACAGATAAGGAATTAGAGCGTGAACTTTGATTTTATTATCACTGAGGCGATCAAGTGGAAACGTCTTCCAATCGTTTCCATCTTGTTCATAGCATTAACAATCCGATCCTTTTGTTCGGAAATCAATACGAAGCTATTTCGGCGCATCGAGGATTTCTTAAGAAAAGAACAGAGCCAATATTCCGGCCGGTCATTTTGACAACAAAAATCTGCGATGAATTTAAACTAAGCAGTGAAGAAGGTTGAAAGTGGATTTCGGAAGAACTAAAAGCGATTTTATTTTCCGAAGTTAAAAACATATCGCTTCAGATTAGCACAAACAAATACTAATGGTGTGAAAGCTTCGATGAAGTTTAACAGGTAAAGTCATGAAATTCAAGATGATTTTACGAATTTTGACTAAAAGATTGCATAATTATTTTATGGATCACATTCGCTGTATATTTAGCAATAAAGTGACAGTTGCTGCCATTTCAGAGAAACTCTCGAAGATCGAAAAATGTTTCTCTTAAGAGTAACGTATAGTAAGGAATATCCAGTGTTTTCACATTAAATATTATCTCTGTTTAGGTATCGACACTGAGGAATTATTTAGTAAAGACGCGTTCCTAATTTTCTTTAGATAAACCTTGTTAACTGCAATAATATTTCTGTATTAATTATACTTTTTTAAGAAGCCATGTTTTAATCCAAACTTTATAAATAATCTTTTATTAAGTATGGATTGCTTACTACAAGCTAATGATGACAACTAACGAGTAAAATTGAATTTTTCTGCTATTCATCTCCATGATCGTCATCCTTTGTCTTACTGCCGCCTCATATTGTATGACCAGATCCAGTGCGATCAACCAAAGTTTAGAAAAGTCGAGCCTGGCCAGTATTTCGAAGGATGGCCGCTTTTTTTTATACAATGTGAAGCAATACTTAATGGGTAGTAATTGTTAATCGAGGAGCCGATTTCAGTTTCGTTATATTCATTTGCACGCAAATGCCTTTGGGAAACGTATGAACTCTCTTTTCTCTCTAACTATGGATTAAATATTAAGATTGTATCACTAAAAAATTATCATCTCAAAAACAAAATTCTGATACTCAAAATAAGTTATCTGGCTTTAAATAACCTGGAAATGGTTAATAAGAGTAAAAAACGAAACTATCAATCATCATCAGCATCATGTAAAGGTCCGCAGAACCTGACCAGGACTTTCCATATTTATACTTCGTGTGTTAATATTTTAATCTCTGTATTATTAACATTATATTAACATTATTTGTTTTATATATTTTACCTTTTTAGGAAGGCTCAAGGTAAGAATGCTAAATTCTAAATTTTCAAATTTCTGGCGTTCAACATTTAAAATTTAATATTTATCCTCTCTACATCTAAGTGCATAATTATAACTAACTCTTACGTTTAAATCTCCCCAAGCTGACATAATTAAATCAATAACAATTTTACTTTATTATAATATAAGTCATTGTTTTTATCATTTCACGCCAAGCAAGGCGATACTGCCACTAAGACGCAAGGAATTGCTGGAAAAGAAAGAGAATCAGAAAACTAGGGGAAAACCCGGAAATCCAATGCTAAACATAAGACAAGAGATAAAGCTCTACGCCTGATCAAACGATAAAAAAGAAGTTTTAACCCCAAATTAGACGAACCCTTAGAGAGAGAAAAGCGTTACGTAAATGTTTCTCTTCCTTTTCGTCATTCACTTAGGCAACATGGTTTTCACATACAAGTACCTACCTATCTATCCATCTCTTTCTACGTATAGATACATACCTTTTATCGATGCAGTAAATCGACTAAGATATATGAGGTTACAGAGGTTGAAAGAAGTAAGAACTTAAACATTAATGTGCGGAAAGAGGAGAAAGTAATCATTAATATATATATATATGCTCTCACACCCTGATTGAGCACTCTGGAAGAATGGTAGACTTTGAAAAACAGCAGCTACTCTAGCATCTACGCATCGTTCATTCATTTTCTTAACATGTTAGTATGTGTGGCCGCTTAAATATTGTTTATGATATAGTTACGTGTTTGTGTTCTTGTGGGCTTTATGCGTGATTTTTTCTGTTTAGTGGCTATTATTTTCTGTTTTATTTTTTCGTTGTTGAGAACATATATGTTTATATTTTTAACTTTATTTATATATTGTAGTTTTTTTGTTTGCGTTCTGTGTTATATTTATTTTTTAATTCTTTGTTATTTGTGAAGGAAAATAGATATTTGTTCGAATGCCGATATTTTCCTGTTATTTTTCTAATATTTTGCTTTGATTTTTACAGCTAATCATTGCTAGTTTTTCTCTAATCGTGTTCCTTTTACGATTTTCTATTTATTTTGTTAGTAATTTTATTTCTTTTCTGGTCCCATATGTATTTTGGTACCGTTGTATTGTTTTGGGGTCTTTCTGTGTTGACTGATGTGTTGTGAGTGTTGAATCTTTCTTTAAAGCTCGTTCCTGTGCTTATATTTAAACTTTTTTCCGTGTGTTAATGCTAACACAGTGGCTTTATGTATTATGTTGTCGTTTAGACATTTATTGTTAATTGGCAGTTGTCATTTTTTCAGCAGTTGCATTTGTTCGTATTATATTGTTGCTGTTATTGATGTTGTTCAGAATTTTCTTATTGTGCTTGGTTATAATTTTCACTACGTTTTCCATGCAGCTGTAAATGATTCTAACTGTTTGTTTTAATAATTTTATATAATTTGCCGTGTTTGAGAAGATAATTTTTATTATATTTATAAATATTTTTCTTATTTTTGATTTTAAAATGTTGTTGTATAATCAGATTTTATTTCATTTTATTGTTTTTATTTACTTTATTTTTGTTTGAGTATTGGAGTTTGAGTATCCACTGTTTTTTTAGTGGTGATCTGTGTATTTCTTTGTTTTCGTTGATTATTTTTATGTTAATGGAGTCCCTTGATAGTCTTTTGCTTAAAGATATAGGTATGTGCCTGAATACATTGGGAGGGTTGATGTAATTTTTGTTTGCATATATGAGGTTGTTTTTTTTTTTTTGTATGGCTTGTATGCATTGTTAAGTTGTGTTTTATGTCTAAGAAATTTTACTATTTTTAAATTTGTTTTTATGTCAGTTAGAGTGCTATAGATTTTTATATCTTTTTTCTTATCTTTCCGTAGTTCTATCGTTGTAGTTTCTTAAAGTTATTAGTCCATCTGTACTAGCCTTTATCTTTTTTGTTGATAATTCTGTTTGTTTGTTGATTACTGTTGTATACCTACCCGTATACAAGAATGGGATGTTCCTATTCCTTTACATACGTAGACACTATTTTAAAAGTACAGTAGAGTGATTACTGACTAGCAGTTACTAGCAATGTATCTACTTCACGAAGCATGCGAGTATTTTTTTATTCGTGATATAATATCATTCCCAATTTTCGTTTTGGTCGTCACACACGCAGTAAACTTTTAGCATTACAACATTTGCAACAAAGATCGTGCATGTTGTGCGTTATCTAAAATGTAGCATTGGCGTTGATGTTTTTGACACAGGCAAAATCCAACATTTTGGCGTCGGGGATTACGGCTTTGGTTAAAGTCAGCATTTTGGTAACAAAGTTTGTGGTGTTCACCAATACAACATGTTAGGAACGAAGATTTTAGAGACGAGATTTAAAAAAATAATCACCAAATCAACATATTTTGACGACGTTCTTAGGCCGTACACAACTAAACTTTCGCTCCACAAATATAGTATAAGAAAATTGTTACCAAATCAAAACAAAGGGTTCTCGTAAAATACACAAAAGAACTTTGGTAAATAAAGATCAAAAGTACAAAAAGATGAACATCCCATTCCTATTCTCTTATATACCTGGACACTATTGGGGAGTAGAGCAAAGTTATTATACTGACTAGCTTTTACTAGCAGTGTATCTACATCACGCAGCGTAGGAGTTTTTTATTTGTGTTATTCTAATATCCCCAACCTCTGTTTTGGTGATTACTCATGCAATAACTTTTTAGAGTTACAGCTATTACATATAAGCCTATATATTCCATGTAATGCGCCGTCGTATGTTCCCATTTTTACATCAAAATTTTAGTCATTGTTTTTATTGGTATTGATGTATGAGTATAAATGTGTACTCCTTGTTGGTGATAATGTTCGAGCAATTGATTTTTCGTTTTATTTTTCCATTAACTTATATTTAGTGTGTGCCTTGTTTTTGAGCATTATTTCTCTACTATTTTCTTGCTTATTTTTCGATGATAGATTTTGTGGGGTTTATTAATCTGCATGCTGGTTTGTTTAAAAAGTTATCTATATGATCTTTTAGTTTAATGAATGGTTCTACTTTCTGTTACCTAGTTCTAATTTCGTGGCTATATTTCTGCTGATTTGTGTTGATTTCCGGGTTATTGTTGCTGGTTTTCTAGAACTTAGTAATTTCTTTTTCAACGAGTGTTTATGTCGTTGTTACTGTTCATTTTGTAGATTTTTAGAGTTGTGAGTTTGTATGTATACCTTATCTTAGTTGTTATTTTTAGAATTGTGAGCTTGTATGTATACCTTATCTTAGTTGTTATTTTTAGAGTTGTGAGCTTGTATGTATACTTTATCTTAGTTGTTATTTTTAGAGTTGTGAGCTTGTATGTATACCTTATCTTAGTTGTTATTTTTAGAGTTTTGAGCTTGTATGTATACTTTATCTTAGTTGTTATTTTTAGAGTTGTGAGCTTGTATGTATACCTTATCTTAGTTGTTATTTTTAGAATTATGAGCTTGTATGTATACTTTATCTTAGTTGTTATTTTTAGAGTTGTGAGCTTGTATGTATACCTTATCTTAGTTGTTATTTTTAGAGTTGTGAGCTTGTATGTATACCTTATCTTATTTGTTCATCATTTTTTCTAGATTAGTTAGGAATTTGTTTTTTATTTTAATGTTTTCTTGTTTCTAGTTTGTTTATTATATTCACTCATTTTGGTGGGCATTTTGTTGAATCTGTTACCGCTATTGTTTTATTTTAGAAGTAAAATACTTTCCATCTTATGTGTTATATGAAATATTCTATCTTTTTCAGTGAGCTTGATTTTGAGGTTGTGCAGGTTTGAAGTGGGAATGTTTTTAATTGGATAATTAAATTGTATTTTCTCCCTGTTAGTGCGTCGTAGATTTCTTTTATGTTTCTAGCAGCAAGTTTTTGTTAGTCAGATGTTGATAAAAAGGTGGTGAATAAATCAAGTTACTGCGACAAGGCTGAACCAGTGATATTTTTATTTTACCTGTATCTCTATCCCGATACTAAGCACTTTATGGCAAAAACGTGCTCGTCAAAATATCTATCTATCTATCTATCTATCTATCTATCTATCTATATATATATATATATATATATATATATACATACATATAAGCATTCGGTATAGATATAGAAGAATCCAAAGGGGTATCCTGTACATACAGTGGGAAAATAACTCTCTAATAGGGCTCTAAATATATATGTATATAACTACATATAGAGCAAATATAAGGAAAAAATTAGATTTTACACGTTTCGTGTAAAATCTTCTGTACAATAAAGACGGAAGCTGATGATGGTTTGCCCGAAATAGGCTTATACTTCCGATTTACCATGAAATAACGTGTCTGCCTGAATTTTATCTTATATATATATTACTGATATATCTATAACTGTATATCAGTAAATCACTTATATATATATATATCAGATGTCTTGAATATTACGTTCAACTATGAAAAGATTGTCGCCGCTCGGTGTTGAAGCTTCTTTTTCACTTTTCTATACGAAATTAAATGAGCGCATTCAGTAATAAATATAGATTGGACTAAATCTATTTTAATCTCATAACCCCACCGCACATAAACATAGACAGAAACACACACACACACACACACACACACACACACACACACATATATATATATATATATATATACATAACATAGTGATAATCCACGTATACTGTCTTAATATGTATACGAAAAATTATTAAAAAGTTGTGAGTTTAAAAATGTATTTTTTTTACAGTATTTGTTTATTTCTATTATTATATTTTATATTTCAGACCGTCCTCTTTGTTTCTGATGAAGGACCGAGGACGTTCTGAAACATAAAATATAATAATAGAAATAAACAAATACTGTCAAAAAATACATTTTTAAACTCACAAATTTTTAATAATTTTTCCTATATATATATATATATATATATATATATATATATATATATATATATGCTGCATATATGGCTGAATTAATTATTTTGTTCTTTATATATACACACGAAGATGCTGAAAATTTCTCGAACTTTACAAATTCCCAAAATTTGATGTAGGCCGTAGAGATTCATGTTTAGCAATACTTTGTATGTAGAAATAGTTTCAGTCATCCACTGTGTGTCTAGGAACAATTCCACGCGGATAATTAGATCTTGGAATAATTCCCCGCGGATAATACTTTCTCTGAGTACTGTTCAGAGGGTTGTTAAAAAAAAAATCTATCGATCTTGCCAATCAAAGTAGCATTTGAAAAAAAAATATGGAAAAAATTCAGAAAAAAACATATCCTTAGGTTTGCCATTATAAAAGAACGTTGTTTAATAGCGCTGCATATTACCAATTATATCGGATTTAAACGCCGGCCTCCTATTGGCAACGAGAATCGCTTTAAAACCCAGAAAACTGAAATCCTACTTTCGTTGATAAATTTAAAAAAATATGTATATGCAACAGTATTGATAAGAGTTCCTTTCGAAAACAACATTGAGTGAAACCAGAAGGTAAATTAGCAAAAAACATACAAGGAATTGACACGTGAATACGAAGATAATAGATGGATTTGTTTTATACGTTTTCTAAATGATGAAGTAACAAGGGTTCGTGTATTCTCTATTATAAAAATGTGGAGGTTTCTTGGAATGAAGGATTCAGACAATAAAATATATTGCAAGGCTGGAAAATCGAGCAGAAAACAATGAAAATAGACTGATTATAATGCACGGTCCTAAGCAAAAAGAAAATGGCAGTTACAGGTCGGGATTACGAAAATTAAGCGGGTGCTGAAATTTAAATAACTAGGAAGTATTTTGACAGTTGACAGAAAGTTAAACACTGAGATTAGATTATTGTAATGGCTAAGGACGTATTCCAAAAGCTACGCATTGTATTGAGCGACAAGAAGATTTCATTAGAAACAAAATAAAGAGTACTGGATTATTATGTGATATCTGTCCTCCTATTTTGGATGTGAATGCTGGACAGTATCCTCAAAGATAAATGAGAGATTCTAACCAAGAGAAATGTGGTTCTACAGAAAGTTGCTAAGAATAGTATGGACTTGCACGTAAGAAAAAAGTTTTAGAGCGACTACAAACGGATGTGCGTTGTGGTGCAGTGGATATCGGCTCGGAACGAGAAATCGGGGAGCCGAGTTCGAATTCCAATTGAGTTCATTGCAATCACTTACTCGCAAATACCCTTGGAAAAGGTATTAATCCGTCTCTTCCTTCAAGTTATGCGTTAAATAACAGGACAGATAGGATTCTATAGGCTTGGCTGGCAACCAGTCTATCGCAGAAAGCAATGGCAACCTATTGCGAGATAATCTTCCGCCCAGTTACTCATGTCTTTTTCGAGACATGATCGCTCAAACCGTGTATCATGTATGGCACGACGGACTGCTGTTATTGAACTCACAACTCTTTTTGACAAGTCACTGTTAAATATCAACAAACTCTTTTTTCTTTTTAATCATTTCACCCCAAGCAAGGCATTCCACTGCCACTATTGCGTAGGGGGTTACATATGGGAAAGTGCTGAGAAAGAATGGTTAATTATAAGAAATGTTGGAAGGAGGGTGATAGACGGATGAGGAAAATGAGGATGGGGGTTGGTTAGATGGGTAGATTGTTTGAGGGAATGGATGCTAGTTAGTGTGATAGATGTCATTTGACCTTACATTTAAATTCCTGGATACTGTAGCTGTCGGGGAAGCAGGTATATGGAAGGGAATTCTAAAGGCGGGAAGTGCGAGAAAAGAAGCTGTTAGAGTAGAAATTTCGGTTACATTTTTTCTGTTTTACAGTAAAAGGGTGGGACCTAGTTGCTAATCTAGTATCTCTTGCAAATTCATACCTAGGGTGCACCAGTGAACTAAGTTCATCGGAGCAGAAACCGTGAAAGTGTTTATAGAAGAGGCACAGGGAAGCCACACACACCGGTGAGAGAGTGACTGCGGCCGGGCTGCCAAGTCTGCATCGATCACATTACAGATTCTCCGTTGTATTTTGTCAAAGACCCCGAGGAAAATAGCAGGGGCACCCAACTAGAGGTGGCAGTAGTATTCAATACACAGGCGGATGGTAGATTTATAGATATGCAGGATGGACTCAGGCGAGAAAAACTTCCGGCCCTGCACAAAATATCGACTTTCATAGCAGCGGATTTAGCAATGGATTTGATATAGTCATTCCACTTGAGGTCTGCTGAGAGTGTGAGGCCAAGGAGGCGTACCGTTTTACTCTCAGGGAGGCAGGCCTGTCCCATGCTAATGGGAAGTAGGAGCGATTGTCTATGATGGTTAATTGATAGCAGCTTCGTTTTAGAAGCATTAACATTTACGAGCCATTTCTTACCCCTGTCCACCACAGATTGGAGGCCCTTTTCAAGCTCGGCAGCGAGGTTCTCTTTATCGCCCACACCGGATTTTTGATCGAGGCGAGAGTAAACTGTGGTGTCATCGGCGTACATGTCTACTTGCGTTCTTATAGCATCGGAGAGATCGTTAATGTATATCAGAAAGAGCTTAGAACCTAGGATAGAGCCTTGAGGGACACCCGCGTTCGTATGGTAGTTCTGGGAGGCACGTCCGTTTAATATTACCTTCAATGTGCGATTGGAGAGGAATGACTGGATTAGGTCAAAAAATGTCCAGCTATCCCATCGCTCCGCAGTTTGCGTAGAAGACCAGCATGCCAGACTCTGTCGAACGCTTTTGGAAATATCCAACGCAACGGTTTGATCTTCGCCATTCTTGTCGAGAGCCTGGTATATATACTCAGTGATGGTCGTTAGCATATCAGCAGTAGACCTGGTGAAGCGGAAACCATACTGTTTGTTCGAGAGGAGCGTGTGGGCTGTGAGATGCTGGACCACGTCGGCGTTGATAATGGCTTCGAACACTTTGCCAAAGATCGGAAGGAGGCTGATAGGGAGGTAATTAGCGAGGTCCGAGGGTTCTCCAGTATTCTTAAATATAGGAACTACCGAGGAAGACTTCCAACAGGCAGGAAAGCAGGAAGCAGAGAGGTAGTAGTTATAGAGTTTAGAGAGTACAGAGGAGAGTTCAGGGGCACATTTCTTCAAGACTATAATTGGGATTCCATCCACTCCGCTCGCTTTGAGATTATGTTAGAGACTAGTGATGGGGTAATGTGGACGTCATTCAGTTGAGCCTCAGTTCTAAGTGGGAAGTCGGATGTAGGTACTCCAGACGAACCCAATCTCGAATTGGTAGAGATCTTTGGGGACAATAAAGATAAAGACAATAGTCTAAAAATATAAATAGTGTAAATGGAAATTAATATAAGAGAATCTATCAGCCTTGAAGCAGGGTTATGTTTAGGGTTGGCCTGACCCTAACTCTAACCCTGATCAAAAAATAAAATGATGATACTCGTTCGAAATTTGTCCTATATGAATTTCATTGGTTAATTTATATATGTTATTTAACTCATCAACCTAGACGCAGTCATAAAAACAGTAAAATGTGAATATTGGCTTAAATGGAATTAATTTTCTATGCGAATATCAATATATCCGGAGTAATCGATACAGCATATTTCGCTGAATAACCACGATGTGACATTTCTAACTGCCACAAAATGAAGAAGGTCGTTGAAGGAAAAAGTCGAATAAAAATTGAAACGACAAACATGGGGGTACTTGTTCGAATCATTTATGGTATTATCATAATGTTTCAATATTTACATTATTCGGACTATTGTCTTCATCTTTATTGCCATATTTACAACGTTTTAATTGTTGTATGCTCCGGCCTTCATCAGTTGCTAAGAATTTTCCACCAAACACTTTATCTCGATTGTTGAGGTATATCATTCACATTCCATTTGAGAAGCCACTTCTAGTAGCCGTGTAGTTACCCACTTTTAACTTTACTTTCTTAGTTATTTGTTTACCACTACTGTAACCTGGTATTGAACTCACAACTCTTTGAGTCAAGTCACTGTAACTAACTAACATCTATATCCACTGGGATATGTGTTCCTGACAATATTTCGTGTAAAAACTGGAAAATATTGTTGAAAATGTTGATCAACTAATCACTGATATTATAGGGATGTTCTAATCGAAGCATAGATGCGGCACAAGGCCGAAAGCACTAAGCGTTTAGCGGGAAACGAACTCACTACACAGTTGTAGTCGTTCTAGCGAGATAATCTTGCTAACCGTTGACACCGCCTCGAAGTGCGCCAATCGCGGTATAAGGACACCACTTCGTCTTAGAATGAAAAAAAAAAATTGTAAACAAGATGATCGAATCCTCAATCATTGTATAATGACAAAGCTTTGTCTTGGAACGAAGAAATATACTGAAGAACACTGAAGAATCCACCAGACACTATGGAGAATAGGAGCAAAAATGATGCGACAATTTCGATTGTATTTACCGTGACCTTTCCGAGTTCTCTTCAGAGAATGCGACACTCATCGAAACTGGGTTAATTGTTTGCGTATCCCAGAAGAGAAAAGGAAAGCTTCGTGAGTAGGAAGACGTTGATGTGTCTACCTTTGCCGAAGCAATCCCCCCGAGGTCTTCTTCGTCAGACGCAAAGTCAATGTGTTGGAAAGGAATATATTGCATCTAAAATAAATTTACTTACCCAATGCAAACGTTTTTCAATAGAAATGAATATACGCTGTTGCTTTTCCACCACCTCGACTCTGACGTGGTTTGATAAGTAATCCAGGACGTTTTAATTGCAAAAAACTGAAAAGCATAAGTTCGTCTGGCACAAGTTTACAAATATGGGTAGCTAGTGTGGATCGATTTCACAAATTTATGATAAATTTCTAAGTTCTGCCTAATAGCAAGTCGCCCGAATTGATATCTAAAAAAAAAAAGCAACTACGTTGGGTACAAGATATCAATAATAGGTTTCTCTGTCTTCTTGTTCTTGGTACTGGGTATGACGGTAAACTGCATCCGGCAGCAAGGCCTCTGATTGAGAGGTTGTGAGGAGTATGGAACCACCTCTTAATTGCTGTTGTTCCCAGGTCCACCCTGATCCGAGGTTGTAGCACCTGTTAGGGTCCCAGCTATGGGCAAATCGTTAACCCCCTAAACTAGGTTCATAATACTATTGATTTTTATAGTAATACATAAAAATACAATTGACTTTTATAGAAATATATATACATAGATATTTATAAAAAAATAGACTTTTATAGAAAAAATAGACTTTCATAGAAAAAATATATTTTTGAAGAAAAATATTAACAACTATAATTTTTTTTAATACAAAGCTATAAGACACCGTCAGTTTTCTAAAATAAATAAATAAAAAATGTAAAAAAGTGCATAAAATCTGACTAAATCAACCACTATTACCAAACATTAACAAATACTTCAAAACCCCACCTTTTTGGCATTAAATAACACAAAGTGGTTGATATGCCGTTGAGCAAAACTCAGAACTGACAAGTAAAACCCTTCTTGTTCTTCTTAGTAGCATTGTCCATTCTTTTATCTTTAACCAATGTCCATCTCTTTACTATAATTTCAGCACTCTGTACTAAATTTCATATACGCAGGATTGTTATGTAAGTCATCTGCTGCTACCCAGCGGCCTTTGTACCTTCCGTATGTTCTGTGAGAGTCAAATTCTCCAATCCGTGTGGAGTACCCAGTAAGGTTTGTGATCATCTCAAATATTTCAAATATTTCCTCATTATCTGCTCCAAAAATGTCCCATTCTTTCTCTAAGTATAAACATCGTTTTCATTTTCACTTTCCTTAAATCTTCCTCGGTGCTCGCATGTTCTGTCTGATATTCTTAGTATGTTTCTGTGGAACTACAACATTTGTGTCCCATGTAACTATCTGTGACGGTATGTGTAGACCAAAAGATTGGTGGCAAATGGCTTTGTGAGACAATCTTGCTAACGACAAAAAATTCTGAGATAATTTGCTAAATTGACTAGTTCAATTTTTTAATCCTCTATGGCCATTCATATTTGATACAGTATGAAAACAAGCCTTGAAAGAAATATTTTCCTGAAAAATTTTTTAAGAGAAATATTTTATAAATTTCAAATGAAAGCAGTACTGACTGCTCAGTCAATGAATACCAAATGTTTCTTTATAGGGAAATACCAAATGTTTCCTTATAGGGAAATACTGTATCAAATATGATACGAATGGCCCTAGAGGGTTAAGGCTTCCACTGGGCATAAAGAGGGTGATCGGTTTTCTATTGTCATGAAGTAATAAACTGATCCCCCACTAATTACTACTTAATAATATAATAAAATGAAAACAAGCCTTGAAAGAAATATTTTCCTGAAAAATTTTTTAAGAGAAATATTTTATAAATTTCAAATGAAAGCAGTACTGACTGCTCAGTCAATGAATACCAAATGTTTCCTTATAGGGAAATACCAAATGTTTCCTTATAGGGAAATACTGTATCAAATATGATACGAATGGCCCTAGAGGATTAATGATCAAACTCACTAAGCTAACACATGCGTGCAATACTCAGTTGCTCTCTGGTAAGTTTATTTTTATTATTTTACTTCAAGCAAAGGAGTAATATCACTAGTACTCATGGGTTTAGGAGCAGTAAAATTGGATTGAGATGAGGGGGAACAGGAAGGAAAGGCTAAAATGAACGTTGCTCAAGGAATCAAGAAATGGCGACTGACGTTGCACTTAATTTTAGTGTAATTTAAGATTAAAAGTGGTTAATGTTTGATGTAACTGTTGAAGCTATAACTCGTGTTTAATAATGGTACGCTAAACTAGAGTGCTCATCATTGCCTAACTGGAAACTATTTTAACTATGTTCCTATGCAGTGAGATGTGTGGCACAAGGCTATAATAATGGTACGTTGGATAAAAGATTCAGTACAGTATTATTTATTTGTGAATCTATACAGTATGGAGGTTGAAACTGATATTTTACAAGTTTTTACAAGCACGTGTGGAGTACCCAGTAAGGTTTGTAATTATCTTCTCAAATATTTATCAATCCTAATCTGACACAAAATTACAATTGTGGCACTAACCTCTTCTGCCTCCCATAAGCATGGACCAGGTGATTCTCCCGGAGAGTAATACACTACGTCTCCTCGGACTTACCCTGTCCTCAGATCTCAAATGGAACCACTATAATGAATCCATAGCAAAATCTACTGCTAAGAAGATTGGGTCACTATGTCGATCCAGGATGTTTTTTCCACCTGAATCCATCCTGCATATATACAAATCAACCATCCGTCCGTGCATGGAGTACTGCTGCCATTTATGGTCAGGTGCCTCTGTCGTTCTCCTCAGTGTTCTTGACTAGCTCCAAAGGAGAGTCTGTAATGTGAAAGGTACTGATCTGGCGACTCGACTGCAGCCACTTTCCCATCGTTGAAATGTGGCCTCCCTCTGTCGCTTCTATAAATATTTTTCATGGCTTCTGCTCGGATGAGCTCAAGTCACTGACGCCTCCTCAACAGGTGTTTACCCGTGCAACCAGACTGGCAACTGGGTCCCACCCATTCACAGTCAGGTTAGCCAAATGCAGACGACAATTCTACTCCTGCAGCTTCCTCTCTCGCACTTCCCGCCTGTGGAACTCACTCCCGTATTCTTGCTTTCCTGATGGCTACAACCTCCAGAAATTTAAATGCAAAGTTAATACTCATCTACTAACCACTGGCCTCTAGCTCTCTCCCCACCCCTGTATAACCTTCCCTTTCTCTCCACCTATGTATCTGTCATCGCACCTGCTTTCTCAGCTTTCTATTGTTCCTTTCTAACTAGCTTGTACTCCTCACTCTTTTCTAATTAATCTTTTTACATTTATGTAGACCCCTGCACATCAGTGGCGTTTCTGCCTTGCTCGGGGTGAAATGATTAAAAAAAAAAAAAAAAACCTCCAAGCAGAGAAGGAACTTACTATATTGAAAATGTTTTATTATTTTACTAAACGTTCACAAAATACAGGGCTTAAGAGCAACTTAAGGTAGAGAGTTACATGGCAATAAGGTAGGGAAGTAAGTGTAAAATACGAGGATATGTAGAATAGGCAACGTTGAGCTATATATTTTGCTTAGCTTCCGATTGTAGTGTTTGGGGAATTATTCTCCCTAAGTCTGTCTGTTTTCTATCGGTAGGGTACGTTTTAACGTAGCCGTTTGGGCGTGGCCGTTTAGGCACGGCTGATTTGGCGCAAGCTGATTTAGCGCCAGTCTATTTGACGATGGCTGTTCTGGCGTCTAAAAATTTTTTTTAAATTTATAAATGTTATTTTATTTGTAAATCTTAAGAACATTCTTTTAATTATAAAACTGTCTGTATGGAGAAAATTGCAATACACACGTTATAAATTGAAATATGATATACATATTTAGAAACAGGAAAACTAGCTCCCTCTCCTTTTTATTTGTTTTTTTCAGCCTGCATACAGAGGGCAATTCTGTTCCTGCCTACGTCTGAGTTGAGTCAGTCAGTCCGTAGCCTTAGTTGAGTTAGCTGTCGCAAGTGTTCCGTTCTTTTAGCATATTTTTATATATTTTTTTAACTAGAAACTTTCGTTTTATCCATATGATGGATGAAATGTGATAAAGAAAAATTAGTTCATAACGGCTACCAAATTAATTAAATAAAGCTGTGTACGGTTTTTATGGCATGTTTTTTTACATTTTCATGAGCTTGTCTATATTTTTCAATAAAGGTTTTAAAACTTGTAAGATATAATGCGCGCAAATCTCATATAAGCCAATCAATACTCATTATCTCATTATCTAGCTACCCGTTAAAAATCAGATTATCTCACCACTCCAGGAAAACATCATCAATTATCTATACAAGGTAATTATTTTACCCAAGTTAAAATATTCCCAGTGCAAGTAAATCCGAATTTATTGAATGGTTTTGAATTTATCAACATTTTTTTAAATGGTAAAACACCCGGCTAGCGTCAAATAAGCTAGGGCCCAAAAGGTGGTGCCTAACTGTCAACCGGCGCCCAAACAGCCGGGCCCAAACGACGGCGTCCAAACAGCCGGGCCAAATAGTCGCATTCCGCTGTTTTATAAATTAAGCGTTTTGAAGAATAAACTACTTGAACAGAACATTCGTCTTACCAAGGTAAATAGATTGAGAACTTGCGTCTTGAGGAAAAGGTTTTCAGGATCGAACAGAATTCGTTATCTACAAGGCTGTGAAACTCTTTTGACTTCTGTCAAGTTTGAAAAGAATGAATTTTGCATCACCAGGGCAGATATGACAGCAACACCCATTTTTTTTTAATCTTGTAAAGATAAAACATGTCAGTTGCAGTCGACAACGACTACAAAATCCCCTCCTTAAGAAAAGGCTCTTTTCACTCCCTACATGAACAAGTAGATATATTTTTTTTAGTGACCGCAACCTAATTTATGTCGATGCAATTTATGTAACGAAAATAAACTTCACAGAATATATTTTTCTTTGAGATAAATCTTTGTTTTGTTTGTTGTTGTCTTTCTTCATCCAACACCTGCTAAAGTGCCTCTGCTATTCTCCTCGTGGTTCTTGACAAACTACAACGGAGAATCTCTAATGTGATCAATACCGACTTAGCAGCCCGGCTGCTGTCACTCTCTCACCAGCGTGATGTGGTTTCCCTGTGCCTCTTCTATAAATATTTTCACGGCTTATGCTCCGATGAACTTAGATCACTGGTACACCCTAGGTATGAATTTGCACAAGATACTAGATTAGCAATTAGTTCCCACTCTTTTACAGTGAAACAGATCAAATGTAACCGCAATTTCTACTCTAACAGCTTTTTTTCTCGCACTTCCCACCTGTGGAATTCCCTTCCATATACTTGCTTCCCTGACAGCTACAATCTCCAGGAATTTAAATGTAAGGTCAATGGGCACCTTTTATCACACTAACTCGCATCCATTCTTTCAAAGACTCTTCACATCTACCCAACTCCCCATGCTCGGAGTAAACATTGATCTTCAAAAATGTAAATGTAATGTCAATTGTTTGCTGAGGTCTTCTTAATTCTTGTTCTTTTATTGTTTTCTCTCCTTAATAGTGTTCTTTATTTTCTCCTATTCTATTACACTAGGTATTTCGTTACGACTCTATTCCTTTGCTTGTTGATTATATGACTTGAAAATAAAGGTTACGACTACATAAAGACTTGAATGTATTGTGGTGGCTGTAGCAAAAATGATGATTAAGAATGTGTTTCTTTTAGTATACAGAATAATATGGTATGATTTGGTCAGTAATTGTGGCTACCTAGGTTTATGATTAGACAGTTTGATGACCAGCCTTACCCTATGCATCATTATGATCTTGTTTCATATTTTTGCATTTTTAAAATAAATAATACTTTCCTCTATGTTAAATAGACTTTATGAATGTAAAAGCAGTACTAGACAGGTGACAAGGTTTCAATTTTTTGCAGTTGAAGGGGTGGATATAATTGTAAGTTCTATGCTGACAATTTCTTCTCTTGCACGTCTAGCCTTGATTCCTAGTCAGCACTGATGTTCAAAAAAATAAATGTCAGTTATTATCTTCTGCTTTTATAATTCTAGTTCTTTTATTGTCCTCTCTCCCTAATAGTAGAATTCATCCTGTCCTCTATTATTCAGATACACCTGTCTTTATTCCCTTGCATGAAGTGAAATGATTAAAAAAACAAAAATATATATGAAGTAAAAACAAATGCTTACTAACTCATTAAAATATTATTAAGCTGTAAGTCTTGCATGCTAAACTTTCATATTTTATATGCTGTCTATTCAGAATTACGGCTCCCGACAGCCTCTTATCTTTTTAGCACCGAGTAATATTTATGTCCTTACTGTCTCCCTTATTTTCAGTTCTACCATATATTTAGATAAGTTTTTTTTTTAAGTAAGCTACAATTTGCGTTGGGGAGCATTGGATATCGGTTCGGAACGAGAAATCGGGGGGCCGAGTTCGAATTCCAGACGAATTCATTGCATTCACTTACGCGCAAATACCCTTGGGAAAGGTATTAATCCGTCTCTTCCTTCCAGTTATGGGTTAAATAACAGGACAGATTGGGTTCTATACATACATACATACAAGAAATAATAATGCTGAAATGTTAAATAGCATCCTATTCCTTATATGATACTGACCCCCTGACAATCCCTTGAAAGAGAAAAAGACTTCAAGCGGCCCAGAGGTGATTTTACCTTGGAATGCCAAGAATGCCTCAGTCAAAACAGGTGAGTGATGAGATTGAAGCAAACTAGAAACTACAGTAGAATTTGGTTGGTTGGTTGTTTTGTTTTATGGCATATCAACCTGTGCGGGTCATTTATTGCCAACTAATTTTTTTAAATTTATTTATTGCTGGTAATACCTTTTTCTTTCAACAATTTATTGTTGTTTTTATATAAGTTTTTGTGTCTAGTAATACTTTTTCCTCTTCGAATATCAAGATTCATTGGGATTTGTTTTTTAAGGGCAGGGCCCCCAAGTCCTACCCTGTTATTTAACCCATAACTGAAGAGAAGGGACAGATTAATACCTTTCCCAAGGGTACCAGTGCTTATGTAAATGCAGGGTATTCAACTGGAATTCGAACACAGTTCACCGATTTCTATTTCCGAGCCGATATCCATTGCACTACAACGCACATCCGTCACTAAATGCTTACAGTAACTGGTATTCTCAAGCAGAGTAGAACTTGGATTAACATTCATAATCTCTGGGTGATATGACATGTAAAGATGAATGCACGAATTTAGAATTCTTAGGAAAAATTTCAAAGCAGCAGGGACAATAAATGAGTAATCTGCTTAACGAGTATGAATGGGTGACCCGAAGGGTTATTACTAAGCCACAGGCATTTGATAGAAAGAACGATCATCCCGAGAACAAGAACTTAACGAGTATGAACAAGGGCGTGGAGGGATGTTAAATATTTAATATTTACTTTAAGCAACAAAAAAAACACGAATCAGTGGGACGCTTTGCGTATCGATAGCAGCTTCAGTCGATATCTTGTTAAATGAAAAAAATGAACATCAAAAGTATCATAACAAAGCTTTCCTGACAAAGCAGGTCACTGATAAATTATTTTTTAGACAAAGACGGCAACACTTAGAACAGTGTACTTTTTAAAACTGGTTATTACCCACGAAAAAGCCAGAGAGACGGAGAGGACTCACGCAGAGTGACGGGACAATTGCCTCCCTGTGACACTAAATTTCAGATGCCCGTTAGATCGTTCATATTTCCTTCCACTATACTTCATCGCTGTATTGCTCGTCTATACCAGTTGGTTGCATCCAGAATAAAAGATTCTGCAACGAATATCTTATGGTTATAATTTATGTGTTACGATCTTACTGAAGGGTTATTACTAAGCCACAGGCATTTGATAGAAAGAACGATCATCCCGAGAACAAGAACTTAACGAGTATGAACAAGGGCGTGGAGGGATGTTAAATATTTAATATTTACTTTAAGCAACAAAAAAAACACGAATCAGTGGGACGCTTTGCGTATCGATAGCAGCTTCAGTCGATATCTTGTTAAATGAAAAAAATGAACATCAAAAGTATCATAACAAAGCTTTCCTGACAAAGCAGGTCACTGATAAATTATTTTTTAGACAAAGACGGCAACACTTAGAACAGTGTACTTTTTAAAACTGGTTATTACCCACGAAAAAGCCAGAGAGACGGAGAGGACTCACGCAGAGTGACGGGACAATTGCCTCCCTGTGACACTAAATTTCAGATGCCCGTTAGATCGTTCATATTTCCTTCCACTATACTTCATCGCTGTATTGCTCGTCTATACCAGTTGGTTGCATCCAGAATAAAAGATTCTGCAACGAATATCTTATGGTTATAATTTGTGTTACGATCTTACCGAAGGGTTATTACTAAGCCGCAGGCATTTGACAGAAAGAACGATCACCCCGAGAACAAACCTGGTATCTAGTCTGAGATGCAACACTACACATTGTTGTGCACGTTTAGAATTAAATTGATACATTAAAAAAATTGTATCATCCATTCATTTTTACACAACTTGCCTTGGTAAAATCATGTCTCCATCTCCTCAACCCTCAATTATGATTTAATAATAATGCAGGTTGAGAACTGTAGCCTTCGGTGGCAATTAGTCTAACGGAAGAAAAAATGCCGGATTCGAAACCATAGTGAAAGGGAAGGGGAAACCATGCCACTATAATTATAGATATTACAAAACAACTCGCAGATAATACAAAAAACATAATCAGTGAAGAACAATGTTCACCTTAGTTCTGGAAGGGATATGACATTATTTTCTTTAATTCTTAAATGCGTTTATCATTAAACAAATCATTTAATAATGAAGTTTACTAAACTAATATAAAATACTTGAAAATATATAAAAGGTGTCCATAAGGTCCGTGTGCACTTTCAAAAATTTATAACTTTATTTGTATTGGCGATAGAAATAATTTTTAAAAAGGATTAGAAAGAAGTAAATCTATATTTTTTACGATTTTATTGAAATTTTATTTAAGTTTCCATATGTCTTCCATCATTAGCAATATAAATGGTAATACAATTTTGCAGTTCACTGAAAAAATTTGCCAACTGATTTACAGTAATATCTGAATCACGTTAGTTATTTTAGCTTTCAAATCTTCTAATGAACTAAGTTTGGTAACATACACAATTATTTTCACATGTCCCCATAAAAGATTTAATATAGTCAAATCTGGCGAACGTGGAGGCTAATAAAATGGTCCACCTCTTCCGATCCATCTCTTTACTTATGTAAAAATTGTTGCAAATTTTCTGGTAAAGAATTATTTAATGACTATACTTAGAACTAAGTAAGTTAAACTTTAAAACATTATTAACAGATTATTTCTATCAGAAATACAAATAAAGTTATATTATTTTAAGTGCACACGGACTTTATGGACGCCCCTGTATTTTTGTCATTTATGAAATAAAACAAAACTGTATACAAGGCTCATTCCAAAATATGAGTTGATTCCCGAAGAATATATTGACCGAAGCGTTGTTTTAAGCAGAACAGAGATTAAGCTCTGAATAAAACTTAGAATGCCGTAAATACATTTAGAATTCCAGAAAAGTATGAGAAAACGGAATGATTGCTATAAAGCAACAAGCATAAAAACAATAGACTGAATTTTATAAAATAAATATGGATGAATATGATTATAAATTTTAGGCAAATGAATAACAAAGTTGAAAAATTCCGTGTAACTCATTTCATCCTCTGAAAAGCCTTCATCAGACTAAAGTACTATTTTTTTTACTAACACCTTCTTATACATATAACTCTATTAACAAAAATATTATTACTTTAACATTCAGATGAAATTTTTCTAGAAAACTAAAAGCGTCACAGAAAATATTTTTCTCTTTGCCTACTAAAGTTGTGTAAAATTTAGATAATTTAGGAGTTAGGTTTCTATTCAATTTGAAATCATATGAAGTAATTGATTTTTAAACCTGTTGTATTTGTTTAGGAGATAGGTCAAAAAGTAAGGTCACAGGTCAAAATCCGGGTAATAGACTAAAAGGTGTTGGTATGTTAAACGCTGTCAGATATGAAGCTGGAAAATGTTTCTTTTGTCTTCTCCGTTTGGCTTTGTGTTTCCCGGTTTTATTCACTCTGATTAGAAACATAAGGCGATCTAATTAAATAGAAAATAAGGATAACTACAAAAGAAAATGATAGAAAGGCAATATTCCATAGCAAAAAAAGATCTAAAAGATGAACAAAGCAAGAAAAGAAAAAAGGTAAAGCAGAAAATGATGGCGGTGACAATTTAGATAATAATGTACGTAGAAATTTAAAACAGTAAAGGCAAATGAGGGAAAAGAAAAAGTAGAAAGACAGAGAGATGAAGAATTAAATAACAGAGAAGAAAAAGAACCATAAGAAGTAAAGAGAAAAAGGCGATATGATGATGTCAAAGATAACTAGTGCTAAAATCGTAAAGTAGCTGATTCAGGCAAAATAATAATGTTGTAGAATCCACCCTTATCGAGATATTCAAACCTAATCTTTAAGTCAGTTAGTCAAGTGCTATACCTTATACACGCTTGGGTGATCATGTTCTGAAAGAGACATAACTGACCGAGTTGATTTTCCCGTAGTAGGTTGCTATTACTTTCTGCGGTAGCCCGGTGGCCATTCAAAGCTATATAATTCAATTTTTCTGCTATTTTACCCATAGCTGGAGGAAGAAGCGAAGGATTAATACTTTTTCCAATGGTATTTGTGCGTAAGTGAATACAAAGAATTCAACTGGAATTCGAACTCGACTTTCCGATTTCCGAGCCAATATCCACTGCACCACAACGACCATCCTCATTAAATAATTTTTTCTTTTTTTTTTTTTACCGAAAAACTATAAATGACTTATTTTTTCGTTATAATTATAATTCATTTTCAGGTTATTTAAAGTCAGAAAATATTTTTTGGTTGTAAAAAAAATTATTTGCATATAATAATGACTTACTGATAAAAAATACTACAAATTAATCCATAGCTAGAAAGATGAATTGAACTAATACCTTTCCCAAGAGTGTTTAGGCCTAAGTTATAATAACGAACCTGTCTGGAATTGAAACTCTGCTTTCTATTCCGGGCTGTTATCTATTACACCACCCGTACATCAAATTTTGCAACACCTGATATTCCCAAGCGCTCACTCATCTCGGTACTGAGTTGACTGAATATTGCTTAACTTTGATAATCGTACAAGAACAGCTGTTTCAACGTGATATGTCTGCAAGCCCATAAAGTTTCAAAAAATGTCGGAATATTAAAAATAATTATTTTTTTCTTATCAATATTCATTTTTACACAAATGCCCTCTGACCACATGTCAGTCAGTTAAGTGCCATACGTGATACACGCTTAGGCGATCATGTCTCGAAAGAGACATGACTGATCGGGCAGATAATTATCCCGCAGTAGATTGCCATTACTTTCTGCGGTAGACTGGATGCCAGTCAAGGCTATAGAACCCAATCTGTTCTGTTATTTAATCCATAACTAGAAGAGACGAATTAATACCTTTCCCAAGGGTATTTGTGCGTAAGTGAATGCAACGAATACAACTGGAATTCGAAATCGGCTCCCTTATTTGTCATTCCGAGTCGATACCCACTGCACCACAACGCACATTCATTTAAAAGAATAATTTTACCTAAAAGTATAAAATTTAAATCGCCTTTCCCAAAGGTATTTGCGCGTAAGCGTAATGCAAGGTATTTAACTGGAATTCGAACTCGGCTCTCCGAGTCCTGTTCCGAGTCGATATCCACTGCACCACATCGTACAAAGACCACTACTAAATACTATGAATCCTTCAGATGCTCTATAATAATGTACGCTGTTTAGTGAAGTCCTTTGGATAGTCGTATGTTTGTGCAATGTGGTTTTCTAAAATACTGTTTAACTCCATCAAATAACAACTAATATGGATGTGAACTATTCTGATGATTCACTTTTGTATATGAGACCGTTGGGCTTATTTCGTAATGGGGTTTATGCTTCCATCTTATTTAATTAAAGATGAAGAAAAATGGAACTTTGACCGTGTCTCTTATTATAAAAAACCAACATGAGTGTTAAGAAAAAAATCAAGCACGAAACAAATGATCCATTTAATAGTTTCGGAATAAAGCAAAATGAACTGATAAGAAATACTAAGTACTAATCTGATTATTTGAAATCTTTTTAACAAGGAAATCCTTTCTGTGATTAGGCTATCAAAGTCAAACAACAATTTTACTTATCTATCTATCTATCTATCTATCTATCTATCAATCTATCTATATATATATAGATATATATATATATACTATTTATCTATATATATATATTATATACGCTCTCACACCGCGATTGAGCACTCTGGAAGAATGGTAGACTTTAAAAAACAGTAGCTACTCTAGAAACTACGCATCGTTCATTCAGCAATGAATTAGAACGCTATTGAGCGTGTATAATGATATTATACGCGCTAAAAAGTCTGCCTTCTACCGAGCGCCCATAGCTCAGAAGTAGAATCGCTGACTGACGAAAATTCGGTCGGGTTTCAATCCTGGGTTAAAAGCAATCAGTGTCTAACTGTACTGATGAGCTGAGATTCAGCGAAACAGATCTGTCTGCCGATGACTATATATATATTTTTGTACCAGATTTGAGATCTACAGCTGATTTTTAAGAGAGTCCATCCAACCTTCTTTTATTTGCCGTGTCCATTCAAGACGTAGGGGACCATGGTTTTCCACATCTCCTTATACTTTGTAGCTCGTAATACCCCTTCTCCTGATACCCCTCTTAAAATCTGCCCCCACATCTACTTGAATAAGTTTAGCTCTCTTTCATTCTATCAACCTTGTGAGTATCAGATTCTCCAAGCTCTCCTTTCTTAATATATGTACCAGAAAATTTAGCTGTCGTTTTCCTGATGTTATGTATAAGTTTCATTTTCGTTTTCATTCTCTCCAAAACTTCGTTGTTGCTCACATGTGCGGTTCTCACTATCCTCAGCATCCTTCCTTGGAATCATAGTTTTATCTCATCTTTGTTGAAATTGTCCTGCACTCGTTGCGATATTGAAAAAACAGACATTGCATAACATCTATCCTGCCCATATATAAATCTACCATCCGCCCGTATAATGAATACTGCTGCCACATCTGGTCGGGTGCCCCTGCTATTCTTCTCGAGGTTATTGACAAAATACAACGGAGAATCTGTAATGTGATCGATACCGACTTGGCAGACCGGCTGCAGTCACTCTCTCACCGGCGTGACGTGGCTTCCCTGTGCCTCTTCTATAAATACTTTCACGGCTTCTGCTCCGATGAACTTAGATCACTGGTGCCCCCTAGGTACGAATTTGCACGAGATACTAGATTAGCATCTAGGTCCCACACTTTTACAGTGAAACCGATAAAATGTAACTGCAATTTCTACTCCAATAGCTTCTTTTCTCGCACTTTCCGCCTGTGGAATTCCCTTCCACATACTTGCTTCCCCGACATCTACAATCTCCAGGAATTTAAATGTAAGGTCAATAGACACCTCCTAACGCACTAACTCGCACCCATTCTCTCAAACACTCTTCCTATGTACCTCCTTAACCGTCTATGACCCTCCTTCTGACATTTCTTATATCTAATCACTCTCTCGGTACCTTCCCCTATGTAACCCCCTGCGCAATAGTGGCAGTGGAATGCCTTGCTTGAGGTGAAATGATTTAAAAAAAATATCTACCTATCTAATTATTGTTTATATATATATATATCTGTCTAATTAATCATATCTATTTATATAAATGTATCGAATACTTTTAATATCTGTCAGTCTATCTATCTAGTTGTTGTTCATAAATATATATCGTTCTATCGATTTATTTATCATATGTATCTAATTATTTTTTGTATCTATCAAATTATTGTTCATATCTATTTAAATATTGTTTATATCTATCTAATTACTGTTCATATCTATCTATATATTGCTTATATCTATCTGTTTATCTAATTATTGTTCATATCTATTTTTCTATCCAATTATTGCTTATGTTTATTTAATTATTGTTCATTTCTATCTATCTATCTATCTATCTAATTATTGTTCGTATATATCTATCTATCTATCTATCTATCTATCTATCTATCATTTTGATGAGGATATCTATCTATCTATCTATCTATCTATCTATCTATCTATCTATCTATCTAATCAGTGTTCGTATCTATCTATCTATCTATCTATCTATCTAACCTCCTGCGCCATAGTGGCAGTTAAATGCCTTGCTTGGGGTGAAATGATTAAAAAAACAATCCAGTACTTTCTTCTCTGCTTCCATCGAAATTTTCTTGTTGCTCAAAACTCTACTCAAGTTCTGAAATGCATCCATGTCAATGCAAATACGCTAATTCGCTTTACCTATGTTAAATTTTAAGAATTTAGGTGGGGATAAATAATAATCGTTTAGTGATAGGAGTCTTATTAATTAACCGATAAGTGAGAAGAATAGGTGGATACAACACGTTACCAAGGAAATTTGCGCTAAAGTGAATACAACGAACCCAACAGGAATTTGAATTCGTCATTCCGATTAATAATTCAGAACCATTGTCCATTATACCATCCTGTATTCACAAGTGATTACCCATCTCGGCGTTGACCAGGTCCGATGTTAATTAACTTCGAAGATCCTACGGGAACCGGTGTAGCTGTGAAGGTTAGAAGAGGGGGAAATAAGAAAAGTAGTTCAGCATAGCATGTGCCTTGTGGTACAGTGGATATCGACTCGGAACGAGAAGTCGAGGGGACAAGTTCGAATTCCAGTTGGATTCACTTAAGCACAAATACCCTTGGAAAAGGTATTAATCCGTCTCTTCCCTCCCGTTATGGGTGAAATAAGAGGACAGATTTGGTTCTATAGCCTTGGCTGGTAGCCGGTCTACCACAAAATATGACACTATTTCCCGCTCGTATATTTTTTTGTTTGTTTTGATGCAACGGAGAGAGAGAGAAAAATTAATATTAGTGGTGTTATTAGTTGTGTTGAGTTGGGTGAGAGCTTCCAGGCGACAAGGATAAACCAACCCCCACACCACCGCCATTACGTCGCCGCCATTACCCGCTTCTGATTTGGTAAATTTCATTAAGCTCCGATAAGGACCCGAAAGAACTTTGTTGTTTTAAAATTTGCATAGAGAATTGACAGCCCCGGTTATAGAAAATATGTGTACGTACTTTAAAAAGAAATTGAAAAGCTTTGATATTTTTAAGCGAATCTTCTCTCCGTTGTAAACTGGCGTTCCGACAATTGTACTTTCCACTTTGGTAATTAATTCTTTTTTATTAAAAAGATTTTATTCGCAACTCGCCGGGCGTCTTTGACCTTTTTCACTTATTTAATATTTTTTTTTTTTTTTGCCGTGTTTGTTTTTAACCACAAGTGTACACCAATGTCCGGTCTGGTTCTGGTGGAATGACGGCTACTGAAATTGCACAACGCAACTTTCTGCGATCAATTCACAACGTGAGCAGTGGTCCGTTGTTGCAATAGACGTCTTGAAAACTAGCTTTTTGTGACGAGATCTTCACGACCAGCAACAGCAACCGAACCAACCAGCCAGCCGGGTGGCAGTGTCACGACTGGTGACGTCACGACCGTCGACAAGAACAAGCGTCACAACCACCCAGCCGGCCCGGGCAACAGAGTGTCACAAAAAGAAATGGGATAACCTACTGCGGGATAACCTTCTGCCTAGTCAGTCATGGCTCTTTCGAGATACGATCGCCCAAAGCGTGTATCACGTATGGCACTTAACTGAGTTCATCATAACATTTGTTATTGAAATATAGTAGCGAGATGTTTGCGATGTGGGGAGAAAAAAGGTTGCAGAGGGAAAAATAAGGCGCCTTTTTTATTTTTATCATAACTGGAAAAAGGAAACTGGTCTGCCTCAACCGAGATGTGACAGCAATAATCCATTTTCGTTCTGACCTGGCTTTTGTACTGGCAGAATCAAAGCATATCAAGAGGAGGCGGTACAAACAATCATTTTTCGAGCATTTCACTTGATCTCGTTAATTTAATTTAATTAATAATAGGCGCTCGAGAAATATAAGAACATCTGTTCATCGTGATGATCTGCTTGGTGATAATGGAAAGTTAATAGTTCGTTTTTAAGCTACAAACTATGATAAAATCTTAGACATTTCTGTGGGTGTGCTCTTACTTAGTACACTTTAAATAACTGGGTGAAAATCAACTGTAGCAAGAATTATCGTTTCTTTAAATCAGTATGCCGGTTTGTAAGTTTTTCTACTACTGGAGGTAAGCATAACTGGGTATTGTAAAAGTCAAATAACCCACCTTTCAACATGGCTGTCTCCTTTTGTCTCCCTGTAGTCAGGTGAACATTCAAGAGTGTGAGACTCACCTTCCTGATGTTTTCAACTAGCGTCCAGTTTTTTTTTATTTATCATTTCACCCCGAGCAAGGCGGAAATGCCACTGATGTGCAAGGGGTTACATAAATGTAAAAAGATTAATTAGAAAAGAGTGAGGAGTACAAACTAGTTAGAACGGAACAATAGAAAGCAGGTGCGATGACAGCTACATAGGTGGAGAGAAAGGGAAGGTTATACAGGGGTGGGGAGAGAGCTAGAGTCCAGTGGTTAGTAGATGAGTATTGACTTTGCATTTTAATTTCTGGAGGTTGTAGCCGTCAGGAAAACAAGAATACGGGAGCGAGTTCCACAGGCGGGAAGTGCGAGTTGGCAGAAAAAAATAAACAGGGTTGTAACTGAATACATGTTCCTATGTTTATTTTACACTTTTTACAGTGTTTGTGGCACAAGGCCGAAAGAGGTGGGGGCAAAACTGAGGATGGTCTTCCGTAACTATCTTATACCTAGCTAATCTCTTTCGCGACCCAGACATACGTTACAATTTGTCTCAATCACCACAAAAACTTGTCCATCGACACTCATATTGCCGTACACCAAAATACCACAACGCATACCGGGGACCTAAAAATTACCCACAATGAACATAAAAATTTTGACAATATACAATATTTACAATAAATTTTACAAAAATACATAAAAATTTTCACATGAAATGACAAGGGGGAGGGGCATGTCACAAAACCCCAAATAAAATCAAACTAAAACAACAACATAAACTTTGTGTTAGCTGGACCCAACCTACCCTCAAAACAAAGAGGTCGCTGTATTCCGCCCAAAGGACGAAATCAAGAAACTCTCTTTCTACAGGGAGTGGAGAGGCGAAAAGAAACTGAACTGGGGAAAATAAAATATTGGCACAGATGAGATAAAACGGGACATAAATAAATAACGGAACCTGGGAATCTCAAACTGAACCATAACAAAAGATACAAGGCCAGGGAACCGGCCCGGACATCACATTCATTCACATTAACTAGGTACACAAATAGGGACATACCTTAACCAAGGGGAGGGTTCCAAAGGAATCCAACCCGATGTGACTACCAGATCTAAAAGAGAAAATCAAGGCTAGCCCCAGTCACGCGAACCAGGCTCGCCACATTTACCCACCTTTTGCTGAACTCTGTCGGTGGCAACCGTTTCCGATCAGTTCTAATCTTCATTTTGAGTTGGTACTCAAAATATCGGATTAGATCCTGATGCGAAAGACGGCCACCCCGCAAGACTTCCTCCAAACGCGTCGTCCA
Source organism: Ascarosepion bandense (assembly GCA_037127315.1). Classification (NCBI taxonomy): domain Eukaryota; kingdom Metazoa; phylum Mollusca; class Cephalopoda; order Sepiida; family Sepiidae; genus Ascarosepion; species Ascarosepion bandense. The sequence goes on from JBBBDQ010000354.1 coordinate 180,003, forward strand.
TATCACCATTCGAGCCGTGGCCAGAAGCGACAGAAACACCATCCGTTTCACTCCGGTGTACGGGGGCGACACATTATCACAGGCGTATGCACGATCAATGGACACGAGCTCTCGCGGCGCGATGCGAGCAGTCAACTCGCCGACACGATCCCACAACGGGCGAACGCGCGAACAATGGAAGAAGGCGTGCGCCGACGTCTCCATTAAGCCAAAGTTGCACCGTTCACAATCTGGCAAATCCGCCAGGCCCATTATGAAACGCATGTCATTGAGAGACAAGGCGTTACGAGCTAGTCGCCAGGTCAGAGAAAACTCAGAGTTGCTGAGCCAATCCGATCCTGGCGCCCAAGACCAATGAGAGCGATACTCCTCCTCCGTCAAGCCGAGATCCTCCCTCAATCGATCCTTCGCGACGCTCTCCACTAATCCCCTATAGAAGTGCCTCCTAGGCCGAGAAAGATCACTAGACCGTGGAATGGCCCACAAGGCACTCGCGGATGAAAGCCGGTTGCCCTCGAAGCTTGCGGAAGTGCAACGAGACCGGGGGAGTGATAGTGAGGCTAGGGAACGCGTCCCTCACTACCCCCGTAAGCAACGAGTCTTCCATTAACGCACGACTGAGAAATGCCAACCTCGAGGCGCGCCGATGGCTCGCCAAGTGCGGCATTCCTAGTCCCCCTTGACACGGACGTTGGTAACAGACACGTTTGTCGACGTGATGTCTGCATCCTCTCCACAGAAGGGAGAATAGCAGACGCTCGATCGCCTCCTCACGCTCCTCACAAAGTGGAAGTACAGACAGCCGATAAAGGACCATGGGGAAGACGTAAGCGGCACACGCCTCCGCCAGGCCCTTTACGGAGAGACTCAGCCGACGCCAAGTTTCGACCGACGCGCCGACCTTTGCCTGTATATCAGACCAATTCTTCTCCAACTGCAAGTCCGGACCAAACCAAATTCCGAGGATTTTGACCGGTCCGTCCGTCCAGTCGAAGGGCCCCGGGAGGGGAATCCCCTTCCGGGCACCTAACCGCAAGCCGGAAGACTTGTCGCGGTTAATCTTTGCCCCTGTCACCTGTTCCTACCGTTCAAGCGCCTTCTGTACCGCTTCTATATCCCTGCGGGAGGACACAAAAGTCTTTACGTCATCGGCGTATGCGGAAACCCTGGCTCGAGCACCACCAGGGATAGCGACTGCACGACCTGTCTCTAAGCCGGCGAAGGAGGGGCTCCTACGCCAAAACATAGAGTAAGGACGACAGCGGGCAACCCTGTCTAACCGACCTAGACAGCGCAAAAGCGCTCGACAGCTTTCCGTTCACCTGCACCACAGCCGTGGGGGAGCGATACAGAAGACTAATCCAGCGGCAGAAGTCGGTTTCGAATCCGGCAGCCTGCAGGACAGCCGCCAGGTAGTCATGGTCAACCCTATCAAATGCCTTGGACTGATCCAAATTGATCAGCGCGGCCTCATCGTCGTCTTTTACACCCTCTAGGATCGTGCGGATCAAGTGCAGGTTGCTCTGAATTGTTAGGCCCTTCACAGCGCAAGTCTGATCAGGTCCCAACAGAGACTCGGCAACTAGCTGCAAGTGATTCGTCAGGATCTTGGCCAAAATCTTTAACTTTGTGTTTAGCAGAGTTATGGGCCTGTAACCGTCTAATTCCCTCCCAACATCCTTGCCTTTTCTCAACAGCGTGACCACACCCCTGGTGAACCGACTGGGGATGGACCCCTGACGGAACCAGTTGTTGAACACAACTGTCAAGATAGGGACAAAGATGTGCGACAGCCTCAAGTACAATTCATAGGGCAAACCATCCAAACCTGGCGACTTGCCACTGCCGACTCTCTTCAAAGCCGCGTAGACTTCGTCCTCCGTAATCTCTCCCTCGCAACTAGCCGCTTCAGCCGGCAAAAGCCGGGGAAAGTCAGCCAAATAGCTGCGAAACTCCTCGTCGCGGAGACCAGGCTCCTTGGTGAAGCGGCGTTCGAAATGCTGCCGAAACGCCTCGCACATGTCATCAGTCGACCTAAGGGTGTGCCCTTCCGGGTCTCGTATCTCGCGGATGTACCGGTCGCCACCTTGACGGACTTCCTGCTTGCGCAGTTGCGCGCCCATGTTCACAGCTTCGGAAGACATCTTGCTTAACTTATGTCTAATTACCTGACCCATGTAACGATCCCTAGTCGAACGCTCAAGGGCCTCCCTAGCTAAGGCTATCTCTAGGGGATCCCCACCAGCCTCCGCCCGGGAAAAATTAGATCTAAGCGTCTTCACCTTGGCAGCCTTAACTAGGTTGAGCCGTTGGCTGTATTTAGTGGTGAAAGACCTAATCCTATCCTTAAGACTAGCCCACCACCTATTCCCGATGACTCCCCCAGTTAACGCCCGCTGAACTACAATTATCAGCTGGTCCCGGAAGTCCCGCCTGTCCATTAAGGACTGGTTGAACTTCCAGAAGCCAGCCATTCTAGCCCTAAATTCTAACACCACACGGGCACATACCATTTTGTGGTCCGTGTAGCCTAACCAGTGGAACGTCGGGCATTCTAAGAAATCTATATCGGCCTCTCTCACTAACATTCTATCAAGGTAGGAAACCACCTTGGTAGAAGGCCAACTATTCGCCCACGTCCACATTTTCCCGCCCGGATGATCGACCCGGTATCTATCGACGAGACCAAATTCGTCAATCAGATCGACCAGGCTACGATCACCACTCCTCCCGTTAGAACCCCACCCTCTATCCAATTTGGGGTCCAGGATGGCATTCCAGTCCCCAACTAGAACTAGTCGCTTGGAATCGACCAGGAAGAGCTCCAACTGCCGGAAAAAGTCGACCCGCTCCTCTTGATCATTGGGCGCATAAACTGCAACCAGACGAAACTTCTTGCTTTTCACTGCAACATCGGCCACGATCAACCGGCCCTCGGCACCGACATGGACAGGGTCGACCTCCGCGTCCAGGGTACGCTTGACCAGCAAAGAAACACCTCTGGCTTGCCGGTTCCCATATGCTGAATAGACGACAAAGTCGTTAGCCAGCACACAAGAATCGACGTCGCAAACAAAGTGAGTCTCTTGGATCGCGGCCACATCCACGCCGAACGACAAGAGGTCACGAAGCAGGCGGGCCGCCTTACCCCGATCCCTCAGGCCGTTCGCATTCACACTGGCTAACTTGATAGACATCAATTAGATCTGCAATTAGAAAAAGGAGAAAATTACTCGTGGTCACATACCGCTCGGAAATCTTTGGCAGATAGGACCCCGACGGATTGTCCTAGGGACCCTGTACCAACATCGGACGTAATCCGTCCGTCTACGACAATTCCGCCGACGTCCGTAGGGTATGTTAGCTTTAATACCCTATATAAGCAGGGGTGGATCAAAACGGGGAACCTCCCTGCACAATTTTTTCCCATTTTTTTTTTTAGTTCTGCTGTATTGCTCCTAAACATGTTTAAATTGGGGTAGAGCTTCTCCACCGCCGTGATATGCTCCCAGACTTTAAGCTTGCCTCCAGTAGCTCTCACCAAGGTGATGACTCCAGGGGCATCTGGGAACTGGGTTGGGTCCTCTGTGGACTTTCCGTCAATGACGGTTAATTTTAAAAGTCCTTTGAGGAGGTCTCTGTGCTGACAATTCCTTTGATACTTCCGCCTGGTCCACCTTCATCAAATCTTCTCCCTGCGGGAGGGATTTCTTTTTCTTGGGACGGGTGGGGTTGGATATAGGCGGAGGAGTAGGGGTAGGAGATTGGCTTGTAGACACGTGTGTCTGCGGGGAGAGGGGAATCAGTCCGAAGACTGGTGACTGGGAACCTTTTACAGGAGAAGATGGCAGGCTCTTGGCTTTCGCCGCATAAGTCTTTTGGTCTTTGCGCAGACACAGGCAGTGAAGCAGGTTTCGCCACTTCTTTCTCTTTGCTTCTGCTTTTCCTTTGAACTTTAACACTGTCTGCATGATGTTCTTCGTCTTGCTCTTCTCTTCCCCTTTTTAAAGAAGCTGATCTGGGTGCCGGCATATCCACATCCATCTCCTGCTGCTCCTCCAATGTGGGTTGCGGCTGCGGGGTATTCGCTAACTTTTCCACTTTACCCTGTGGGACAACCTTCTTGGGATCCTCCTTCCTTTGAGATTTCGCTGGCGATTTTACCGGCGATTTTTGTAGCGGGGGAGACTTGTGCGTTATAACTTTCGGTGGCACTGTTGTTTTTGCTGTTTGTTGCATCACCGTCTTTACTTTGCCACCTTTTTTCCCCGCCGTTTGCCACTGTCCCTCTTTTGTTGCCACAGTTTCCTTATTAACTGCTGTTGTTACTGCTGTTACTGCTGGGCCTTTGGGGCCGGAATTTTGAGAGGACATGCCTTTGCGACGTGATCCGTGGCTCCGCAGGCCCAGCAACAAGGCCTTCTTCCTTCGACGACAACGAAGATAGAACGCCCTCTGCAGGTGAGGATGTTTGGTATCTCCGAGAACTCTTTGCGAGATACCGTCACCTGCAGAGTGATGTCGCCCGTGGCAAAACCAGCTTTTGACATTACCGTTGCCACCTCCGCCACTCTGCCAAACCTTGTAAAAAAGGCACCCACGTGGCCTGTAGATATGTCCATGGGCACCCCATGCAACGTCACCTTCGTCTTCCGGGTGCCCATGTATTCCGTTTGTATTCGAAGGGTTTTCGTATCCAGAGTTGCTCCTGCAAGTGCCTTCGCCTCATTCGCTGTCCCAAGCAGTATGTCCCACATGGCGTGGCTACGCCGTGCCACCATACGTGCTTTAATATCGAGTGTCTTGATCGCCTCCTCCACTACCTCTCTGCTGACTCCAATAAGCTTGAGCGTTTTTAGATCTTTAGTCAGCAGGGAGATTATTCGCGGCTCTATAGCTGCTAGCGTCTCCGGAACCGACAACAGTTCATTCCCTGAGATATAAGGAGCATATTGCTGCATAAGACCTTGGTAATAGTCTTCCCCTTTTCTCACGTTCCCACCCTTCCAACCTGAAGTTGAAGGGATGGGCGATTCAGGCCTTTTCGGGGCCTGCGAAATGGGGCTGCCAAATTTTTCCTTCTCTGCTTGTGACATTGTCACCGCTCCCTGACTCACCGCCGTCTCTAAGTGCCACTCGCCTTCTTTCCCACTCCACGCCGAGGTGGGAGGCACTGAATCTGAAGCCGACACCTGGCTTCTTGTAGGTATTCCATCGTCCACCTCCACGATCTTTCCGTCGCTCTCCCCTTCTTTCTGTCCACATTGCGCCATTGTGGCTAGAACCGAACGCCTAGGCCCTTCGACGGCCATAGACCTCCTGCCGACGGAGGTTTTTCTCTCCACTTCCGAACGCGACCCGACGATCCTTCTTATACCGACACGTACCGTACCGAAGCAAACGTCTTACAAAAATGTTCTTTACGACAGAACAGATACTACGCCTTGATTTGCACCAAAGCGCCGACCACATACATGTCCCGATGTGGCCCAAAGACAAATGGTGGATATTGTGCTGAATATTTATGGAGCTCAATGTACACACTGAAATTAGCAGCCAATCATAGACTTGCCTGTAACAGAATTGAATCTCACAGGTTATTATTTAAACCACCTACCAATTTGCCCTGGTGGTTTTTTGGTCAGTCAGACCAACTTCTATTCTAGTTGAGTACTGGCTAGTTCTTCCACAGGATTTCTACACGTATCTCGAGATTCTTGATAAAATTCAAAGAGATTTTCTGGAATGGCATCTCGTTTTCTGTCAATTTCCTACATTTTAACATGGCTTCCCTTTTTTAAAAAAAATTTAATAATAAAACTTTTAATGATAATTGTTCTTCCAGCTTTCCTCCATGTTGCTCCGACTACGTGAATTTAAGGGTGCGACTAGATTGGTACCGAAGACTCATTGGTTCACTGTTGAAATACCTAGGTCCGCTTCTATAAATATAGTTTCTTTTCTCGCACCTCTCTTCAGTAGAACTCACATCCGGTTTTTTGATTCCATGCCATCTACAATATTCAAAAATCAAATGCAACATCACTCGCCATCCGTCTACCTAAACCCTGTTCGCTTATTGTCTTTTCTCTTGAATAAAGTCTTCACATTCGCTTTCACAGCCAGTAGTCCGTTTCGTCTTAGTAGCATTATCGCCTTGCTTGGGATGAAATGATTAAAAAAAATAGTGACAATATTCTAATGTAGCTGTTTACCTTGTTCATTTCATAAACTATTAATTTTTTTCCCATACGGCATTGCGTTCTGGGTATGATGTTAAACTACATCAGGCCGAAAGGCCCCTGGTCAGGATATTGGAGGTCCTAATTTCTGTTGTTTCCAGATCCACCTTGGCTCCGGGTAGTATCACCTGTTAGGGCACGGCTTTGGGAAGTTAGTGAACACCCAAACAAAAATCAGCATATATTTTCACAATAAAATTTTCAATAATGCATTTTATGATCTACAAAACTATCTATCTAAAAGAATCAGTCAGTCAATTAAGTGCCATAAGGGATACACGCTTTGAACGATCATGTCTCGAAAAAGACATGACAGGCTGGGCTGAAGATTATCCCACAGTAGATTGCTATTACTTTTTACTGAAGACTGGTTGTCAGCCATGGCTATAAAACCCAACCTTTCCTGTTCTTTAACCCATAACTAGAGGGGAGAGACGAATTAATACCTTTCCCAAGGGTATTTGTGCGTAAGTGAATGCAACGAATAAAACTGGAATTCGAACTCGGCTCCCTTATTTGTCATTCCGAGTAGATATCCACTGCACCACAACGCACACCCATCTAAAAGAATAATTTTTCCTAAAAGCATAAAATTGAAATCGCCAAAGTATACAGCCAAAAATTACAAAAAATATTTCGATTTTGTCATAGATGTTGATCCGCTGCTAGACATAATCAACTAAACCAACCTAGGCGGCCATAATATATTTACACCCAGTAATCTTAATAGTTTTAATGCGTCTAAACTGTAAACTGCCCTTATTGTTTTACAAATGTCTTATTACGTGGGTGAAGCAAAACTGCAACCTCTAATTTCTTTAGACACTTTTTTTATAATCAAATCGCTCCAAACAGGTCAGTTTACTGCTACTGTTTTGCAGGGGGTTACATAGTAGAAAAGTTATGAGAAAGATTGACTGGTTATAGGAGGTGTCAGGAAGTAGGTAAGAGAAGGATGAAGAGAATGGAGGGAACGGATAAAAGAGCATGAAAGAGAGGATGCAGCTTATTGAAAAGATGACTATTGAATTTACATTTAAATTCTTGGAGATTGTAGCTGTCGGGGAAGCAAGTAAATGGAAGGGAATTCCACAGGCGGAAGTGCGAGAAAAGAAGCTGAGAAGTAGAATTTGATTTTACATTTTATTGGTTTCACAGCAAAAGGGTAGAACCTAGTTGATCAAATTACAGATTTTCCCTTGGATTTTGTCAAGGACACTTCGGTGTATAGCAGGAGTAGCCGACCAGATATAGCAGCAGTATTCAATGCACGGGCGGATGGTAGATTTATATGTGCAGGATTGTTTCAGGCGGAAAAAACTTCCTGGCTCTACACAGAGAACCGACTTTCTTAGCAGCGGATGTAGCTATGGATTCTATATAATCATTCCACTTGAGGTCTGTTGTGAGAGTTAAGCCTCTTAGGCTTAACTCTCACAACAGATCTCAAGAAAAGCTTGCATGCTTTTCTTAGCTTGACTCATATAATCTATGTTAAAGCATAAGATTTCCGTTCACATGACAATCTAGTAAGAATCGCGAAAATTAGGCCGTATATGAAATCATAAGTGGAGCATCAAGAAGAGAATGAATGACCTGAGAATAATTGGATTCAGAATTCTGAGCCCTCTGAGTTTATTTTGAAATGAAGTAACTGTTCTGTTTAAAATAGAAATCGTATAATATTTTAACTGACTTTGCGTAAGGTAAAACTAACATGTGCGGCGAGATTACGATCAATGAAAGAAAATTGTTAAACAATAATATGAATATCATTTGTCGGCTTAAAGAAAGCATTCTGTATTTATTGACCTCGGTTAAAATCTGTATAATCTTTCTATTAAAATATTCTTCGAAAAATAAGCTTTTCATGTTCAGTATCTGTTATTACTTTTTCAGAAACTGATGGTAGATTGTTTCTTAACCATTTTTGAAATAGTTTTGAGCGTTAACAACTTAATAATTTTATTAATTTCCCGTCAATTTACATGTGTTACCCATTTTAGGTGTTGAAAATAGGTGTTGAAAAATAGGTTGAAAATAGGTGTTGAAAAATAGGTGTTGAAAAATAGGTGTCGAAAATAGGTGTTGAAAATAGGTTGAAAAATAGGTGTTGAAAATAGGTGTTGAAAATCCTCAACTGCAGTGGTTTTGTTATTTGGTACAATTTTCTTTATAAAGTTTGAGAACGGATTATTCTCTGCTAAGGCCGACAGGCTTCACTCACTGGAAGGCATCTTTAGCCCGCTGATCTGAAAGAATGGTTGTTGAAAGCTGAAAGTTTAGATATTTTCGAATGAGGTAGCATCATGGGCGATATCCATATGAAAGTCTAAGACTGTAGAAGTTATGTAAAGATATGACTAACTCTTTTAGATTAATGCATGGGTTTTTGAAAAATATTGTATGGTGGACAAAACTACTCCTAGCACAGCCTATTCTATATTCAATTCCCTCATTTTCTACACTAAATTTGTTACAGTTGATTTTATACTTCATTTGAAGTCTTTGGTATTTACTAATTCCTCATTATTTACCCTATATACATTCTTTCTATGGTCTTCATCTTTGTAGTTGCTTTCACAACGCTTCTACCAGCTTTCTTCCCGTGTAAAGATGTCTTGCTAAACTGCAGGGGAATTTTGAACTGACTCCTTTATTGAATTTACGGATGTAGGCTGTTCTCGTTCCATTGTTTGTGTCGAGAGATATTGTTCTTATTTTTTACTACTGCTCAGTTATTGCTCTTTCGTAAGATAGTAGTTTAGTATATTAAACAGTTGCTTTGTGAATTTTTGACATAGTAATCGTGGGTTCTATCTCTGTGCGGGGCGGCGTAAACTCAATGGAAACATGTAGGTAAAAACGGAGTAGTATAAAAATAAGAAGTAAACGATATATGAGCAGTGGAACGAGAACAATCTAACCCTGTGTGTGTGTGTGTGTGTGTGTGTGTGTGTGTGTGTGTGTGTGTGTGTGTGTGTGTGTCCATTCTAACGATCTTACTCCTCTGAAACCCTTTGATCACTTGTCAATCATAACATAAACGTTTCATGAATGCAAAAAATTTTCGAATCGATCTACAGGTGAGGCAAAAATCCCCGAAACGCTTAGAATTTACGAACTGTTCTCCTCCGAGACGCCTTATGCGACATCAACCAAAATCGGGTCACTTGTAGATTAAGGTCCAAACCTTTGATATACACAAACATTTTTCGAATCTATGTACAGGTTTTGTCAAAAATAAACGACAAACATAATTTCGGGTGGTCTTCTGTGCACGTTTATGCATTTCTCAAATTCAATCAAAATAGAGTCGATGTAAGATGAAGGTCTGATACAGTGATATGCAAACAAAAACTTCAGTTGACACATAAGGTGATGCAAAAATTAATGGACAATGCTGATTTTGCATCGTTTATTTTTCCAAGACACTTAGTTTTTTTCCAACAAAAATCGGATCTTTTTGTACTCTCTAACTTATCATATGGCATAACAATTTCACGTTTTCTACAAGGTGCCAACTCCTCCGGTGTTGAAGGGCCAATGCATCTACTTCTTCTGCGTCACTACCTCATCGCGTCACATTACAGGTCCCCGTAACGCCAGCCCTTGTTCTTCCAATTATACATACTTCATTCCTGCTTATTGACAAAATTGACCCAACATGAATCCTGATTTACAAATACAACAAAAACCAATATTTACTTCGCATGTTTTTAACTCAGGCGTCACGGTAACCTCATACTGGAGATTTTGAATAAGTACTTGGGCTTAAGATTTCAATATAACTTCTAAAACTGAGTGAAAAGCCGGGCTATTCACCTTGTATTGAATAAAGTTTTCAATTCAGAATTCCGTGTGTGTTAGCCAGATCCATAAACACCAAACGAATGCCCTAGTGAACAACGGCCAACATATTTTGATAAAAATGACATAGATTAGGACCATAGTCTAAATGTGAATAGTGAAAATGATGGCAAATACTCATTCCAGAAATTCAGATAGAATATGCCAAATTTCGATTTTCTAAGCATGAAACATTATTATGGATTTAGGGTAGGCGCCATCATTGCTTTTATTCCAATTTTAGATCGTAGTTTCTATTTCAGAAATGTTTGAGTTCCATTTCTTTGATAACTTGTTATAGGATGTTAATTTTTTGATTTGAGATCAAATATGTATAGCTATGTCATCAGCATACCTCCACCATCAGTACACTAGCCTCAGGATAGAAAGAAAGAACACTCTATTCTGTTACTTGTTATATTGAGCTTATTATATTTGCAAATAGGCAGTATGAATCGGAAATTAAGAATATACTCGAATCTCTTATTTGAAAACTTTAACAGAAATTCGTCTTGCCAATGAAACTACAAAAGATAACCAGCATGTGAGATTTAATATTCCAAATTTAACAAATGTAAGAAAGCAGAAACTATAAGTATCTTTATTTTATATGCCATGTTCCTTCATGACATAGGCAATCATGGTCCTCTACATCGTCCTGTTCCTTGTAGTTCTTAATAGTTTTGTCTTGATATTTCTCCCAAACCCTGCTCTATTATCCGTTTGCTTAAGCCAATCAGCTTTGTTACGAACTGATTTCCTCGTCTTCCTTTTACTCTATTTGCCCTCTGAGTATGAAATTTTTCAGACCTTCCCTCCACATTACCTGTCCCAGAAACCTGATGTTAAGTGAATCTGTAATGTGAATGATCCCAAGTTATCAGCTCAGATACAGTCATTTTCTCACCGATGCAATGTGGCTTCCGTGTGTTTCTTCTATAAATACTTTCATGGCTATATGAATTTACTCGAGCCACAAGATTAGCAACTAGTCCCACCTTTTTACTGTGAAACCAATAAAATGTAACCGCAGCTTCTACTCCAGCAGCTTCTTTTCCTCGTACTTCCCGCCTGTGAAATTCCCTTCTATTTACTTGCTTCCCCGACAGGTACAATCTCCAAGAATTTAAATGTAAAGTCAACAGTCATCTCGTATCTTACTGACTTTAATCCACTCGCTCATGCTCCTTTCTTTGTCCACTCCACTCTCATCAGTATTCTCATCCTTCTCTTACCCACTTCCTGGCACCTCCTATAACCTGATACTCTTTCTCATAACTTTCCTGTTATGTAACCCCCTGCGCACCAGTGGCAGTAAACTGCCTTGCTTGGTGCGATATGATTCTAAAAAAGTATAAAATTCGTTTCTTTTTTCCTTTCTCTCAAAAACCTTATCGTTGCTCACAAGTTCTGTCCATGGCACTTTCAACATCCTTCTTTAAAACTCAATATGTCGCTTGCGATTTGGCGATGTCAATACCCAACAAGTACAGAATTTTAAACATCTATGAAGTTTTTTTTATAAAAGAGTATGAAATATCTGCTACAGATATCTAAAGAATGCTTTTCAAAACCTAAGCAAAATACTAAGAATCAGGAAAAACTCTTTAAAAAGAAAGAACAGATAAAGCACGTATAAAACGACGAAGTCATAAGCAAGGGAAAATAAAGATAACACTTGTACTCTTAAATCAGATAGAGAAACTAAAGTTTATTGCGAACTTAATGAGAAAAGAAGATTTGGTTTTTTAACCCTTATAGCAAATATCGACGTACTGAGTTTGAACTGGGGTCAGTAGGCTTAGCAAAGGGACAGAGGCTAGTAAGATCTACAATGTATAGGATATTGTAGAGATTGTTCAGACACAATGTATAGATCTTTCTTTCATATTTCTACCTACACCATGTTGATGTCTAAGAACGATTGTTGTCAATTACTTCCCGGGGTTTTCCTAGGAAACAGTTGTTTAGTACAATAGTATCAGTAAATAAAACTGCTCGTGGATTTTTTCAGGAAAACAGTTGTTTAGTACGATTGTATCAGTAAGACTGTTGGTTATTGTGGTCTTATAATAAACCGAGTTAAATGCAGTAAGTTAAATTATTTCCAGGGAGTAGTTTGAGTTGTTAAATTCATGAACTGTTTCGTTTTTCTACCATGGTGGCCATCATGATTCACATAATGTTCTTTACACCTAGACCACATCTACTAATAGACATAGTTTATGTGGTTCTAGAAAGCTTCATAATGAAGACGAAAGTAAATCGACTGCCATCAGTTTCTTTCAAGAATCGTTGCGTTATAAAACTTTGGTTCTCTGTCCTTGATCCATCAGTAACCTACGGATTTGTTATTCAAAAGTATAAGATGTTTCATGTCGCTAGAGGCGCGAAAATTACGCCGCCTAATCTGTAGGAGTCATTTTATCAAAACGACAGAAAATACAGTCCAGTATTTCATTCTATGAAGTCCAGTACCATTAGCAAATATTATCTTAATCCAATCCTCTTTAGCGTTTATCTGTTTCACTGCCTGAACTATCTGGCAAGATGTGAGAAAATTACGTCGCCTAACCTGTAGGAGTCATTTTATCAAAACGACAGAAAGTACAGTCCAGTATTTCATTCTATGAAGCCCAGTACCATTAGCAAATATTGTCTTAATCCAATCCTCTTTAGCGTTTATCTGTTTCACTGCCTGAACTATCTGGCAAGATGTGAGAAAATTACGTCGCCTAACCTGTAGGAGTCATTTTATCAAAACGACAGAAAGTACAGTCCAGTATTTCATTCTATGAAGCCCAGTACCATTAGCAAATATTATCTTAATCCAATCCTCTTTAGCGTTTATCTGTTTCACTGCCTGTTTCACTATCTGGCAAGATGTGAGAAAATTACGTCGCCTAACCTGTAGGAGTCATTTTATCAAAACGACAGAAAGTACAGTCCAGTATTTCATTCTATGAAGCCCAGTACCATTAGCAAATATTATCTTAATCCAATCCTCTTTAGCGTTTATCTGTTTCACTGCCTGTTTCACTATCTGGCAAGATGTGAGAAAATTACGTCGCCTAACCTGTAGGAGTCATTTTATCAAAACGACAGAAAGTACAGTCCAGTATTTCATTCTATGAAGCCCAGTACCATTAGCAAATATTATTTAATCCAATCCTCTTTAGCGTTTATCTGTTTCACTGCCTGAACTATCTGGCAAGAAGTGAGAAAATTATGTCACCTAACCTATTTGAGCCAATGTATCAAAACGACTGCATGTGCAGTCCTGCATTGCTTTCTGTCACGCTCAATAGCCACTATCAAATAATAACTTAATTCAATCCTCTTTAACCTGTATCTATTTCACTGCCCAAACTTTCTGGCTAGAAATGCGAAAATTAAGTGCACCTGGTTTTGTTGTAGCCATTTTATTAAAGTGACAACATTGCAGTCCAGCATTGCCTTCTCTGACGCCTGATAGCAACTATGATATAATATCTTAATTTAATTTATTTTGACGTGTTCCTGTTTCACTCTCGAAGGAACCTTTCACATTTATGCTATGTAAATATGCTTTTTCTCTCAAATTATTATATTTCTCTTTGCCTGATTCAGCTTGTAAACAATGTGATATTATATGGCATTTATGGTAAGTCTAATATCTAGGAAATTCGACAAATCTTTTCCCCCTAGTTATTCTAATACACTTCTTCTTGATATTGCTATTTGATAAATTATAATTCTTAATTCAAGACTTGTATACGGGATCTAAGACTACAAAATGCTTTTGGAAATTTCCCTATTGCCTCGTCAAATATTCGGTCTTATTGACATGAACAAATTTAACAAATTTTCGCAATACTCCTGCAGCTTCCTCTCTCGCACTTCCCGCCTGTGGAACTCGCTCCCGTATTCTTGCTTTCCTGACGGCTACAACCTCCAGAAATTTAAATGCAAAGTTAATACTCATCAACTAACCACTGGCCTCTAGCTCTCTCCCCTCCCCTGTATAACCTTCCCTTTCTCTCCACCTATGTATCTGTCATCGCACCTTCTTTCTCAGCTTTCTATTGTTCATTTCTAACTAGCTTGTACTCCTCACTCTTTTCTAATTAATCTTTTTACATTTATGTAACCCCCTGCACATCAGTGGCGTTTCCGCCTTGCTCGGGGTGAAATGATTAAAAAAAATGCATGCAGGTCAATATTTAAATAATTAAGAGGTTACAAATGTAAAGATTTTACATTGGTAAGATTTTCCCTTTCGCTGAAGCAGACATTAAATATAGCATAGCTTTATCACCTCTTCTGGCATTCTTATTTTATCTTTTATTTTTCTCACCTAAACTCAACAGCGTGTTTAATATTTCTATCTCTCCTCGTCATCAATAGGGAATATTCTAATATTTATGAGTTAATGGCGTAACGTATGTGTTTACAAACCCAATACAAACTGAACTGGAATTTTAGATTCAGCCAATTTTCTACCCTTTTAAAGTGGCTTCTCTTTATCTTTTCTATAAATATATTCATCCTAATTAATGTGCGTTGTGATACAGTGGATATGGGCTCGGAACAAGAAACCGGGGAGCCGAGTTCGAATTCCAGTTGAATCCGTTGTTTTCACTTACGCGCAAAATACCCTTGGGAAAGGTATTAATACGTCGTCTCTTCCTTCCAGTTATGGGTTAAATAGCAGGACAGATTGGGTTCTATAGCCTTGGTCGGCAACCAGTCTACCGCAGAAAGCAATGGCAACCTACTGCGGGATAATGTTCTGCCCAGTCAGTCATGTCTCTTTCGAGACATGATCGCCCAAGCGTGTATCACGTATGGCACTTTACTGACTGAATGAATGACATTTTTTCCTTTGGTACATCGATCTTTTGAGTTTAGCAATAATACTAGATTGGTAACTAGGTTTCACTTTACAGTTGATGTTGATAGATATAACCGTAAGTTCTATGCTGACAGTTTCTTCTTTCGCACGTTTTAATTGTAGAATTCTATATTGACTTCTTGCTTTCCAGTCAAGGTTGTTTTTCAGAAATTTAAATGTAGCATCAATCGTTATCTTTTGTCTCCTTAATTCCTATTCTTATATTGTCCTCTCTCCTTAATGTTTCACACTTAGTAACCCTTTGCATCTTAATGGCTTTATCACCTTATTTAGGGTGAAATTATAAAAAAAAAGTAATTTATACTAAGAAACAAGCAGAATTTTAATACGATTTTTGATTTCTAATTGCAGTAGTAGTGGTAGATATAATAGTCTTAACCGCGTTAAGAGCTTTATCTACATAGACGCCTGGCTTGTAAAGGCTGCAATGGAAGAAAGAGAAGCTGGGTTTCTAGCCGTGTTGATTGAATGATTCGTAAAGTGAAGCTTCAGTCGGATGAACACGCTGTTTGGGAAAAAGAAAATGCTGCAATGTGTGTCGGTCGACGGTGGCCGGAGAAGAGTGTCAGTTTTCCAGAACGTTCTCTTCAAACTTGTGAATGAAAGGTTTCGTCAAAGATAAATAATGCTGACGCTAATCACGTCATTCAAGCGAGCGGCTGCCTCGAGACCAAATCACGATCAAAATGAAAGCAGCCACTTGGAAATGATTCACTCGGTGTCAAGGGTTACAGAAGACAAGAAGATGATTTGAAGTGGTGCGGTCAGAAAATAACGAAGTAATTCAGAGGTGGTTGGAATTGACAAAAAAGGTCATTTGTAAATCCTCGCGCCAAAAATAAAAGAGAAAAAAAAACAAAAAGAAATATGAATAAAATGATGAAAGTAAAAACGAAAGACAGAAAAACAAGGTTGAATTATTAGATAAGTTAACCAAAATTTTCAGATCAATAAGTAAATATCTAGGATTTTACCACTATGTATACAGATACTCACGAAACTCCCGTAGGTGTATGGGGACATATCTCTCAACATGTTATGACTATGGTGCTGGGATTTCCGTAGCAAAGAGGTTTTCTCTGGATCGGGTAACATCACGCCAAACCGGCCTTGAAACCAGTATAATCCATCTCTTCGACTGATTCCTAATCCAGATTATAATATACAGCCTGTCTTATTATTGAATCTATAAATGGTCAGTAGAAAATTTGGGTTCATAAATATAAAAAATCTATTCATCAGTACAGATGCACTTGGCCCAGTGGACAAAAGTGTTTGTTAATGATTACAAAGTCACGTAACCCAAAGATTTACCAGTTCAATATCAGGCCAGAGCAGAGGGCACAAGTAGAGTTATCAGTTGGAACTAACTGAAACTGAGCTGTCCAAAAGCATGGTACGTGGAATTAGAATAATCTGTCTACGTGGATTAAATAAATTGTTCGGCTCGAAATTCCAAGAAATATCACCTGAAGAAGGGTGGAGTGTACAATGACCGAAACACCGTGAATATAGCAATAAAGATAAGGACAACACTCTAAAGAATGTAAATATTGTAAACGATCCAGGATTGTGCCGAAATCAGCTTTAATATGAACTCTTTTTTTCCGTTCTGAGCCAGGAACCACTAAAAATTTTGCACGTTCACTATACAGAGATATCGACCATGTATATAGATAGATACTCGACATCGCTTATTTATAGCGTAATTTCCAAAACAATGTAGGACGTCAAAGGATTTCAGAACCAAATCGACATTTAAAGATATCAGACAAACGGTGTTTTCCCCTTTTAGAATGCCGTGCTGAAATTGCGTAGGATTATAAATTGCGCTGCAATGCAGAGGTTAAGAAACTGTTATTTCTAAGCATTACCATAGCGAGTGAATCTTTCACATGATACTCCAAGTTTATAATTTTGTGTCATAAATAAGTGATCTTTTAGTCAGCCAGGCAGTTAAGTGCCATACGTAATACACGCTTGGGCGATCATGTCTCAATAGAGACATGATTGACTGGCAAAGCTTTTCCCGCAGTAGGTTACCATTACTTTCTGTGGTAGACTGGTTGCCAGCCAAGGCTATAGAACCCAATCTGTCCTGTTATTTAACCCATGGAGGGAAGAAATGGATTAATACTTTTTCAAAGGTTATTTGCACGTAATTAAATGCAACGAACTTGACTGGAATTCGAACTCGGTTCTCCGATTTCTCGTTCAGAGCCGATAATAGATCTAGAAAGATAATAGTAACATTAGATGTTTCCTTATAAGGAAACACTCTAGGTAGGTTTAGAATTTTGGACAACTCTTACATCCGCATCTTCTTTGTTTTTGTTTTTTTTTCTCTTTTACAACGACTTGATTTCTCTCGAATTCCTTGTGAAAGTTTTTTCTGCTGTTTGGTTTTGTTTGTTTCTTGGTAGTACTATATTGTTGAGATTTGTCAATAGGTTTTAGAATTTGCAGACATTACATTCATTCGCGTTGTAGTGTTGTGGATATCGGCTCGAAACGAGAAATCAGAGAGCTGAGTTCGAATTCCAGTTAAATTCGTTGCATTTACTTATGGGTTAAATAAATGGAGAGATTGGGTCCTCTAGCATTGGTTAGCAACCTGTCTGCGTGAAAATCTTCCGCTCAGTCAATCAGGTCTCTCTCAAGACATCATCGCCTAAATGTGCATCACGTATGGCACATAAGTCACTAACTGACATTCCTTTCTTTTTTTAAACCCTTTGTATAATTTTGCTGTTGAATATTTAAAACACATAATCTTTGGTAATGTTAGAATTAATTGTTTATTTATGAAGGAAAGTTTATTATTTATTGAACGAGCAGCCGGTTTCCCTGTCAGTTGAGACTTTGTATAAAAATAATTTTTAAAGAAAATAGATTTTTAAGTTTAATTTTTAAAATTTTTTTCCGTCTTTTCACAATTAATGTAGGTTTTCCTCCTAACCTTTTATTTGAAGCCGTTTGCAATGTCGATATGTTGAGTATGTCTTATTTTTCCGTTAAAATTATATTAATCTGAGAAAGCAGTGTTATACAGCTAACGGTGAAGATATTTCTGAATCATTTTGGTACCATGCATAACATAAACTCATCATTACTATGTTTTATATATATATATATATATATATATATATATATATTACTTGGTTTGAGATAAAAGTGATCATTGCTACTTTTAAAAAACCATCTGTCGAGTTTAGAGATTTTATTTTTTAATCAGTCATTAATAATCATTTTAATAAGTGCCATACGTGATACACAATTTAGGCGATCATGTCTCGAAAGAGACCTGACTGACTGGGCAGAAGATTATCCCACAGTAGTTTGCCATTACTTTCTGCGGTAGACTGGTAGCCAGCTAAGATTATAGAACCCAATCTGTCCTCTTATTTATCTCATAACTGGAGGGAAGAGATGGATTAATACCTTTCCCAAGGGTATTTGCACATAAGTGAATGCAATGAATTCAACTGGTATTCCAACTTGGCTCTCCGATTGCTCGTTCCGATGTCCACTGCACCACAACAGATGAGAAGTGTTCAATTTACCTGAAATTGTGAGTTCTGTATCAGGCTACAGTAGTGGTGGACAAAATAACTTTAGAGAATCAGCTTGAAGGGAGATAACTCATGACTACCTCAAGCGGCTTCGCACAAGGACTGAGAGTGATTATAATAAAGGATTCGGTTTGAAATTCTTAGCACCTGAAGAAAGCCGGTGTGTACAACGGCCGAAACTTCGTAAAAATTGCAACGAAGATGAGGACAATAGTCCGAATAATGTAGATAGTGTAAATACTACCTCATCTCAGAAATACAGATAAATATTGGATAAAACATTAATGGAAAATAAAAGAGTAATTAACTATCATTTAATAACAGAATTTATATATTGTAGTGAAAGCTGTATCATCTCATCAAAAATGGAAAAGAAACCTGAGACAACAGAATTGTAGTTCTACAGAAAGATGCTGTGAATGCCATGGACCAAATTCGTGAGCAACGATGAAGTTTTGGTGCGAATGGATGTTTATACCTTGGATCAGTAAGAGAAAGTGACAATTTTTATGTCACATAGTGAAGAAAGAAGGCTTACAGAACTTAACACACGCAGCACACATTAAAGACAAGAGGAACAGAGGCAAGTAGTGAATAACCTACGTAACTGGCTTGTGTAAATATTTGGCAGAACCATGATTAGGAGAAGAATTTTACTAAGAGATACAAAGAACGGGAAGTTGTGGAGAGCACTAATCACCAACTTACAGAAAATTAAAAACATCAGAGAAACGTTTCTGTTTTGTTTTTTTTAATTATCCGGTATATTGTTCTTGCTTCCGTTTTCTTTTCCAGAAAATAAAATGTTGAAAATATTTTTGCGTATTACTGCTAATTTTTTCCTCAAGACTCTTTTCCAGAAAAATATTTTCTCATTTTTAACTCAAAATGTATAAAGCATTTTTTTTCCCAGGGACCCAACAAGTGCTACTATTCCGAGTCAGAGCTGACAAGGAAACAACGGCAATTAAGAGCTGCATCCACGATTTTCAAAACCTCCTGATCAAGAACCTTGCTGCCGGATGAGGTTCATGGTCATGCCCAGGACTGTGTTGTTTCGTTCAATGAAGTATTGGAAAATCAAATTTGTGTAGAGCTGTTGTTATACCCAAGACCTTTTAAAATCTCACGTGCTGGTAACACAATTAATCCGCCTTTTTCCAATTTTTTAAATTTCAGTCCAACGCAATCGCCGAAAATTCAGTCAAACAAAATAATCAAATATATTAATTCTTGTCTAATTCATGAAGGCGCAACATGGTTATTTAAAATAAGTAACTCGCTTAAGTAACTCGGATGTGCGTTGTGGTGCAATGGATATCGACTCGGAACGACAAGTCGGGGAGCCGAGTTCGAATTCCAGTTTATCTCCTCGCATTGACTTACGCACAAATACCCTTGGCAAAGGTATTAATCCGTCTCTTCCCTTCACTTATGGGTTAAATAATAGGAAAGATTGGGTTCTATAGCCGTGGCTGGCAACCGGTTTACCGCAGAAAGCAGTGGCCACCTACTGCGGAATAATCTTCTGCCCAGTCAGTCATGTCTCTTTCGAGACATGATCAGCCAAAAGCGTGTATCACGTATGGCACTTAACTGACTGAACTCGTTTATAATCAAGATCTTTCAAATTTGATAAAACTTAAAATCTCTGCTACTGACTTCAGCGTGGCTTCCCTCAGTTTAGTGTCACGCGTGATACAAGCTTGAACAAAAATGTGTCCTTTCAATTCATAACTGACATGGCAGAAGTTTTCTCGAAGTAGATAGTCGTGTTCTTTTTGTTGTAAACTAGCTACCAACCAAGGATATAGGATCTAGTCTGTCCTGCTATTCGGCACTGCTGAGCATTGAAGTGATGGATTAAATGTATATAGTGCATTTGTAAAATTATTATTTATGAGGTCTTCATAGATGCATTTGTTTTTTAATTTCTGCATGTTTCCCCAATGTATTTTGAGGAGCAATATTTATAAAAATAAAAAACAATTCAATATTACGCGCCCATATTAATTTACATCAAATTTTGAATTAGGCCACATTTGGCACTCCTCATGCTTTGGCTGAACTTTCAGTTACCTGATAAACATTCAAGAATCTTCTCAAATGTACAGGACATGAGAAACCAATAACATCCTTGCCTATGTGTACATAAACACGTGCAGTATAATAAGCTTACACTGAATTGATAATTTCTCTAAGAAGACGTAACGCACTTGTTAAATACAGTTTTTCCTATTTATCCATTTTGTCTTTTCACCAGATACACCCTATCTGACAATATATATATATATATATATATATATGCAATTTGTTATATGTATTATACGTGGTACTTGTTTGAAAGCCCTCAATATCAGTGATACAGCTGACATATTCATATAGAAATGTGTGAGTTTGTAACCGTGGTTTTCGTGCTCTTGCGATTGTCTGACAATCGCAAGGGCAAGAAAACCAGGGTTACAAACTCACACATTTCTATCTATCTATCTATCTATCTATCTATCTATCTATCTATCTCTATATATACATATATATATATATATATATATATATATATATATATATGAACAGGGATTGTCTCCACAGAAATAACAAATCTAAACTTCTTTATAAATGAAACTTTGTCTGCGTGTGTACGTGTGTGTGTGTGTGTGTGTGTGTGTGTGTCCGTTACCTATAGACTCCGAAACGACTGAACCGATTTCCTTGAACCTTTACACAGTTGTACTATAAGCGTCTGCGAGTGTTCTTAGCTAGGTTTTGTGTCGAGGTACCCCCGATAAATATCGAAAATCGATAATCGAAAAAATCGTTATAGAAGAAGCGGTCCGATTTTAATCAAATTTCATACACTCATAGACAAAGACATAAGAAACGATATTTAGAAGATTCAAGGTTGCAGTTCTTACAACAGTGCAGAAAATCGGTAATATATATATATATATATATATATATATATATATATATATATATAAAAGGGAATATATGTTTGTGTGTGTGTCTGTTTATCTGCATGTATGTCTGTATTTTTTTCAACACTTTTCTTTTAGTTTTTGCTTCGGGTTTGGCTCTAAGTAGGTATAATTGTAGTTCTTAGTCTCAGCCATGATATCATTTACTTAGAGGACTGATTTAGCCTTCAAAATTCAGTTTACGAATTTATTTGATATCGATAGCAGGAAATCAAAATTTGACTTACATCCATTCATTTTTCTTTCAGTCTACGGTTTCGCTTTAACTGGAAACAACTATTGCATTTTAGTCTTTCGTGCCAACGTCCAAAGAGTCTGAGCTCCAGGACCATGGATTGGTTTTAAAGCTTTCATGTCACTCGAGCAACGCCGGACTAAACTTCTAGTAGACTTAAATAAAGTAGACGTCATAATGTAGACTTTATATTATAACGTGTAAGGTCTATATTATGATGTCTACTTTATTTAAGTCACTCTCTCTCTCTCTCTCTCTCTCTCTCTCTCCACACATATATATATATATATATATATATATTATGTTGCCCTGGACAGCCAATGTAAACACGAATTCACATGAAAACACAGACAAATTTCATTGATAAACAAAAGGTTTTATACCATGAATCCGTGAATCAGGTAAAAAATCAAAGTTATATGGAACAGCGGAGCGACAAGCAAAGGTTGTGTGAATGTATGGACCGAGTCAGGAAGAATTTCTGAAGATCCTGCCAAAAACAAAACTCTATTCCCATAGCTATCACGTTGCCGAGAGTAGATAATAGAGGCAATGCGTGATAAAAAAAAAAAAAAGGAATTAAAGCTAAAAGAAGCATAGTCTATGCTATAATACACAAAGAAGGAAAGAGAAGGGAAAAATAAAAAAATAAAAACAGTAACAAGAAAAAGAAAAGACGCTGCAGCGAGACGAGAGGTAAAAAGATAAACAAAGAAACGGTGTCAGGTGAATTTATCCCCGATAACGAAAGGTTCACGCTACAAACGTAATGTATATATATATATATATATATATATATATATATATATATGAGATCTGTGTTAGTGAAATGCAAGAAAATCTTGCTGAATCAAATACACCAATAGCTGAATAAAGGGCACTTTTTAAAATATAAACAGTTACACAAATTTTCTCTATGATGAGTATGTAACAAAAGATGTAATAACGATACTATTAATCTGTTTGTTCTTTCTTTCTTTCTTTCTTTTTTCTTTCTCTTGGTCGTTTTCATTCTAATACTACTTTCTTTTCAGTGTTTATTTTTTTCATTTTTATCGTTCAGATTTTCCTTCATTTCTGAACTCTTTCTTTTGATTCTCTTTTCTAAATTTCGTTCCCGGTTACTTTTTGTCTGCCTTTTTAGTTTTCCTTTTCCTATTGCTTTGAATTTGCTTTATTCTCTTTTCTTTTCTTTCTTTTTTTTTTGTCCTTTTTGTAATTACGACTGTTTTTGTTCGTTTCTTTCTTCCTTTCCTTTTCTGTTCATTCTGTCTTTGTTTAGTTTTCGAATTTTAGTTTGTTCTGTTTTCTTCTTTCCATTCTTAACTCCTTGCTTTCTTTCCCATGTCAAAGTTTCTTTCTTTTTGTCGTATTTTTAGCAGATGATCAGGAACCAGATGAGTCTAATGGTGATTACGAAGGTAGGGTAGCTCGAAAAATTTCACTCTGATCGTTTTGTTGAGAAAAGAACTCCTGAATCTGTTAATGAGGGTCTCAGATTCAACACTGAGTTCTACATAAATGCTTTAATCTTTTATTGAAGTTTTCGTCTTTCTTTTTTTTTTTTGCATCATCATCTCATATTTCATTGAATGCATTTTCTCGAAACGAGTCTTTTAATTCAACTTTTCTCATATTTTCGTATCTTTAAAACATTTTTTCTCTTCCTCTTCTCCATTTTCTTTTCCATTTGTTTCTTCTTCCCTTAATGAAGTTTGTTTTACTCTTTTTTTTCCATTCACTGTTTTTAATACCATTCCCTATTATTGAATTTCCATTCATTTCTCAACACTTTTAAATAAACATCCAAGAAAAAGTAGGCGTTTCCTTTCCAGGAAATTGAATTTTCCGTTCTTATGCAGTCAATAGCAATTTCACTGGATAAATTATTACCATTTTAAATCAATTAACTCGTTTGAGGAAAGGATATTCTCTAGACAGTATAACTAGATAGATAGATAGATAGATAGATAGATAGATAGATAGATAGATAGATAGATAGATAGATAGATAGTAATCGGTAGATACAGGGTGCGATGAGAAAATCTTCTTTATTTTATTATATTAAATTCCGTTCATGCATGTTGCTTTTTTAAATCTGTTGGCTGCACGGTGAAAAGTGAGATTCTTACTTGTTATATTTCCCAGCAGGTTGTGCACCGTCTGTGAGGAAAAAAGCAACGTGACTCAATTCACTGGGGCAGAAATTTGGAGATAATGACCAGGTTGAATTGTCAGAGTCTATGGACAGTGATAATTATTCTACTCTTTCCTTTTAAAAACATAATATTGTTCTTTTATTATTTGTCTACATTTCTAAGCCAAGGTAGTATTTACAGTATTTATATTATTCAGATCACATCTTTGTTGCCATTTGGACGATGTTTCGGCCGTTGTACGATGTTTCGGCCGTTGTACCCTAGTGATTGTAATAATGGGTTCGGTTCAAATTTCCTAGCTCCTGAAGAAGGTCGGAGCGTACAACGGCCAAAACGTTGTACAAATGGCAACAAAGATGAGGACAATAGTCCGAATAATATAAATACTGCTCTTTTATCGTTCAGTCATCTTATTAGTGTTTACTTTACTCATATTGGTTTATATTCAATAACACCCTTGCCTCTTAGAAGACTAAGAATAAATATGTCTGTTTTATTAAAATAGATGTTAATAGTTTATATGTTGTCGGAACGCATTACGGTCTGTAGAACCAATTACGGTCTGTAGTTTTTCGGCTTGTTTGTGTCACTATTCTTGGGTAGAAGAAATGTAATTCCTTTGGTCATCCATGCAGGAATTTTAGTGGGAACGTCAACCATTTCTTGAAGTTCTTTAGCTAGTTTTTTATGATCTGTATTTAAATAATATAGCCAAAAGTTAAGAATTTTATCTATACCTGGAAATTCCCAATTGTGTGTTTTTTTTAGTGTAAATTTAACATCCTCTTCTGCCATTCCAGCCCATGTCTGTTCCGGTTTATTTTTGATTCGTTCTATCTTTTGTACAATCCAATCTACTTCTTTGTTATGTTCTTTAGGGCAAGCCCATATTTTTTCCTAGAACTGTGTAACTTCTTCCATTTTGGGAGGGGACAGTCACTTCAAAACTTTTTTTACCTATTTCCCTGTAAACTTTCTTTGCATCGGTTTGAAAAATTTTGTTTTGCCTGTAGAATCTTGATGTTTTCTCATAGCGTCTTATTCTTTGAGCCTTCAGTTGTATTGTTTGCTTTATTTTTTCCTTAGTTGATAGGACTTCATTTTCATTTCTAATGTTATATTTTCTTTCGGCTCTTCTGCTTTTCCTAGTTCTTACATTTATTCCTCTAGTCAGTTCATCCAGTACTGATAGTTCACTTCTAAGTTGTTCGATTTGTTTTTCTATTTTTCTTTTCCAAGGTGGATCTTCATGTCTGCCAGACTGCCTTGTATTTAATTTGATGTTCAATTTTTTTGTTGCTGCTATTGATGATGCATATATTGCTTCATTGAGATTTATATGAGTGTCTTATTCATTCAAAATTAATTTGAGTGCTGCATTGTAGAGCTTAATAGTTATGCTTTGTTGGTTGTAATTTTTGGAGCTATTATTATTATTATTATTATTATTATTATTATTATTATTATTATTATTATTCCCTTTCTTTTTCAGTATGTGCACTGTTGAAATGTTTTTATGTGGTAAATTTTCTTTTCTTTAATATTAGATTTACTCTCCAGGTTTGGATCTTAAATTATTATTCTGAATACGAGTTGGCTTGTACCGTCAAAAATGACGGCAAAATATTTATATAAAAATGACGGTAACATATTTTAATGCACCAACTATTGAGCATCTTACATTAAGACATAAGAAAAAAGCAAATTAATCACACACCCCTTAGAGTGACAGATGAGATATATATATATATATATATATACTCAAATACATAGACAAAGGTCTTTTTTATAATAGAAAAATATATATATATATTAGTTCACTATTCGACATCACTAATATTACAAAACATTATGATGTCGACTAATGAACTATATATGATGTCGACTAATGTACTATATATATATATTTCACTAGTGGACATCATAATTATCACAAAAATAAAATAATAAGACACTGTTAAAGAGCGAACAAGCGACAAAACCTTTCATAACTGGTATTAAAATTTAATAACTGGTAGTAAAGAGAATGAATTGAGCCGATTCTGCCTCGCTATTGTGTCTCTCTCTTCATGATTAAGACAGGAGTGATATATATATATATATATATATATATATATATATAGTCATCCGCAGACAGATCTGTTTAGCTGTATAACATATCATCATTACGGTAGAAGGCAGACTTTTAACGTGCGATATACCATGTAAACATAAGCTAGTATATATATATATATATATATATATATATATATATATATATATATATATATATATATATACCACAGTCTTTATTGCAATAGAGAAGATTTCTCTATTCTCCTTTACGTCTAACACTAGTAGTGCTTGTACTCTGATTTTAGACCTCGTGAGGATGGAAATTTTATAAATGGGTTTCTGCTTCCTTCTAAAATCTAGTCTATACTGCTAACGTCTCCGTCTGAATTTTGAAATTATTTAACTAATTATTTTTCTCTTCAATAGGAGTGGATATGTTCGCCTATTGTCCAGTTTACAATTCTATTCGTTTTTTTTTTTTTTTTTTTTTAAAGGAGTATAGTTTTATCACTTTTTCCCCTGATTAGAATCGTGTTTTTGGTTCCTTCTAAAATCTTTTTATTCTGTTTCACTCCCAGTAGTTCCTTGAGTCTTAGTTGAATTGCTTGGATCGAATTGACTGAAAAAAGAGTGAATGCCTTACACCGAAGATCAAGTGAGAAAAACTGAATCAGTACCTTAACAGAAATCTTTTTAACTCTTTAGCATCCCCCTGAGTGTTTAAAAAACTGCTGTCATTTGGATTTTACCAAATCTTACTGTCGATTATCAGCTTTCTCTCCTTTTTTCTGCGAGTTTTTTTTTTACTTGTTCCAGACGTGAAAAAAAGTAGAACTAAAACTGTCACCGTCGTGCGGAGAATTTTGATCAGTGATTTTTCGAAATTTAATATCGATCTTTTCAGATTAATTTAATTTGATTCCGTGATGTTTTAAACAATCATACTATTTAGAAAACAAACATTTTCCTAACAATCTCTGGCCTTTTTAACAAAGATTGAAAAGGCCCTTTCAATCTCAAAAGTCGTAGATAATATTTTTAAATTCTTCTTTATCGATTATCTCCCTTTCGTTAAAATAAAGTCGCGTTGGTAACATGAGTGCTGATGAATGACGGTAGGTAATAGAGCGACGAAAACCACAAGCTGTGTAATGACCAACGAAGAAAGATGTTCCTAACACACATCGGTAGATCTTACTCGAAAGACTCACATGGCTTCACCATCTTCATAGAGAAACTGCTGTGCCTCCAGGTTTGGGAAATATTACGAGTAAGAATCTCGCTTTTTTACACTAATTCCGGTAGCAGCTATGTGACATAGTTTCACTTAGTGGGGCAGGTTTAAATATGGGTTTATAATTGTCTGTATGATTTAGCGGTATAAAACGCTACATGAGAACAAATTACTCTTATCATTCTTTTTATTCCAGCTATTCTGTGTATTAAGGTGTTCTTATATCATGGATATAGCAATGCCCATAATGGGTGAAATACAACCTGAGAATAAAACTTTCTTACACATTGATTTCTCTCAATGCTTACCTTTGTATCCTTTCTAAATTAAATTCATATATATTGCATAAATTTAATCCCTCCAGAAAAAATAACAGAAAATATATGATTTTTAATCACTTCAAAAAAATTGACTTTGTATAATGCGACCCCCTGTTTTGATAAAAAAAAATGATCATAAAACTCTTCGCACTATACTCGAGTATTTACGTTAATTGATTTATATTGTGTGTGTTTTTTCTGGGATACAATTTTACGTATTCGGTTTCTTTTGTCAGATGTCCTCCTCGCAATATGTTTATATATTATTATCAGCTGTCTTCAGCTCTACATTTAGTGTTTCTTGCTTCTCTTATTGTCTTACTCTAACTTCTATTGCAGTTAAGCTTTTATATTTCTGAACTGTTAATTTATTATCCTTTTTTTATTGATTCGATGTTGTTTTCAGCATTGACGAACACATTACTTCTTTCTTTACTTCTCATATTCTTGTGTTAATTCCTTAAAACAACTGCTTTAGTTTTGTTTCTTTCACTATGCAGCCAGTTGTAGCATTACATGAGTGACAGGGTGGAATCAATTTCAATTTTTTACTCATATTAGGTCATCTGCAGTTGTGTTCAGTAATATGGATCTATTTTCGGGGTGTATAATGAAATTTGTTTGGCCTTGAAAAATATTGTGTCATCCGTGATTCCATCAGATTTTCATCACGCCCAGACACTTTTGTCTCAATTGTCAATCAGCTGTCTTACGGCCATTGTTTGCGTTGGACGTTACTCCAAGGAAACATACAAAAATTGCAAAGCTGCACGAAAACACTGGCAATCCTTCAAGAAATCACGGATATTGTTAGTGTCAGCCTTTTAAAATGTCTGTCGTGACATCAAGGCAAAGAAACAATCTCGATCCATCAGTCAAAAACGTAAAAGAAAATGTGGTCGGAGAGAAAAGAAACGTTAAGAAACGATGTATACGTGATCAGGAAAATGTGAAAGATCCGAGGAAGATTAGTCATTTAGTTTCAATTAATTTGCTCAAAGGTGTAATTTTTCCATATTTATTCTTGTTTCGTTTTATCCCACCCGTATTAAAGAACCAATTCTAACAGGAATGGCATTATCCACCTACAGTAAAATATTATTTTTCTCCTCAAAATGATGTGTTGCTTAATCAATGCCAAGGCTTTTTTGTCTGACGAGATTTCTAACCAGATTTGTTCATCACTTAAACTGCCTGACAATCAAAAAAGACCTTCTAATATATCTTGCTATACATCTTATTGATGAAGAAATATGTAAACAAGTAAAAAACAATGATAGAAGATAAAGAATTCTATCCCTTGTTTCCTGTTTAAATTGTTTATATATATATATATATATATATATATATATATATATAAATCAAAATAATAACTAAATAGACTCTGTAAGTATGTAGGCTGTAAATTTATACTAAGATAAACCTTCAAAAAAACCACTAACAAACAGAACCTAATTCCGTTATAATCCGGTGCACAGAGGCGTCGGATAAATGGGGAGAAAAAAAGAAAGCCGCGGAACAAGAACAAAACATTCAATACTCCGCAGTAAAGAAAAAAAAACCCAAACGGAACCAACCATAAGAAAAAGTGCTCGATACAAAGTACAAAAGATATACAAAAGTAGAGCAAAGACACACGTATATATATATATATATATATATATATATATATATATATATATATATTGTGGATACTGTTTACCGGTTCTTTTATTTCTTTCATGACCTTAATGATTGAAATATCTTAATGCTTTGATGATGTGAGCAGTGGTTATAACTTTTCATTGTGAAGGTTCCGGCTTGATAGTTTTCTGGTTCTTCTCCTACAGTGCGTGACACTCAAGAAAAGAGATCCCAATCTATCTTGTCATATATTCAATTGATGAAAACAAGTAAAAAAAAAATTGATAGTGGCTGAAGAAATTCATAGACACAAGCCTGCTGTTTGCTCACCAATAGACGATTCATGGAGGCCTAATAATCAAGATGATGTAGAACGACGGTGACATTTCAGTACATTGGAATACTCGAAAAAAAGCAATCTAAAGTAGTGGATAGCAACTTGGGCTGATGAATCGGTAATCTGAGTTCGAATTCCAGTCGGATTTCATTACAATCACTTACGTGTTAATACCCTTGGGAAAGATATGAGTCTATCTCTTATCTTCCACCCGGGTATAGGTAAATACAAAACAGAATGGCTTTGGGTAACAACTGATATAGTGAGTCTGTCAGTTAAGTGCCATACGTGATACACGCTTCAATTGTCAGCTAAGGCTATAGAACCCAATATGTCCTATTATTTAATCCATAACTGGAGGGAAGAGACGGATTAATACCTTTCCCAAAAGTATTTGAGCGTAAGTAAATGCAAGGAATTTAACTGGAATTCAAACGCGGCTCTCCGACTTTTCATTCCGAGCTGATATCCACTACACCACAACAGTTATAGAACAAGGATAAATCTGGATTAAAAAACTGAAGGCTTAGTGTACTAACCGAGGAAACTACGCCATATTTGGTCTTCGTCTGTTGCTCACACTTTGGGAGAGGAGATGGTTACTGCAATGCTATCTGAAAATATCATGAGGAAGAAGAATCCAAATCAGTTTCTTGTCCTCATGTATCTCTCAAGTTTGAAGCCGTCCAGGTTTTAAAAAAAAATGTAGAGTTATAACAATTTAAAGCTAAAAGTAGGGAAAATGTAGCAGATATTTGGACATTTTTTTTATAAGACAAAATGTGTTTTTTATAACAAGAAGCTCAAGAACCAGCAAAATTGAGAAAGAATAAAGGAGTTAAAATAGCGCGTAAATTTTAATGTCTTCAAAATGTAAAGTCTTTTCTTTTAACCATAATAAAAAACATTTCTTACTGCCATCAAAATAGAAGACGTTAGTCTCCTGAAGAGCAACACACTGCACCTCCTTGGACTCACACTCTTAACCGACCTGAAGTGGAACGATTACATCGAATCTATAACTGAATCTATTACTAAGAAGTTTGTGTGACTGTATCGGGCCAAAAAGTTTTTTTTTTCTCGTCAGTAACTATCTTTCACATTTATAAATCTACAATTAGTCCGTACATTGAATTCTATTGCCACATCAGGTCGGTTACTTCACCCCAAGGTTCTTCACAAAATCCAAACATGGATCTGCAATGTAATCGATCCTGAATTGGCAACTTTTTACTCACTTTCTCCCGACGTGTTGTGGCTTCCCTCTGTCTTTTCTACAAATATTTTCATGGCTACTACTCTGATGAGCTTCTTGTCTTAGTGCCCCGGCACCACCAATTTACCAGTGCTACTAGACTGGCATCTATGTCCCACACATTTACCATTGAATTGGCTAAATATAACCGCCTCCTGTACTCTACAGTTTCTTTTCTCGCGCTTCCCGCCAGTGGAACGCTCTTACATTTACTTGTTTCTCCGATAGCTACAATCTCTAAAGATTTAAATTCAACGTCAATTGCCATCTTCTATCTCTTTTATTTCCATCCACCTTTAATATTTTTTCGACGCCTCTTATGCTCTGTTTTTTTTTCTCACTGTAACCCCTCCGCACTAGTGTCGGTCCTGCCTTGCTTGGGGTGAAATGATTAAAGAAAAGAAAAAGAAATTGCATGGGAGCATAAGATAATTAATAAACTTAGTTTTTAAAATCCATTGAATTTGTACGAGGTTTAGCTAATAATACTAATTATACGAAAAGAACAAAGCAAAGAAAGTGCTCTTCTGAAAAAGAGGTGCGGATAGCAAATTTCTTATTCATCCGGAAAGGAAAATATAGTATCTTTTAAAGTTACTTCATATTATTATAAAGGCAAAACATCCCTCTTTCTTTCGACTAATGGTGAAAATTAACATAGACAGAACGTATTAGCAACGAGGAGTTTTAAGAAAAATATGAAATCAGGGTAATTTTTTGAGTTTGAGAATGAGTTTTGTTTAATGACATATCAAAAACCCTGTGGGTCATTTAATGCCAAAAAGATAGGGTTTTAAGATATTTTTTAATGCTTGGTTATAGTGAGAAGGTTGATTTAGTCAGATTTTGATGAAAAAATGATGCTTATTTTTTAATTTTTAATTTAGAAAACTGCATTTGTCTCCCATCTTTGTATTCAAAAATGTATTGCTGGTAATAATTTTTCTTACAAAATGTGTATATTTCTATTAAAGTCTGTATTTATACTTTCATAGTGTTTGAACCTCAGTTTGGGGATTAACTATTTGCCCATAGTTGGGACACTTACAATTGCTACCACCCCGAGTCAGGGTGGACCTGGGAACAACAACAATTAAGAGATGGTTCCATGCTCCTCACAACCTCCCAATCAGAGGCTTTGCTACCGAATTTAGTCTGTTGTCATACTCAGGAACATCAGAGTAATTTATAATCACAATGAAAAAAATAGTTATTATCATTTCCGAGATACATCCTAAAGATAGAGGGTTTAGTGTATGTAACACGCACAGGGCGTACTGAAGGCAATAGACGTGGGTTGAAATGGCGTGTAACCTGCTAAACTAGTTTGTGTGAATGGTAAGGGCCCAAGCGTATTGATAAAGAAGCAAAGGGTACAACAAAAGAAGATTATCCATAATTACTGACATCTTAAGGGGCATGGCATATGAAAAGCAAAAAGGAAGAATTGGTGATTTTCTGACATTGTTACCCTGAATAATTCGATTCTTTTTTTTAGAATGCCAATTCTTTCTATCTCGTGGCAAGACTCTTTGGAATTCAAAGACGCCATTAACGGTGAGAACTCTTGTCACCTTGTTGTATAATTTTTTGATTCTTTAGCAAGTTCGGATGTTTGTTTTTTGTTTTGTTTTTGTTTTTTTAACTTTTCGCGTTCGTTCAGTTTCACTCTGTTGTCTATTGGGACAGTGATTCGTTCTGTTTTTGTCTTGTTTTAAGATCGCAAACTTTACAGATATTATTTAATATCAAATATACCAGCGAAAGCCACATCATTTCTAAAGAAATGCGTTTATATCTAAAAAAAAAAAAAACTAATCTAGATATGTCATCACACGTAGAGATACATTATTCCTTTAATGAAAAACAGTGAAGTGAAAGAGCCTTTGTAAAGAAATAGATATAAAAAATTGACATGAAATTTATATATATATATATTATTTTCATATATATCAGCAAACAAAATCAAATAGCACGCACGCAAATATTCACAGTGGTTCTTCTTCATCCGTGTTTTCAAATATCCACGTTTAAGGCCACAAATGTTAAAGATAATGATAAAATAAGACGTTTTTCTACAAGCAAATATTTGGTATCTATTGCCCAAGCGACCAGTGCTACTTTTTCTTTAAATATATTTTTTTTAATATTATCTTCTCAATTCCGGTAACTGTTATCTCTCCTTGCAGTAGAATTAATCTGTCGGTTTTGTTTGCCAAACCCAGAAATTTCACTCGCTCAAAGTCATTTTTAGCCATTGATCTTAGACAGCGAATTTATACAGAAAATATTTTATATAATTCTAAATGTTTTTTAAACCATACATACTACCAACATGGAAATCTTGAGCTGAAAATGTTATTTAAGTATGTTCATGTTCAGATTAACGTTTTGGTTTTGTAGTAATTTACAGTGTCGAATCTATAATTGACTGACGCCAATTCGGTCGTGATTCAATCCTAGGTAAAAAGCAATCAGATGTCTAACCGTACTGATGAGCTGTGATACAGAGAAACAGATTTGTCTGCGGATGACTATATATATATATATACATATATATATATATATGTGTGTGTGTGTGTGTATGTATGTGTGTGGCGAGGTGTATGTGTGTGGCGGGATGTATGTGTACAACGGTCATTACCAATTCAGGATCTGTAATACCAAGTTACCAATTCAGGATCTGTAATACCAACATATTGATTATGTCTTTTTTTCTCTTCCAGTTGCATGCACTAACCAATTTATTTGTTACTGCTATTGGTAGTCTTCAGATGATATTGTTTCTCTTGTTTGCTACATTTCTGTGTGATTCTGTAGTTCCAGTTGACCAGATATGAAGACGACCTACAAGTTTCATTCGTTCGAAACTACGTTTGGAGATTGTTCTGAGAAAGGAATTCTATATAGCTGACAGTATAATTTTTTTTGAACGATCATTACGTCATGCATGACACTCATATGAATGTTCCGATCTGACAAAGCTATTTAAAACTTTACTTCGGGTTTTTAGGTTTAACGTTTGGTGGTGTAGCAACTTGCTGTATTGTGTGAAACTACACCTAGATTGTTTTATTTTCAGTTTCCTTATCCGCGATACTAGATTTGCTATAACTGATTAATACATCAAGGAATCTGAAGAGTTTAGTATTTAGTGATTAAGCATCCAGATTTTTTTAAATAATGGAATTAGTATATCTGCCATTATTGTTTTCTTTTTAATTCCAGGTCATGGTTTCTATTTTAAAAGATTTTATTGCGTGTCCTATTTATTCGAAACTGCTGCAATCCAAAATATTAATCAAAAAATGAATATTCTTAAATAACCTCGCTAGATCGTGATTTTCATATGAATAGCCTATATGGCAAAACAAAAAAAAAGCAAAAAAAAACAAAAAACAAAAACAAAAAAAACGTTTATAAATATCTAAAATGTCTTCTGTAAAGAACAACTTTCTAAGATCAGTGGTTAAGAATTACTTTGAGTTGGGTAAGTCTCTGGGTCTTCTTTGATCATCGTGGACTGGCGCGGCAGTATAACAGAAATTTATTTTTAATACTATGTTCAGTATCATACGACTGATTTATTTGCTTATCAAACCATTGCGAGATTTTATAGTCAGAAAATATATTTACATTTTAATAATTTTTGTAGGGCGGGAGATAGTAAGGATTTAGGGGTCCAGAAGAAGGATTTAGGGATCCAGAAGAAGGATTTAGGGGTCCAGAAGCTTTTCGAACGGCTTTTGTGCTTAAGTGATATGACGAAAAGAACGGTAATTATAGCTCGGCTCTCTGATTAACAAATAACAGCCCTTATTTATTACACCACCCAAGCTTATGCAGCTTTTCTACGAACAGAGCAAATATAATGTAACGTCATGATTTTCAGATTTTGTTTAAAACCTAATAAGCATATGCGTGAGTAAAAGTTTCACTGTCATCGAAACAATTGTCAGACGCATAAACTTAAAAGCATTCGGTTATTAGGTTTTTAATAAGACCGAAAAAGCTTAACATTTATTCTAAATGAGTGTAGACCTGCAGTAAGAAATGGCAGGAATCTACCAGGCGCCCATAGCTCAGAGGTAGAATCGTTGACTGACGACAATACTGTCGTGTTTCAATCGTAGGTAAAAAGCAATCAGGTGTCTAACCATACTGATGAGCTGTGATACAGCGAAACAGATTTGTCTATATATACATATATATATATGTGTGTGTGTGTGTGTGTGTGTGTGTGTATGTATGTGTGTGGCGGGGTGTATGTGTGTGGCGGGATGTATGTGTACAACGGTCTTAGTTATAATAGAGAGGATATATATATATATATATATATATATATATACATTCTTTACTACTCGACTACATAATTATTGCAAAAAAATAATAAGGCACTGTTAAAGGCGAACATGCGACAAAAGGTTTTAAAACAGCTTCGCTATTGTCTCTCCAGATAAGTGAGGCGACGCTGCCTCGCTATTGTCTTTCTCTCCATCAGCGTGATAGGAGGGATATATATATATATATATATATATATATATATATATAAAAACACACAAAAAACGGTCTTTATTAAAACAATGTGTATGTGTGCTGTCTGTCTCTGCGCCTTAGTGTGTGTGTATGTGTGTGTGTGTGTGTGTGTGTGTATGTGCGTGCGCGTTCACCAGTATGTGTCTGTGTGTGTCTAGCCATATGCTTGCATTAATCTCTTCTGACCACCAGGATAAGTAATAGCGGAAACGAGGCCCTTTTGTCTTGGCTGTTAACTGGTTTATGAAAAGAACAGCTCTGAATTAAGACCTAAGAAGAAATTTGGCGGAAAGGCGGTATCTCAGTGCCTACACTATGTTCACCAGTTCGCTGCATACAATTCTTCGGAAACGCAAGAGCAATTGTTTACAATCTTACACTTCTTCTTCTTCTTCTATGTGCTCTGTCCCTTCAGGACGTAGGCGATCATGGCTCTCCACGTCTCCCTATCCCTTGTGGCTCTTAGTATGTTTGCTCCTGTTGCTCCTGGCAAACCCCCGTTCCGTCATCCACCTGATCAGGCCCTGCAAATATGTTATCCGCTGCCTTCCTCTGTCTCTCTTTCCTTCTATCTGGCCAGTCAGTATCAGGTTCTCCAGGCTGTCCTTCCTCATTGCATGTCCCAGGAACTTCAGTTGTCTCTTCCTGATGCTCAGCATCAATTTCCTTTTTGTTGCCATTCTTTCTAACACCTTGTCGTTGCTTGTATGCTCAGTCCACGATATCCGCAGCATCCTTCTGTAGAACCACATTTCGGCCGCTTCCAGTTTTGTCCTCATTTTCGATGATATTGTCCAGCATTCACAGCCGTATTGAAGAAATGACATCACGTAGCAGTCTAGCACTCTTTTCTTCGTTTCTATTGAGATTTTCCTCTGTGTTAGTATTTTGCCCATCTTCTGGAACGCGTCCTTTGCCATGCCAATTCGCCTTCGGATCTCCTAAGAAAAAATCCGGTGTTTTTATTCGAGGAACTATAATTTTGTTCCTTTATACGTCGAATATGAATGAAGCACAAACACACACGCTTGCGCACACACACACTCTCACGCACACACAAACACACACACACAAACATAAACACAAAAATACACACACACACACACACACATATATATATATATATGTTTGTGTGTGTGTGTGTTTAGTTATGTAAATTAATGAATATATATTTCAGAATACACACGTAAAATATATTATTCGGGCATTAATAAAACAGTGTTCATTGTTGTATAAACCGAGCTATTAATTGTATATATTAATAAATATACATATTATTCTACGTCGGTTGCACAACTCGGAGTTTCATACGTTATGCAATCACCAGGTGCATATTACGAACTGATCGTATGAGAGATTTGAATTTAAGTTCTGTTGATGTTCATGGAAGTTAAATCTTATAATGTTAGGTTACTATTTCGTTAAAAAAGACTGACAAGAAAGATTTTAATAAATTTTATTTATTTTTTCCGGTACTCTTCTATGTTTACTTATGGCTGAAGATAAGGAAAGCAAAAATGTTCAATATTTTTTTTTAATTTTCAAGTGCTTTCCGCCATTTCACTGGCCATTTTCAAGGATTTTATTTTTCCGATGTTGTTATTTTATCCTCATGTTTTGACTGTAACGTGATCTTTGTGCTTTTGAAAAGGAAACATGTGAGAATACTCGAAAAACTAAATAAAAAAATAATAAATTCTTGTCGGTCGTTTTTAACGAAACATGTTTAAAAGAATTATAAATAAATTTAAAGACTGATAAATGCATATATATATAGAGAGAGAGAGAGACAGAGAGACAGAGACAGAGAGACATTGAAGTCAGCACGCAATCAACAGTAAAATGTCCTGACGTTTGTATTTAGCCTAAAACAAACTGTCGTCTCTGTGTGTTGACATACGTACTATTCCTGATACTATAAAACGAAAACTATACAACTATATTTTATCTCTCTCTCTCTCTCTCTCTCACACACACACACATACACACACACACACACACAGACAGACACACATATATATATATATTTGCTTTTGAACACGAGGGACAGCCTAAATTTAACTGTTGAAAGCACAAACTCTGTAGTGTATTTTGGTTTCTTTTCTGTACAAATCTCGTTTCAAATCTCATCACGTAGAGTGAGCCAAATGAAATCTCATCAGACTTTGATAATGACACGCTGAGAGGCTCCTTGGAGATTCAATCTTCGCTTCTCTGAATATTCAGCTGATATTTTTGTTTTTCATATTCATAAAATAAATCAATAACAGTTACCATTACGTTGACTGGGAGGTTTGAAAAATATAAACTGATCGATAAAATTTATTTTCAAAAATAAAGAATTCACTATGGTAAAAAACAATACTGGGTGAAATACTAAGGACATAAATATTTATATCTATCTATCTATCTATCTATCTATCTATCTATCTATCTATCTATCTATCTATCTATCTATCTATCTAACCATGAGATTGATACTGATGAAAGTATATTCCAAAGTTAGATATTTACTTTTTAAAAATGCTCAGTACAAATATAGACCATAGATATATAGTTATTATTATTATTATTATTATTATAGCATACTGCAGCTTAGTAGTTATAAAGTTTCGGTTATTATTGCACCATCATCAGGCAGTGAAATGCGTTTGATTTACTAAGTTTTATATATATATATATATATATATATATATATATATATATATACTCACACACAGGAGTTATTCCTGGAATGTATGCGATTAGCAACTGAGGGAGTCGAATTTAGCTTTGACAGGACAATGTTTGCGCAGACGGACGGTGTTGCTATGGGTAGTCCTTTGGGTCCTGTCCTTGCGAATATTTTCGTGGGATTTCATGAGCGTCTGCTATTTGAGAGGGTAGCTGAACCTTTGATATATCAGCGATATGTTGATGATACCTTCTTTTTATTTGACAGCGCCATTGATGCTGAACATTTTTTAGTTCAGCTAAATTCTTTACATCCTTCCCTTCAGTTTACCATAGAGATTGAAAGGGATGGATGTCTCCCATTTTTAGATGTCCTTGTTCAGCGGCGGTACGGTGCTTTCGTGACTTCTGTTTTTCGCAAACCAACCTTCACAGGTTTGTATACTAATTGGAAATCGTTTGTCCCTAAGTCTCGTAAACTGGGTCTGAGAGAAACCTTGATTCACCGTGCCTTGAATATTTGTTTTCCTGAATGTTTCGAAAGCGAATTAATTCGCTTGCAGGAGATTTTCGAAGGCAACGGGTACCCGGTTAATGTGGTGAAACGGGTAATTAATCGCAAGATCAAACGTTATAAAGAACCTAAGGTTGAAGGACCTAGCCGCTGTCCCTTGTATCTGAAAATACCCTGGCTTGGTAGAAGATGTCAAACTGTAACCGACAGAGTTTCGGCATGTGTTTCGTCCTGTTATTTTGCGGTCCAGTTACGTGTTGTTTTTCAGACTAGACCTGTGTTTCCTTCCTTCAGTAAAGGTAGGTTGTCCTATTTTCGAAAAAGTTCCATTGTTTACAAATTTAAATGCTGTTGTGATGCGGCATACATAGGACGTACCGATCTGAGGTTGGAGACGCGGGTTTCACAACACGTCCCCGCTAATATACGTTCGAGTGGCTCTCTCAGACCTATAAGAACAACACAATCTGTTCTGGATTCCGCTATTGGCCGACATCTTTTGGACAATCAAATGTGTGCCTCGGCATATGAGGACAGCTGGTTTACTGTCTTGCACGGCGCTCGGTCTACACATCATCTACGTATTTTGGAAGCAATTTGCTTGAAAATTCAACAGCCGAGCCTGTGCAGACAGAAAGAGCGGTTTTTACGCTCCTTACAATTGCTGGTGAGTCTGTGAGTGTAAAATTTTTTTTCACTTTTGAACACTCTTGTGGAATTATATGTGTACACCCCCCTTACATTTTATGTGTTTTTTTCAATAAATTTATTTTTCAACGAGTTCCATAATCTCCAGCATTGTAAGTAATTTAATTTATTTTGCCTTGTCCTTTTCCTTAATTCACTTAAAATTAAAGCCAACGAGAACCCTTGATAAGAGCTGGCCGAAAGGTTCCTCGGGTTTAAATAATATATATATATATATATATATATATATATATATATATATATATATATATATAAATTAATAAAAACGAATAAACTATTTGCAACATTCAAACCATTCATACAGTGCTCAATATAAAAATACAGAAATGAATATTTAGTATTAGTTATTACTTGAGAACATGTGAAAAATCACAAACTACTACAAAATTTTAAATTCTTTTTCTACATTGAAAGAACAATATTTTAACGTCAAATTAAATAATATACATGTATATATATGTGAAATTTAAAAACTAAAATCTATAAAAAAAGCTCGTCAAACTATACGAAAACTCTAATTCATCTAATTTGATAGCCTTTTTTACTTTTAGTTTGATTTATTTTTTAGATCTTTTAATACATATATATTTCTGCGTGTTCATATATATATATATATATATATATATATATTTATATATATATACAACTTAGTAAAAAATGCATTTAACTGTCTGATGATGGTGTATTAAACACCGAAACTCTATAGATATGAACTTGCAGTACGCTATATATATATATATATATATATATATATATATATATATATCGATCATATATGAAAATAAACTGGTCTCTCTTCAGCTACCTTCTGTAGGAGGTCATGTAATTTTCCTTCGGTGTTTGCTATCAGCACTGTATCATCTGCGTAGCTTATGTTGTTCAGATTGTGACCTCCGATGACAAATCCTTGCATAATTTCTAGGGTCCTCAGAATAGTCTCGTTCTACAATTTAAATAAATGCGCTGAAAAGAAACATCCTTGTCCTTCACCTTTGTCTATATTTGTATTTACACACTATCAGTGTATAAAAAAGAAAAGGACAAAAAACCTTTTTTTTTTTGTTAACAATTTCAAAAGTACCCCGAAGAAAGAACGTAAAGAGAATAAAAACCTGCTTAATTGCAAATGAACTGTTGAGCACCTACCAAGAAAATTTTTTCGCTTTCCTTGCTGAATTTATTTATTTATTTATTTATTTATTTATTTTTTTTTTTTTTGTTAGAGGAAAAAATAATATGTGTGGAAAAAATTTAAATGGTGATAATGAAATTAACGGAACAACGGTATCTCGAAAGATCTGAACCAGTAAGTAGTCCGTCTTAATTTTATTAATAGTCTGATCATTTTTCTTTTTTCTTCTACAAAAGAAAAGAAATCTGTGTAGATTTTTCTTGTGTACCCTCCCCTTGGTACTCCGGTTTTCAAAGCAACATTAAAACTGTCATTTTTTGCTTGTGTGATCTTTCATCTCTTTTATTCTACATATTATAAAATCGCTGTCATTTTTTTTTATCTAAACATGGAAGAATTCCAAAAAAATAATTGTCCAAATGTTAAAGGTCCAGATGGACCACCAACAAAAATATGATGAAAGACAGCAACAATTGTTCATGGCGTTACATAAACAACAAATAAAAGTCCAACAATTTTCAATTTCAGAAAACAGAACTACAGCAAAAACAACTTAAAGAATTACTTGTAAAGTCATTTAACGGCTCTAAAACTCTAAAAAAGATACGACATTTTCCCAGAGTACAATCTACAACTCGATTGAAACATTCGAATACGTACCAGAGAAAGACAAAACATTCGAGGCTTTTTACAGGCGCTATGAAGATATTTTCTACGTAGACGGTGAACAATGGCCTAGTGAGAAAAAGTACGTCTGTTATTAAGAAAACTGGGAACTATCGAACACAGTATGTTCGTAGACTACATATTACCCAAGAAAACTACGGACCTAAATTTTTCAGAGACTATTAATCTCTTTTCGGGGCTATTGGAGCCTAACATAACCTTGTTCCACAAATGTTGGAAATGCCTGAACACAGTCAAGGACAACCAGCAAGATTTTCTAACGTTTGCAGCGTCGGTAAACAAGCTCTGTAATGATTTCAAACTAGCCGAGCTGACTACCGACGATTTCAAGTGCTTAATATTCAAACAAGTTCTAGTATCAGTAGAAGACGCCGAGGTCAGACGTCGGGTACTTACCAAACTTGAAATCGAACAGGGAGTGACTCTCCAAAAATTGGCAGAGCATTGTCAAAGAGTAATTTCTGTCAAGTGTGACTCAAAAACAATCGCGGAATCAGGTGTGGTTCAGATTAGAAAAATCAGAAGCAACCCAATCCCTTTTTCCCCGCAAAAATACAAAAGGCAAATCTCATGTTCTAAATCCCGCAATAAGCAAAACACTAATAGGCTAAAGAAACCTCCCAGACCATGTTACCATTGTGGAAAACGGCATTGAATGAAATTCTGTCCATCCAAGAAGAAAACACATTGCAAAAATTACAATAAAAATGGTCATAACTTAATTCAGTGCTGGAACGCCAACAAAACGAGGAAACACAAAAGTAAAATTAAGCAAGCCCAATCAGACAACATCGTCGACAGGAATTTAAGAAAATATGTGACTGTCGATATTTTCAATAACTCTGTAAAAGTCCAGCTTGATTTGGGTTCTGACCTATCGATCATCAACTGGCGTACTTGGCGAAAGTTAAACAAGCCGACCCTATTAAAGACAGATAAAACTGCAAAATCCGTAACTGGCGAGAATATTAACATCTTAGGTGAGGTGATCCTTACAGTAACACTAAATGGAGTTACCAAAAAGCTGAAAGCCTGCATACTAAAAATTCGGATAATCTATTCGGAACTGATTGGATAGAAAAACTCAATCTATAGGATTTCCCAATGAGCACTTTTTGCCGAAAAATAGACAGTACAGGGTCCAATGCGGAAAATCTCTAAAAGGAAATCAAACAATTTCCCCAGGCTTTTTCTGGCGTCCTTGGGAAATGTCCTAAATTAAAAGCTAAGTTCAAGGTGAAGGACGGTACAAGACCAGTTTTCAAAATGAAACGGAATGTCCCTTTTGCCGCTCTAGAGCAGATCAACAAAGAATTAGATAGACTCGAACAAGCGGGTATTTCAGCAAAATCAGGTAATGACGAATGGGCAGCACCTACGGTCTATGTCAGAAACACGTTCAACCAAATACGAGTATGCGCAGATTTTTCCACAGGGCTAAACGATACCTTGCAGGGTCACCATTATCTCCTCCCAAGCCCTGAAGACATCTTCAACAAATTGAATGGCGGAAAAATCTTTTCCAAAATAAACCTCTCAGACACATACCTTCAGATAGAGGTGAATGAAGAAAGTTCCAAATTGCTCTGCATAAACACCCATAAAGGTCTGTACAAATATAACAGACTGGCTTTTGGGGTCAAGGTTGCGCCTGCAATCTTTCAGCGGGTCATGGACGCCATGCTGGGCAACCTTGACTACGCAACAGCCTATTTGGATGGTATACTGGTGACCAGTAAAACGACTGCAGAGCACCGGAACCATATAATAAACGTATTCGAGAAGTTAAAAGAATAAGGGCTTAAGGTTAAGGAAGCTAAGTGTGACTTTTTCTTACCAGAGATCAAATACCTAGGCACACTGACAGATATAGCATTGCAACAGTTTCTGCAGGTGTATAGGATAACGCCTAATCTTAACACGCCTATGGGACGCTCACCTGTAAAAACCATGTTCGGAAGAAAAATCAAGTCCGTCTTTGATAAACTAATTC
Source organism: Ascarosepion bandense (assembly GCA_037127315.1). NCBI lineage: Eukaryota > Metazoa > Mollusca > Cephalopoda > Sepiida > Sepiidae > Ascarosepion > Ascarosepion bandense. The sequence goes on from JBBBDQ010000354.1 coordinate 222,996, forward strand.
CACGGCAAGCAAAGTTCAAGAAAAAAGTCACGCTCCCTAAAAAAGTGCTTTAATCCTGGTGACAAAGTCCTTTTCAAGGCTTCCAAAAACAACATTACATTCTGGGAAGTAGGCAACATCAAACAGAGAATTGGCGAACTGGTCTATATTGTCCAGGGACGGAAAAACACCCACAAACGCCAGATAAACCCGCTAAGGAAATGCCGTTTGAATGAATCTAAGAAATCATCACAAAATATCTGCGAAGAGCCGATCGACGTAATATTCGAACATTTCGATCTTGACACGCCCCAAGTCTCTCCAGAAATACGACGCTCGGGGAGAAAGAGAAAATTTACTCACCACCTCGACGTGAAGAAGTATTAAGAGTTTTACCTTTTGTTTTTACTTTCACAAAAAAAAAGGAAAAAAGAGGAAAAGTCTTGGAAGTGGGGGTGTTGTGAGACCGATACTTACCTATATCATGGACTCTTCCAGTACTATATTACTATGTGAATGGTAGTATTATAGGAGTAGCACCAGTAGTGCTTCTATCGACACTGTCAGCACTCTGCCTTCGGGTAGAGGGCGCTCTCTGCTCGGAAGCAGAGAGCAATAACTCAGTCGTGGTTCCGCCGAAGGGTAGAAGCACGACTGAGCAAAAATAGACAGACATTTTTTGGCCGGGCCATATAGCCCGGAAATCCCAGTTATAAACTGACCATGTGTCACATGTTGCCCTTACTGGGAGGGACAGCTAAATAATGTAGCACTAGTAGTGCTACTATTGACACTGTCAGCTCTCTACTTTCGGGAAGAGAGCGCTCTCTGCCTTCGGGCAGAGAGCTCTAAACTAGTCGTGGCTCCGCCTTAGGGTAGAGTCACGACTGTGAAATAACAGACAGATATTTTTGGCCGGTCTATATAGCCCGTAAGACCCACATATAACTGACCTTGTGTCACATGTTGCCTTAAGTGGGAAGGCCAACTAAATATTGTATCACCAGTAGTGCGCAGCCGCGAACGACTACCAATATCTTACACCACTGGATAGTAAGCTCCGCTTACTTTACACTATTCGTTGTAACCTTTCTGTTTAATATATCTTTTTTTACCTCTAACCTGCGTTCCGTGTTTTCCCTCCGTCGCCCCCACTTTGGGTCAACATATATATATATATATATATATATATATATATATATATATGTGTGTGTGTGTGTGTGTGTGTGTGTGTGTCTGTGTGTGTGCATATATATATATATATATATAGTACTGTGCAAAAGTATTAGGACAAGAACTATTTTATCTTTTATGACGAATCAAAATAAAGCTTAAAATCAATCCTGTCCTCCTAACACTTTTGCACACTACCGGTAGTATTAGAACAGGGTTGATTCTCCTAACAACCTTACTGAAATTTAAATACTGGTTGAAAATCCAAGTAAATTGCTAATAAACATTGTTTATTTAAAACTAGGTGTAAAAGAAATGTATTAAAAATGAAGTTATATTTAATTTTTCCTATTTTCTATTAAACAAGTTATTTTGAAACTACTCCACTGAACATCTATGGGATATTTTGGATAAAAAAAAAATCATAAATCGAATGTTATTTCTCAAGACACTATTTGAGAACAAAAACAAGCTACTTAACAGGAGATACCATGAGATAAATTGAAGAAGCTTGTGATGTCAATGCCTGACAGAATGAAGGCTGTGATCAAAGCAAAAGGCTATTATGCTAAATATTAATTTTTTTTGTAGCAAGTATTTTTATCTTGTTAAAGCATTTGTTGAGTAAATCAAATAAAATTACTTTAATCCATTTGTTTATTTTCTGTCAATATACCTCATAAAAGATAAAATAGTTCTTGAACTAATACTTTTGGACAGTACTGTATATAAAATTAATCATCCGCTGTTTCACTTCTCTAATGTTTTATATAAATGAATTGATAACACTTCAAATAATATTTGTGAACGTTACCTAGTCGGAAGTGGAACTCGGCTCACCGATCTAAACCTTCGGCGTCCATATCACTTATGTTACCCGGTGTCTTAATTATTTGTCTATATTTTTAGAACCTAATTATACTCTCATATAGGTACCTCTTCATAGTTTCATCAATACTTTCTAAAGAAGAAACATTTCTAAAATAATTTAATTAATTTTTGAAGAATTCCTGAATGTTTCATTAAAATCTTCTACTTATTTGATTTTTGCAACGATTTTTAAATCAATATGTCTTTCGCAGAAAAAGAAAAAAAGAGCTTTATCTGCTAACCTAACTAATAGAATGATGCTAGGGAAACAAGGTTTTAATATCAAAATTTTGAAAGATCTTAAAAGGATTTAAAATATAATTTAATTATTAGTAAAAACACTTGGTTTTTCTTCTTAATTATAGCATAAAGATTTTGACGATAAAACTTAGCTTTTATCAAGTTTAGGACCCTTTTCATCATAGTATGCTTTTTTTTTTTCAGTGATTTTGTTGATACTTCTACTCTTGTATGTCTCCTGTATGGCAAACAGTTTCTATTTCTAAATACAATCATTCACACTTTTCCGTGACAAAAGCTTTTCTGTTCTTTTGAGGCTTTTTCTCTGCTAGCCCACGTCAATCTTGAGCTGTCATGTTCCGTTGTTATCCGTGTCGTCATAGTACCTCACTGGTTGAACGCAGTTGTATACCATCAACTATAGATAAAATGTTTTGTTAGTCATCCTAATATGAAATGTATTGTCGGTAATTTTATTATAAATGGGTACTGATAATAAGTTTATATAAGAATATATTACTGGTATTTTTGCTATAAAAATATATATATATATATTTACTGTTTTTCTGTTTTTATCTTATTTATTTTTTGTGGGAGGAGTTCCCTATTTGCCAATAACTGTAACCCTAATAGGTGATACTACCCTGGGTCAGAATTGACCTAGAATAACATCAATTATGAGGTGGTTAAACGCTGCTCAAAACCTCCAATCTTCCTATCATAGGCTTTGCTGCCGGTTACAGTTTATCGTCATACCTATGACTATAGACTAAATAGGAAAAAATATTAGAGGACGGCTTGTTTCATCCAGCAAGAGATAGACCCATGCCTTTGCCAAGGGTATTATTGTAAATACGTACAAGAATTTGTCTGTTCTAAGCTCGTTGTAAAGGTGGGTTAAATCTGTCATCTGTATACTTCCCTTTTCACTTCATGGTATAGATTATTATTATTATTATTATTATTATTATTATTACTATTATTATTATTATTATTATTATTACTACTACTACTACTACTAGTAGGTCCGAGCTGTCAAAAATGACGGCAAAATATTTATATCGATATTCTGTTTAATCAACCAGATTTTTTTTAATGTTTTACCCCAAGCAAGACGGTACCACCACTCATGCGGAGAGGGCTACATAAGAGTAAAAGTTTAGACAGGAGGAGAGTGAAGAGAAAGACGAACTAGTTACATGGAGTTTTAGGGAGAGGGTAAGAGAAGGATAGTAAAGTAGAGAGAAAAGAAAAGAACAACATGTGATATAGAAAGAACTGGAGTCAAGTGGATGTGACATGGGTATTGACTTCTGCTTTTAATTCCTGGAGGTTTTAGTCGTCAGGAAAGCAAGTATATCGAAGTGAGTTCCACAGGCAGGAAGTGCGGGAAAAGAAGATGGTGGAGAAGAATTGTCGGCTGCATTTGGTAGATCTAAATGTAAATGGGTGAGACCTTTTTACCAGACTAGTTACACAAATAAATTCATGTTGCAGGGGCACCAGGGACTTCAGTTTGTCGGAGCAGAAGCTATGGAAATATTTCTAGAATAGACAGAGGGAAGACACGTCCCACCAGTGCGAAAGTGGCTAGAGTCGAGCTGCCAAGTCGGGACCTATCACATTACAGATTCTCCTTTGGAGCCTGTCTAGAACATTGAGATGAACAGCGGGGGCGCCTGGCCATATATGACAGCAGTATTCTATGCACAGATGGAATATCATTAATAAGTTGCATAAATCAATCCAATTTCGTTTATGTTATAACGATAGTCATAAGAAAGTTTTTGACAACTTCAAAATTAAATACATTAATGCATTAGAAATATAGTAAACTTAACATTGGTTTAGAATATTCTAGTAAAAAGAAAATAAGCAGAAATAAGCAGAAACTACGTAAACTTAACATCATATGTTTTAACCCACCGTAAAGTCGTAATGTCTAAACAAACATTAGATGATTCTTCCTAAATTTAATTCACAAACATTTCTAACAGAATGAAAAAAGACACTGGAACAAGGAACGCCATATTTATGATTAGGATGCTCTCAGAAAGGGCAATGCAAATGAAGAAGGACTTGTACCTGTGTTTTATCTATTATGGGAAGGCATTCGACAAAATACCCCACAAAGAATTGATGGAGATGCTCAGCAGTCTCGATATGTTTGGGAAAGACATTAGGGCAATTAAGAATCTCTACTGGCAGCAAACTACCTTCATACGGACAGGTAACGAATTCAGCAGATATACAAAGATAGAAAGGAGCGTAAGTCAAGGATGTATCTTTTCACCGGATCTATTTAACTTGTACAGCGAGAATATTTTGAGTACCCTAGATGTTATGCCAGGATTTGTCATTGGAGGCCACAATTTGAACAACATATTAGAACATATTGAACAACAAATTGGAAACTTTCAAAACCGCTTCCGTCTGACCGTGAAAAAATGTATGTGATATCCATCAGTGAATAAAATAGAATTGGGAATACCTCCATACAACTATTTTAATACTAGTGGGTCCGTGTCGTCAAACATGAAGCAAAATATTTATATCGATATGCCGTCTAAAACCATCACAAATACATTAGCAAAGAATCAAATCCTCTCCATAGAATCATTGATAACTTGCATAAATCAATTCAAGTCTATTTATCTACTAACTGTAGTAGTAAGGAAGTTGTTGGCAACTCCAAAGTTAAATACATTAATGCATTAGAAATATAGTAAACTTAACATTGGTTTAGAATATTCTAGTAAAAAGAAAATAGGCAGAAATAAGCAGAAACTACGTAAACTTAACATCATATGTTTTAACTCACCCTAAAGTCGTAATGTCCAAACAAACATTAGATGATTCTTCCTAAATTTAATTCACAAACATTTCTAACAGAATGAAGATAACGATTTATTTACGTACGGTGATGGTGAACACAGATAGAAAATAAAATATGAAAATTAAATAAATAAACTAAAAAATAATGATTAATCATAATTAAAATTATCATTTCCTTTTTTAAACCCATATCTCCTTCTTGCTCTCTCTTCCTCTCTCTATCTCTCTACTCTTTCTCCCCCACTCTCTCTTTAAAATTAAGCATTTGCCTTTGTTTAAAACCCATATCTCTTTTCTCGTTTCATTATCTCTCTCTCTCTCTCTCTCTCTCTATCTATCTATCTATCTATCTCTATCTCTCTCTCTACCACTTCTCTTTATATTTCTCTCTCAAATAATGAGAAGATAAAACTCAAAAAAAGAAGAAAAAGAAATAAAATAAGAAGGTGAAAGTTTGTTGGCCACAGTTTATACGCCTCCTCCGAGTGTGACAGGAGTGATATATATATATATATATATATATATATATATATATATATATATATATATATATATATATACGTTACGATACATTATACGCTAAAAGTCTGCTTCCTTTTTACCGAGCGACCACAGCCCAGAGGTAGAATGGCCGACTGACGCCAATTCGGGCGGGTTTCAATCCTGGGTTAAAAGTAATCGGAGTCTAACCGTTCTGATGAGCTGTGATACAGTGAAACAGATCTGTCTGCGGATCTCTCTCTCTCTCTCTCTCTCTCTATATATATATATATATATATATATATATATATATATATATATGTAATATGTAATATACAATATATGTATTAATCGTAAATTCTATTATAATAGTTTACTTTCTCAAACTAATCCTATGTTAAAAATGTCTTCCAGTTTCTTGCTTCCATGGAACCTATGATCCTCAAAAATATAAATCCAACGTCAATCGCCAGCTTGTGACTTATTCTTTAATTGCCCTATCTCTTCCCTAGTTTTATCTCGTTTTTTTTTTCAATCCCAGTAGCCTGATTGCGTCGTAGTGGCCATATCTTTAATTCTTTGGTATTCCGATAAGTCAGTCACTTATCGAGTCGTTACACGTGACCTGGAGTAAGGCATGGCAATAAATGTATGCATTCTGTTTTCAGAATTTCTATTGTTAACTGACACTTAATATGTCAAATATCTATATTTTTTTACGTCAATATTAATCTTTTTTTGTAAGGTTCCAATCACGCTATCTGTTATCGGCATGACTCATTCATTATCCACAGTTCTCTGGTGAATGTAATGGCATCTTGCGATTTTTTTAGATACATATTTTTTCCTTCTGCCTCTGGTCAGTTGTTATTTCAATTATTTATATGAACCCGTGACTGAGTGGTTAGAATGTTCGCTTTTTGACGATGAAACTTGGGTTTGAATCTTACCATAGTCGAATTTTCAAGAAGGTGACGTCTTGATATTACGGTCAGCTGGAGTGATCATAAAGTGAGGTACTTTTGAAAAGTTCCTGAAGACCATTCCACGAATTGACCTAAGCATTTTGAGTGAAATTGGGTAGACATGACCCTTTGGGATCCGTCGATGGTTGTGCTAGAACAAAATCATTGTGACTAATGTTTTTGAGTGTATTGCCCTAATTATGACTGTTGACCACACCAGATAAAGCGTTTTATCCCAGAAACAGTAATCATCTACTCATGATAATTAGAGTATAAACCACAGGTGGCGCCCCTGGAAGACGGACATTCTTGGATACGAATGGTCGGCGATTTTTTTTAATTTCAGTTTTATATAAGATCTACTCGAGTCACTGCACTTGTAAAACATACCTACATGAACGTGAAAGTAAACACTTAGATGAAACCTAGCTATAAGTTGTTGAACATAGAAAGATTTTCAAGAATACATAAGGTTTTAATTTTGTTAAAATTTCGTTGATCCCTATTTAAACGAAAAAAGTGAAAATCCAACTACCATTTTTGTTTTATGTTTTCTTAAAAAATTTATTCCGTAAACGGGATTAAAAAATACTCATACACTAACCCATGAATGTCTTTTAGTTGGTTTTATTTCGTGACCTCAGCAACCTTTTAAGAAAACAAGTTACCTACCAAACTTGGAGTCCCGAGATTAGACTCCCGTTAGGTTCATTGTATTAATTTAAACGCAAATTCTCTTGCAAAATGTTTTAATCTTTCTCTTCTGCCTCGAGCTATAGGTTAATTTATAATACTTGTATCATTAAGACATTTTTAAATAATTAAGAAAAAGTTCTTACAATCTAAAATATCTTCTGGCTTTAAACACTTTAAAAAGGATTGTTAAGCTGTAGAAAAAGAATCTATCAAATCAAACCTACCAAAGTTTATAGCCTTTCTTTCTCTAAATCCCCAGGTGTATGCAATTTAGTTAAAGAGTGAAAAATAGAATACAATTAAAAACATACTTTGTCAACATGATAACAATAGCCAAACTTTTGGAAGAATTTAAGTAAAAATGCATAATAATCAAGTTTCTTTTCAGAATCTATCTTACCTATCTATTAAGTCTACCATTCGGCCATTCTTAGATTATTGCTGCCATGTTCCGGTATTCTTGCTATTTAACTTCTGCTCCTTGAGAAAATACATGGAAGTATCAGTAATATTACCGGTCATGTTCTTGCAATTCGACTTCAGTCTCTTTCCCACCGTCGTAAGGTTGCTTCCCTGTGTCTTTTTCTTTAGATACTTTAATGGTAATCGTTCGAATGCGCTCTTCGCTTTAGTAGCTAAACTTTTTGAATTTAAGCGCAGTACTAGACTGGAATTCGAAATCGGTGATCCGAGTTCGAATTTAAGTTGAATTCCTTGCATTCACTTACGCACAAAAACCTTTGAGAAAGGTATTAATCCGTTTCTTCCCTCTAGTTATGGGTTAAATAATAGGACAGATTGAGTTCTATAGTTTGGCTGGCAACCAGTCTACCGCTGAAAACAATGGCAATCTACTGCGGGATTAATCTTCTGCCTAGTCAGTCATGTCTCTTTCGAAACATGATCGCACAAAGCGTGTATCACCCATGGTACTCAACTGACTGACTAGACCGACGTGACAATCTCATTCAATTTACAGTTGAGCTGGCAAGATGCATCCGTAAATCCTATGTTAACAGTTTCTTTTCTCGAATTTCTCTCTTGTGGAAATTCATCCCGCCCCCATGCTTTCCAGCCAACATTAATCTGCAAAAATTTAGAGACAATGTCAATCGATATCAGCAGCCCTCATAATTATTCATTTCTCTTTCCACTCTGTCATGAACCCGGTTAAAGGTCCGATAAGAATAACGCAAAAACAACCAGATAGGAAAATACGAATAAATGTTAAGTAAAGGAAAGAATACAATACTTGGATTCTGGTTAGTAGGACCAATAATACGAGTTAGTGTGTAATACTATGATTCGATCCTCGAATTTAGAACTGGGACATGTAATGGTCGTTAAGGTAGCAGTGCTCGTAGACCGACTCTCGGCTGAGTTCTGGCCGCTCCGAGGGCGCTCTCCTCAGGCTACTCCTTCTCACCTCTTGTGAGGGAAGGTATAAGTAATGGTTGGAAGATTTCATTCAGTCTGTCGGTGATGCCGCCATGGCACACTCATTATTAATGTTTTTGTTCTTAATTCTTCCAAATTCTCTAAGCCCTTATGTTTTAGTAGCGTTACTGTCTTGCATAAGGTGCTAACAGAGGACAGATGGTGTGATACGGATATTCCAAGGCGTATTGGTATTGCTAAGGAAGCATTCCAGAAGCTGAGTAGAGCAGAGACAGGAAAACTTCGCTGGAAACAAAAAAGAGTGTATTAGATTGTTATGTGATGTCTGTCCTTCAATATAGCAGAGAACGCTGGACAATCTCATCAAACTTGAAGCAACCGAATTGTGGTTTTACAGAAAGATTCTGAGAATGCCATGGACAAAACACGCGAGCAACGACGAGGTTTTGGAGAGGATGAACAAAAGAAGAAAACTGATTCTTAACATTAGAAAAAGAGAGCTGAAGTTTTGGGGGCATGTAATGAGGACGAAATGCTCGGAGAACCTGATGCAGACGGGTTGGGTAAATGAGAAGAGAGACAAGGGAAAGCAACGCATGACATGCTTGATGGGCTTTAGCAGTTGGATGTTGAAGCTGGGATTGAGTGTGATAACAGAAGGGCTATTAAGAGAGACAAAGGCTAGGTATATGAGGAAAACCATGATCGCCTCCACTACCGGACATAATTATGAGGATAACCCAGTGTTTAAAAAAAAAAAAGATGTATTTCATACTATTTTATTGGTATTTATTGCCATGTTAAAAATTTTAAATGAAATAAAATGACTCTTTTGTAAATACTGTACAATAACATGTGCATCAAATGAATTTATAAATATTTAATAATTATCTATATTGCAATTTCATCAATGAAAGAAAGAAGAAAATTTAGGGTGATTCGGACGAGTTCATCTTTGCTTCCTTGCCTTGTGAAATTTTGCAAAGTAATAATAACAAAAGAACCATTTTATTTTCTCTTAGGATTATTTACTTGGCAATTAATACTAAAAATAGTATGAAATAAATAATTTCTTTTAAAAAACTGGGGTGGCCTAATAATTATGGCCGGTAGATGTACTTCCTGAATTGACACGACACATAGAAGAAAACGATGGAGAGATAACGATTACAAACGTAAGTAAATAAAATTAAAAATAACTTGAATTTTTAATACATCAATTTTTAGCATTAACCAATTAAGATCACTTAGTACATATTTATATTAAAAAGAATAAAAATACATGAAATTAGAAGAAAATAAACAAGTGTATATATATATATATATATATATATATATATATATATAATGCAGTGCACATGTGTCCGTCTGTTTTTTCAGTGAATCATAAACAACCTGAAGTAAAATGTCGTAACTACTGTAATTACACACGACTAAATATTAAATAAATAGCTCATTAAGAATTAACTACGTAACTCATTAAAAGTTAAATTTGGATATCGAACAGAGTGAAAAATTTTTAATTCTTTTTTCTATTAATGATTTTAAATTAATTTTGCATTCCGTCGCAGTTACAACTGTTCTAATTAAACCATAATTAAAAATTAAGGTGGGCACGGTTTGTTGTTTATAAGTTGTTTTTTTTCTTTTCCTTTTTTTTCTTTTATTCTTGTAGCACACGTACTATGACGTATTCAAAATATTACATACTTCACGTTTTTAATGTCTTTTAAGATTGACTTTATGTAAAAGGATCATAAAAGAATGATGATTTTTAAAGAAAATAAAAATTGCAAGCAAAATAAATGTAAACAAAGATGGGTTGCGTATACGAAAAATGATTATCTCGAATTAAGGCGTCGAATAAAGATAAAATAGTCTTATTATTCTTAAATTATTATGACTTTTACCGTCACAGGAAGCTGAAGATAAAAGACCGAAGGCGTCAAAAGCTTTCCCCAGCTGCTAGCCTAATGTACGCCCGAAGGGCGTCTTCAAGATTAGTTTGAACTAAAACCCGATACCCTAAGCAGCCGAGTCCCATATCTGATGTCTTTACATCATAGTGCCGGTATAGTATGTGGACTACCTGAGAGTGTGGCCTATGCAATTTTATCAGTGGTGTAGTATGTGGCGTATTGTATTAAAAAAGCGTATTATGAGATAAAAAATATATAAAAAATAAAATGTAACCGCAAATTCTACTCCCTCAGCTTCTTTTCTCGCACTTTCCGCCTGTAGAATTCCCTTCCGTTTACTTGCTTCCCTGACAGCTTCAATCTCCAAGAATTTAAATATAAAATCAATAGTCATCTCCAATCTCACTAACTTGCATCCTCTCTCTCTCGCTTATGCTTCTTTCTCCGTCCACTCACTCTCATCAGTATTCTCATCCTTCTCTTACCCACTTCCTGAAACCGCCATAACCTGTTACTCTTTCTCATAACTTTCCCCTATGTGACGCCCTGCACAACAGTGGCAGTAAAATGTCTTGCTTGGAGCGATATGATTAAAACAATAAACTGACTGGTAAAGGTTAGGTTTTATGGTTAGAGTTAAGAGTTAGGGTTAGGGTTAGTGTTAGGATTAGGGAAAATATTTAGTTTCAATAAATAACCAAATACTTATATATATATAAATATGCAATTATTCAAGTAAGACACATTCAAATCAAGTACGCCACATACTATACCAGAATCCACGGGGTAAACTACTTGCTATGCCAACACCGACATCATATTTGGTGGTTCTTGAGAGAGAATACGAAGCAGGGAGTCACCTCAAATTCCGAAGCACCTTCTCTAAGACATTTTTCTTACTTACCGAATATTTCAGTTGTTTCTTGAAAAATTACTAACATTAATTTCTTGTTTCTTCCTCTTCTTTACTCTGCTATACATATTTATTAATTTATTTTTGCTCAAATGTGTTTGCAAACATCACAAACAGGTGACGCATTAAAATTAATAATGGAGCAAGTCAAAATCTGTTCGTGTCATTTAAACAGTTACCCTGTCTCTCTTTTAACTCGAACGAGATTAATCAAAGACGGCCCAGCAAAGGAACATCGCATTCCATTTCGCTAAATTTAGATCAAGATTGCTTGTCGCTTAATAATATGGAGAATCACGATTTGAGAAAAACAATAAAAAGTAAAGGAAAGTTTGTTTTTTTTTCAAAATTAATAATATTATTATAACTAATCCTTATTCGAAGGCTTTTACATCTCGTAGCGCGAGTGAAAATAAAACTAAAAGGGGTTGACGGTGTAGTTGCCAACGGAGTAGGAAACGTTTAAATTTGACGGCCGCCGAGACGTCAAATTTTACGGCGATCCCAATGGAGACATATGTTTTCACTCCTTCTCCCCACACTCTCTCTCTCTCTCTCTCTCTCTCTCACACACACACACACACACACACACACTCTCTTTTTCTCTCCCTCTTTCTCTCTTAAGAATAAGATGAGTTCGAATTTGGCTAGAGGTCATACCTTATTTCTGATCAACGGTGTTACTTAGAGGCAGAAAAATAAAAATCTAGGGCTTGATTGTGTATTTCTGACCTTTTAAAAAATAGACACACAGAAAAACCTGTTTGCTCATCCGTTTGGATTTATATATATATATATATATATATATATATATCCGAAAATAAGTGACTTGAAGTTAAATCTTAAACGGATTCTACTAATACAAAATTAAACGATTTGATTTTTGCTAAAGAGACGAGTGTTAAATCTACTCATTGAAATGGCCATAAAATCTTTGAAAATTTGATTTGTTTATATATATATATATATATATATATATATATATATATATATATATATATGCATAAATTCAAAAGAATGAACAAACAGGTAAAATCCCAAAAACCAGATCCTATTAATATTAATTTATGAATATTAAAAGTGATCAAGGTGGAGGGCTCGATGTAAATAGTATTATCTATTTACAGAGCCAATATATATAATACGTCAAAAAATTGCAAAATTTATATTCGTTGAATGGCCATTTCAGCAATAAAATTCTCGCTTTTTCGGCAAGGATTTTTACCCTATTTGAATAGATAATTTTGTGTTTTCAATCGTTGCTGATAAAGCGAGAATTTTCTCGCTGAAATGGCTATTCAACGAATGTAAATTTCGGAATTTTTTGACATAATATATATATGCTATATTTATTGGTAAAATGCTCAATATTTGTGATATAGAATATGTAAACACCGACTGGGGACAATATGTTTTATGATTGAATCCACTACTGAAGACTGCGTTATAGACCTCGGTGTTTCTTTATTAAATCATATATTTCTTGAATATTCAGGGAAGTGGAAAAAAATAAACTTTAATAAATAAACTGTATATATATATATATATATATATATATATTGACATTGGAGTCAATTTCGACAAGCAACAGTTTCATGGTAAGCGCGATCGTCATGGCCTAATGATTGCGTTAAGCCTGAAATAGACTGTCGTATTTTTCTGTTGACTTCAATGTGAACTTTTATACTTACATTCTCTCTGTATCATAACTTAAAACTATATATCCTCATATATTTTTAAAACATTCAATTGAATCATTTTATAGCGTCTGTTATATATTTTGTTTAGCTTTTATAATTAATAAACATTCTTAGCCAGAAAATCATATTAAAAAAAATTTAATAATTACTTTATGGTGGATTACATCAAATGATTTTTGTTTTTCAAATATTTCTTCACATTTTTCGTATATATTGTAATTTTCTTATGGAATCAACTACTGCTTAATGTTCCTTGATAGTATGTTTATCTATGTATGTATATATGTATGTATCGTGACCGAGTATTTGAACGGCCTTGCTTTGTTCAGGCTAGATAACATGCTTTCTCTCAGTAACTATAAACAAAATCCGTTCAGCATAATTGCAGTATAAACTGCCGGTTTATGATTATATATATATATATATATATATATAGGTATGTTTCGCTGTATCACAGCTCATCTGTGTGGCTAAACCTCTAAAGGGTTCAGGAAGACTAGGCATGGCCGTTGACGTTGTACTTAAATGTTTAAAGATCGTTGGTGATGCAAAAAGACGTAAGAGAGTCCCACATGCAAGAAGTGCGATAAACTATAGGAATAACACTTAGGCTTGCATCTTGCTATTTCAGCTATAAAACGATGAGACCTACTTGCCAATCGAGTATTATGTTTAAATTTATGCGATAGAGGTACCGATGATGAAATATTCGTAGAAAGACAAAGGGTGAAACGTTGCATCTGTGAAAAAATTACTATGAACATTATTTTAGTATGTACATGTATTTTGCATGAAAATCCGTGTTTGTTCACAAGCATTAAATTAAGGTATCACCCAGTTCAGTGCTATAAATTTCTTTTCGAGACATGACCGATTAGGCAGAATATTTTCCGCAATAGAAAATGGTACTTTCTATGGTAGACTGATTAGTATTAAAGTATACCAGCCTAGATAATCAAGATTCTCCTTAAAGAAAATGAACCTATTGTCAGGCAACAATCGTTTTCCGCACCCCCACTTTTTTATTGTCTACCATCCTCCTTGCTTTGAATATTGATTCCACATCTTCTCTGGTGCCACACCTACATATTTCGATATTCTTGATAAAATTCAAAGAAGAATCTGTAATGTTATTCGACCTGATCTGGCATCTCATCTTCAGTATCTTTCCCACGATGATAACGTAACTTCCCTGTGACTTTTTATGAATGCATTAATGTTAATTATTCTGATGAACTTTTTTACACTGGTTCGTAGAATTTATGAATAAGTGGAGTACTAGATCGGCTACAAGATGTCATCAGTTCGCTATTGAAATGGCTAGTTGCATCCATAAGTTCTATATTAACCGTTTCTTCTATCTTGCTTATCGCTTATGAAACTCTCTTTAGGCTTCCAGCTTCTCACTCAAGTTTGATCATCAAAAAAGTAAATCTAACGTCAATCGTTATCGCCGGTCTTCTTAGTTATTGATCTTTTATTTCCTTGAAAGTTTTCCCATATCCTCTAATAACCTTTTACGTCCTAGTAACATTCTGTCTTATTGTTTAGGGGCGAAATATGTAATACATTATAAATGGTCAGAGTCAATTTAGAGCAGTAATCAGTTATGTGAAAAAAGTGTTCAATACATATTTAAAGAAAAAACAAAAAATTAAAATTAAGCCTTTATAAATATTTAATTGGGTATATCAACCAATTATGCTACCAAGGGTTAAACATTTCATTATCTTCATGAATCAAATGAAAGTATTTACAATATTATTTCTCTAGTCCAAACTAACACCTCTCTTTTTTTAACATCCTGATATGTATTCGAAAAAGAGTTTCATAATCAGTTAATATAAAACGTTTGAAGATACCGAAAGGCTGAAACCAAGGCCGATCGACTGAAATAGAATATATATATATATATATATATATATATATATATATGATGGCTGGCCACTCGTATTCGAGGATACTCATTTACCGGGGCGATTAGCTAGTACCCACTGTAGAGGCCTGCTCAGACACACTTGTGTTTGTTCAGCCTTCACAGCGCCCACCTGTGGTTTATACTGCAAATGTGCTGAGTGGACCTTAGTTATAATTTCTGGGAGTGTGTATATTATCTAGCATGAACAACAGCCTGAACAAAGCCAAGACACTCAAACACTTGGTCACGATACATACATACATACATACATACATACATACATACATACATAAACACGCTATAGAAGAACATTAAGCAGCAGTTGATTCAATACAAATCTATAATATATACGAAAAATGTGACGGAAAATTAGAAAAACAAAAATATTTTGGTGTAATCCACCATAATGTAATTATTCGATTTTCTTTAATAACATCTCCTGGCTAAGAATGTTCATTAATTATAAACAAAATATTTAATAAACACTATAAAATTATTCAGTGTTGTCAAACCAAAACTACAATATATAATAAATAGTAAAAATGCAAAAATACGAGCACAAAATTGACGCTGAATAATAACTGCGAGCAAATTACTGATAGATCAACAAATTATACCCGGTGAATAACAACAACAGTCAGTCAGTATTTACTTTATTTAGATTATTGTCCTCATCTTTTTTGCTTTTTGTACGACGTTTCGGCCGTAGTACGTTTGGGCCTTCTTGAGGTGCTAGAAATTTCGAACGGAACACTTTGTTATAATCACTGGGTATATCATCATCATTTCTTGCATAAAGCCTCAATTGGCAGTCATGAGTTATCTCCCTCTAACCCTACAAGTTACTTGTTCACTGGTATTGCACTCACACCTCTTTCAGTCAAGTCACAGGAACTAAGCACCGTCTCTATCCACTTGGCCTTAAAGACAAGAAAAACTGAATTTTGGGGATTAATAAACCTAATCTCCAGTAACCCTTTTTTTTACCAGAGTTCATAATGATTTTTTTTTATCTTAATGGTTTTCTATAGCGATGGTGCAGGGTTAGAGGGAGATAACTCATGATGTCCAATCGAGCTTTACTCAAGGAATGAGGATGACATACCCCAGTGGTTGTAATAAAGGGTTCGAAATTCCTTGCATCTGAAGACTGAAGGGTACAACGTCGTATAAATGGCAACAAAAATGAGGAGAATAATCTGAATGATGTAAATACTAACTCATCTCAGAAATATAGACAGTCAGTCAGTTAATTTCCATACGCGATACACGCATTGGTGGTCACGTCTCTAAGGCAGAAGAAAACAGCAGAGAGTGCAAAAGTAGAAAGAATTTACGTTAGAGTAACTGGGGAAGGATTCAAGGAGGGCTGTGCATTTAAGTTTGAAAAATAATAATTATAATATTGTTTTCAATATACACATTGGCTTTAAAAATAAAACAGAAAATCACATGTATAAAATGCATTATAATAAAACAAAATATAGAAAAATAATGAAGTAACCGTTTTCTGTGTATCTTGCATTACATATTATAGAATTCGAGAAAAACTGTTCTCACCGGACGCGTTCCGTTCTGAGAGTCGTTAAAGTCTCTCAGAGGCCGAAACGTGTTGGCTAAAAATAGATTGTCCTCTTGTCTCTTTTTATTAATTTTCATCCACATACAGTCTATATAAAAATAATTCCCGCACACACACACACACACACACACACACACACACACACACACACACACACACATATATATATATATATATATATATATATATATATACCGAACACGTGAACACAAAAAACAATAAGTAATAAAATAATTATAATTATAATACTTGCACAATAAAAATTAAAATAAAAAGGAAAAATAAACAAAAAGTAAGACAATATCAATCAATCACAAATTTGAGAACTATCACAAGAATCATACCAGGCTTAATTTAAACAACAAAAAAAAGAGACCCAACCGCCAACCAGCCCTGATTAGTGAGAACATCATAACGGTTTCCTTACGAATGTTTGAAGTTGGCATGAACCTTCTCTTTTAAGGGTACATATATTTTGTGCTTACCAACGCTCTATCCCTACAGCGATATCAAGCCCTTTACGAGAAAAAAAAACCTGCTTGCCAAAATATATTTTATCTGTAAAACCACTGAAAATTTAAAACAACCTTGGCGCTTAACATTATCAGAACTCAAAACTGACTATAAATATATATATATATGTATATATATATATATATATAGAGAGAGAGAAATATATATAGCATAATGATATATTTTTTTATATATCAAGAATAATTTTGGTGGAAATATTTATGACGAAGTAGAAAAGTTTTCATGTGATATATGCTGTAGTCAGGTCACTTTGAGGTATGTCCCTGGATTCAAATATTTTTTTTATCCACTGGGCCATGTTTCCTTGGGGAGAACATCAGTGGTGAACAAACATTTTAGCAGTTGAGGTAATGTGAGATAACATTAAATAAAAATAGCTGGAGGAGGAATGGGTCAGGGAACTAGAACAATATACCCTTGTCAGCGCAATAAACAATATATTCTATTATTATTAATATACATATTTGAAACTTATTCGGATGTTTCTTTCGTGGTCAGCTCTATGTAGCTATGTCCAGAGTAGGAAATTCAAGTTGACTTAAGCTCTTGACCAAAATAACTTTAGAAAATATGTCTTGCTGAGAAATGTTGTTTATAAAGTGATTTTAAAGTAGTATCTTTAGAAATAGCCAAAGAGTACAGAAATGTTACGTGATATCTGTCCTCTTATAATGAAATTGAATGCTAGGCAATCTCCTTGGAGACGAAGAAGAGACTCGAGGCGACAGAAAGGTGGCACTACAGAAGGATGCCGAAAATACCATGGAACGCAGAAAATTTAAAAAATGTATCTATTATATCAGAATGTTGATTTTTTTTCGAATGATTTATCGCTTAAAAATAATAGCCGTTAATTGCATAGTTGCATATTTACGATAATGAAAAATTGAGAAAATGTCAGTTTGTTTGATTAATAAGATTATTTAATCACATAAATCCAGGAAATTGATATTTTCTCGGACAAAGAAAAGAATAAAAAATCGATAAAAATTATAAATATCAAAATAAATAAAGAGTACTATGAATTCGCAATAGGAGAGCGAAAGTTGCTCTTTTTAAATCACATCCTTTGTTGTTTTTAGGAAGTTTTTTTTTTTTTTATTCAGTGATATAGCCAGTGTCAGATACTGAGGCTTTCGTTGCAAAAATACTTTCTCAGTAGAATACAGATAATACAGTGGTATATAGGTGCGCATCCAAAAAATCTATATAACTAGAGCCTGGCAGCTGATCTCACCCCGAATCAAGTCAATGGGAAGGGTGGTTGGCTAGTCACATTCACTATCTTAAAAACCAAATTATAACGTTTCGTCATCATCCAGCTGTCCATGAATGTCCGTCTGTTCCAATGAACGGGTGTTTTCTCAAGGAGATCCTTGTGTCGCAAGCCTATAGTGAATTAAGCTCACTCCAGATTTCAAGTGGAAGTCGAATTTCTAACCCATCGTTAAAGATGCTGGAAAAATGTATTGCATATTCTATATCAATTTGACGGGGACGAAGATTAAGATACAGAAATTTGACGATATACTCCTAAAGCAAAATAACGGACATAAATTGCAATCAAAATGAAGATATTTTCGCTGATAAATGATGAAATATAAACTAGACCCAAAGTGACTTGCTTTTCTAGAAGGTAAAATGACAGCATCAACACACACACACAGACACACACACACACACAGACACACACACACACACACATATATATATATATATATGCAACGTAAATTTATTCGCTTATTCTCTAGTGACATTGGCAGTGGAGTTGAGTAGGTGGTCGGGTCGGAGGGTCAGCAAACACGCATCGAGGTGGCAGCCAGGGGGTTGCACTCCACTCGCTCTGACTCTCCCTGTGTTTTCAACTCAACTGTGGCTGCCCATTAAATTCTGCCCAATGCTGCAGTCTGAGTTCACTTAAAGAGAAAAACCTCCTGGACACCTGACGTTTTGTTATTTTCCAGGAGCCAACTTCTTTCACTCTAATGGTCAAAAGAAAATTCAGCTTGCTACCTGCATTTTACAATCAATGACATCTCCAAAGCAACATTCATTTTTCATGTGAATTAAATGCGAATACGCTTCCATGCTAAATTCTACACCGACCCAAACAATACATATAACAAGTGGTCGTTTCCATGTAACGATCTAGTAAGTACCTGATTTCTTATATACTCTACATGTACAAAAGTTCAAGTTCTCAAATGGAGTACTTTTGTTAAATCCAGGAGGACAATGCACAGTATAGATATATTCATAAAGTATTGGGCAACTCATTTTTAACAGACAAAACGTAGCAATGCCAATCTCTATTTCCATGGAAAATGTTTAAACGAGATATATTATTTAATCCCTCTAAATCTATCGTTCTGGATTTGTCGATAAATTACATCCGTGACTAATGCCTCTGATCGAGATGTTTTAAGAACCACATCTTAATTGCTGTTGTTCGCAGATCTACCCCGACCCGAGATGATAGCACCTGTTAGTGTCCCAGACATGGAAAAATAGTTCAGCTCCAAATTGTAATCAAAACGCTATGAAAGAAAAAATACATTTTTATAGTAGAAAGTTCCAGCAATCGATTTTAATACTTACAAAAACCATCAACAGATTTTAATAGAAAACAATCCAGCAATAGATTTTAATAGTTAAAAAAGTAAATTTTCCATCAATAGATTTCAATAGTAAAATAATTTTAGAAATCCATCAACAGATTTTAATAGTAAAACAATCCAGCAATAGATTTTAATATTTAAAAAGTAAAAATTCAATCAACTGATTTCAAAAGAAGAAGAATTTTTGAAAAATCCATCAACATATTTTAATAGTAAAAAAAATCCAGCAATAGATTTGAATAGTAAAAAAATTTAAATTCCAGAATTAGATTTTAATAGTAAATAAAGTAAAAAATTCCAGCAATAAATTCAATAGTAAAAACAATTTAAAATACATCAATAGATTTTCATCATAAAAATAAAAAAACCCGAAATAGATTTTTGTATTAAAAATATTAAAATACGTAAATATATTTTTATAGTAAAAAGAAATAATATTCTAGCAATAAATTTCAATAGAAATACATTTAAAATTCAATCAATAAATTTTAATAATACAAAAGAATTAAAATTTCAGCAATAGATTTTATTAGTAACAGAAATAAAAATTTACAGTATTTACATTATTCGGACAATTGTCTTCAACTTTGTTGCCATTTGTACGTCGTTTTGGTTGTTGTTAGCTCCGGCCGAAACGTCGTACAAATGGCAACAAAAATGAGGACAATTGTCCGAATAATGTAAATACTGTAAATACTACCTCATCTCAGAGATATAGACAAAAATAAACATTCTAACAGTAGATTTATATTTAAATAGTATATATATATATATATATATATATATATATATATATATATATATATTAACGAAGATTAACGAAACTTGGTTATAAACAACCGACAATTTGAAATGATTTGTTTGAACATTATTTTTTTATCGATACTCGTATTTAAGTGCCTTCCGGATGGCACACATTTTCATGATAAAAATTTATCGTAAATAATCAGGCCGGTAGATATAAATTTATAATACTGTTTAAATTAAAAACAGAATATCTACTTAAATACAAGTATCGATAAAAAATAATGTTCAAACAAATCATTTCATATATATATATATATATATATATATATATATATATATACTATCAACCCTGGCTGGAAGTAATCAGATGTCTAACCGTACTGATGAGGTGTGATACAGCAAAACCTCGAATGTCTGCGATATATATATATCAAAACTGCTATGGAAATTTAATTTCGGCATTAATTGAGCAATTAGGATTTGATATGTCGTTAAACAAAACAAAACAGACATCCATCCAACTCATCGATCCAACCCCTCTCAGCTAAATCTCGTCATACTATGTTCATTATCTTCTTTTTTAGTAAAAAATAAATTTCCATCGAATAACTCCTTCGCAAGAAATTTTGATTTGTCGAACAGAATTCCAAGAAAATTGTTTTTTATTTTTTTACAAATCATTTCACTCCAAGCAAGGCATTTTTACTGTCACTGGGCTTACATAGGAGGAAAATGACCAGAAAGAGTAACAAGTTATAGGGGGTGTTAGAAAATGAGTAAGAGAAAGATGAGGATATTGGTGTGAAGTGAGGTGATGAAAGTAGTGTGGACGAAGAAAAGAAGATGAGGGAAAGGATGCGAGTCAGCGAGATAAGAGATGACAATCGACCTTACATTTCAATTCTTGGCGATTGTAGCTGTCGGGGAAGCAAACATAGGGAAAGAAATTCCACAGGTGTGAAGTGCGAGACAGGGAATCTAATAGAGAAGAAGTTGCACTTACATTTTTATTAGTTTTACTGTAAAAGGGTAGGACCTAGTTGCTAGTCTATGAGCTCGAGTAAATTCATGCAGAAATGGTACCAGGGAGCTAAGCTCGTCGGAGTAGAAGCCGTAAACATATTTGTAGAAGAGACAAAGAGAAGCCTCATTACGTCGGTGAGAAAGTGACTGCATCTGAGATACCAAGTCGAGAGTAATCAAATTACACATTCTCCGTTAGATTTTGTCAAGAATTACGAGGTGAATACCAAGGGCACTCGACCAGATTCAATACACGGACGGATGATAGATTTTTGTATGTGTAGGATGAATTCAGACGGGAAATATCTTCAAGTATAGGTTAACAATTATCTTACACAGAATAATAATTTATTGCTTCCAGTCATAAGAATTAACAAACAGTTGGGGGAGAAAAAGTGGATGCAAACCTTTTCCAAGGGTATCTTCGCGTAAGTTAATATAACCTACCCGACTAAAATTTGAACTCGACTCTCCGATTATAAATTCCAAGCTATTACTCATTAAAGTAACCGCCCTTTCAAGCTTAGAATACCTAGTATCCCCAAGCAATCACGTGTCTAGGTTCTGACTTGGTTAAAGGCAGCAGTCTATGCCGCCTTTTACTCTATAGAGAGTTGATTTTTAAACGTCGCTTAGATGTGGCACAAGGCCGAAACTATGGGATGCCCAGTGAGGATCGAACTTACTACTCAATTGTAATGATTCTAGCGAGATAAGCTTGTTAACCATTACACCACGTAGCTTAAAAAAATGTTTTTGCATGAATGTAGCATAATTTAAGCTTTTCATTCATTCATTCTTTCTTTCTTTCTTTCTTTCTGTCTTTCTTTCTTTCTTTATTTTTTCTTCCTCCCTTTCTTCCCTTTTCTTTTATTCCATCTTTCTGTCTTTCTTTTTTCTTTCTTTCACCCTTTCTTTTTATTTTTCATATATATTTCTTATTGCATAAACTTTATTGTGTGTAAGTAAATGTATTTTTCTTTTTTTTTTCAAGAGGTAAATATAGAAAGATGGTTGACGATATTTTGCACTACAAGGATTGAATCTTTCCAAAAGGTAAATTTTATTTATCATATCTCTAGAATGTGCAGTAAGAGAAAAAATAAATGAATAAAAATAGACAAGCAATAATAAAGATAGCAAAATTTCACCCTCTTTAAAAGTAGATGCATATTCAAAATCTCCAGACCGCAATGCCATATATCGACCAACCATTTGGAAAGCTTTTGCAACCAGGATATAAGCACGTGAGCCAAGCAAAAGCGAAATCTCTTAAACGTATATAACGATATCGAAAAGAAATTTAAAACAGAATCGACGAATTCATTTTGTTCATTCTCCGATGTTGTGGTTACAGTAAGATACCCAGAGTTTAATTACCAAACTTGTGCTACTTGCTAGCGATTTTAGATAGGTACACCGAACTAATATATTTAAAATAATAGATTCCTTCTTTCAACATCTTTTAAGTACACATCTACATTTAAAAGTATACATACATTTTCTTCTCGCACAATGTTAAGCAACTTTCTACATATGCATATATATTTCCCTTATCTCGGATTTGCTCTCTCTCTCTCTCTCTCTCTCTCTCTCTCTCTTTCTCTTTCTCTCTTATGCACCACATCCTATACTCTTGAACTCTAGAGACGTTAACATTCACCTTATTCCTTTATAGTTTTATACTCTATATTTATTTTGTACTTATCCTCACATGTTTTTTAACCAATCATCCAAAACAAAGCATGTCAGCTTGTAGTGCGCGGGGGTAGTTACAGTGAGATAAAAAAAAAACAGGTACAGCGGTGTCGAAAAAATCATAAGAGACGGATGAGATTGAAGAAGAAAGAAATTGGCTATTGAAGTTGCATTTAAACTTTTGGAACCTGTATCTATCAAAGAACCAACTAAAGGACAGGAAGTGTGTGGAAAGAAACTATTAGAGTAGAAGAGGGGTTCTAGTTAAGTACTTCAACGATAAAAGCATGGGTATTAGATGCCAATCTACGAGCATTCATAAATTTATGTGGTCGGGGAGACAGGAAAAGAAGTCCGTCCGAGCAGTTGCCATGAAAATATTTGTAGAAAAGACAGATGGAAGCCACATCATGTCGGTGAGAAAGTGACTGAAGTCGATATGCCAAGTCAATATCGATTTTATTGCAATTCCTGTTTTTAGATTTTGCCGAGAACCTCCATGGGGAATAGCAAAAGTAACCGACCAGCTATGGCAACATTATTCAATCCACGGATGAATGGTAGATTTATAAATGTGTAAGATGGATCCTGACGAGAAATAAAAACTTTCGTCCTTCTGTAGAACCTCATTTTCGCTGCTTAAACTTTTTCCTTCATCTTCGATGATATTGTCCAACATTCACTGCCGTATTGAAGAAATGACATCACATCTAGTACTCTCTTCAGTGACACAACAATCGTATTAATAGATTCAGCTATAGATTCGATGGAGTCATTCCACTTCAGGTCACTTAAAACAGTGGCGCCAAGGAGCCGTAGTGCGTTGCTCTCTATGAGACTAGCGTCTTCCATTCTGATGGCACGTAGGCAAGTTTCTCTCTAGATATTTGAAAAAGAGCAGTTTTCTTTTGAAGGCAATAAAATTTACGAGCTCTTTTCTTGCCACATTCCATCACAGGTCCTTCTCAAGAGCAACAACCATGTTTACTTTGTCAGCAGCTTTGGCAGATTTACTGTTTAGACGGGAGTAAATGGTAGTATCATCAGAGATGCCTACTTGCAAACTGATTACATCTTCTTTTCCTATGTGCTCTGTCCTTTCAGAACGTAGGCGATCATGGCTTTCTACTTCTCTCTATCCCTGGTGGCTCTTAGCACACTTTCTCCTGTTACACCGTGCAACTCTCGCTCCGTCGTCTACCTGATTAGGTCCTTCAAACATGTTATCCGATGCTTTCCTTTATCTATTTTCCCCTCTATCTGGCCTGACAGTATAAGGTTCTTCAAGCCCTCCTTCCTCATTGCATGTCCCAAGAACTTCAGTTGTCTCTTCCTGATGCTCACTATTAATTTTCTTTTCGTTGCCATTCTTTCCAACACCTCATCGTTGCTCACATGCAAGGTCCATGATATCCGCAGCAACTTTCTGTGGAACCACATTTCCGCTGCTTAAAGTTTTTCTTTCATCTTCGATTATATTGTCCAACATTCACTGACATAATGAAGAACTGACATCACATAGCCTTCTAGAACTCCCTTCTTTGTTTCCAGTGATAGTTTTCTGTATCTTAGCATGTTACTCAGCTTCTGGAATGCGTCCTTCGCCATGCCAATTCGCCTTCGAATCTCTGTGTCACACTTTCCATCTTCTGTTAGAACACTTCCTAGGTATTTAAATTTTTTTTATAAAAAACAAAAAAGCGTAGGACCTAGGATAGGTCCCCTACGGACGCCAGCGATCGTATGAAAGGACCTCTCTGCCCATTTTCTCTTAATCATTACAGTTACGAGAAAACGTACAGAGAGATTTCATATATCGCTATAATTAGTATGGATTAGCAATATTTTCGGAACGGACGATGTCATACGTAAACCTCTCCACCAAAATCCTCCATAAATGAACATGCTGGTAGATAAACATTTTCAGTGATTAAAAATACAACGAAGCAAACACGTTTATCCACTGAATATAACATTTATGAAAGAGAAATAACTTCAAATAATAAATAAAGTTCATACATTCTTTCAAAATTTCCTTGTTTCTGTTTTATACACGAAAGTAAAAATACAGGTGTATATAAAATGTGCATTTCTAAACTAAGCCTTCTTGGGTGTAAGAAAGTTCGGTTACTGAGCCTATCCATAACACAATAGACTTTACAATACTTTCGGCTATAAAGGTGAAGCAACCGAGAACACTTCTGAAGAGCACATTTTCTTTAAAATACTCGATTAAATTAGATATAGATCAATCAGTCAACTGCTATGCGTGATACGTGCTTGGGTGATCTTATCTCGAAAGACATGACTGACTGGGAAGAAAATTCAAACAGAGCCCTGCGTTCAAATTCGATCTCGTCTGTCTCATGCCCTTGTCAAAGACCTGAGCCTATCCCTTTTCTATCCACCCCAGCAGCTGATTAAATAGCATGATAGACATTGCGAACTTACAAATGGAATATATTACGGAAATGATTCTTCACACACACACTTATATATATATATATATATATATATATATATATATATATATATATATATATGAACGATTTTGCTTATCTTATGTCTTTGTCTATTTTTTATCATTTTCTTTTCATATTTTGATACTTGTGTTAATCTTTTATCTTTTTTTTTCATACTTCCTACTTGGAATAATTAAAATCGACTAAAAATAAAGAAAAAATAAAATACACTTATTGTAAGAATATCAAGGAAAAAGTTTAAAAATGTCTTTAAAATAACGCCAGCAGCATCAAAAATCAGACAGACAGAAGGCTTTTCCTCATTAACAATAAAAATAATGAACACTTTCAAGAGAGAAGCACGGGAAATTCTTAGCAGTTTTTAAATGATCCACCATTTTGTTTTTCTTTTATCGGCTGTTTTTATTTCAATTTTTATACGATTTTTTGCTCTTATTCATTAAAATATATTACCATTATTTTTTAAATAATACTTTTTGCTTTATTAATTTTAGCTTTTTTTAAATCATTTACGCACGGAAGAAATTCTTTTATTTTTTAGCAACGTCGTGTTATCTTGTATGATTATCAGCTATGCCAATTTAATAATGAAACTGATTCGATAACGCCAGAGGGTTATGCAAATATATGTGTAGAAGTAACAAAGATTAAGAGAAAAAGAATGAGAAAGCAGTCAGTGCAACAATATTATCTATCTATCTATCTATCTATCTATCTATCTATCTATCTATCTATCTATCTATCTATCTATGTTCATGTGTCATTAATCAAAGTTTTCGCTAAAATGAAGTTCTTTGTCGCACATTCATGACTTTATTTTAACAGCTATTTACAAGAATTAAATACATGTCTTTATTGATCAATCTATCGTATATATATATATATATATATATATATATATATATATATATATATATTTCATTTTACTACTTTTTGGAACAGTGTATTTGCCCCCACTTATATTTTAATTATTTTTTTATTAAAATTATACTGTTAAACGTGTTCCAACTTTCCCTTCTGTAAGTAATTTTCGTGTCCTGTCTATCATTAACATTAACGCCAACGGTCATCTTTGATAATGTGTTGGCTGAAAGGCTTCTGTGGTCTATATGATGACGTCTACTTAATTTAAGTCTATTTGTTATTTCTGTGGGTACAAGTTCTTGTTTATATATATATATATATATATATATGAGTTTTTTTGGGTCGTGCTTAACTACGCTCCACACATAATAATCACACTAGAGTTAAGTGGTCAGATGTTAGGTGTGATGTGGTCGAAGACATTGTCAGATAGCCATGGTTATCTTGCTTGTAAGGCATGGTGCAGTCATATTTCCAGACAAAGTGTCTCTCCGGACAAGAGTTCCTCCTCAAGGCATTTGATGATATCCTCAGTGTTGAGTGAGCCCCTGTGTGAACATGAATGAGAACATGATGTCGCCATCAATAGTAATCGCCCTAAACACCACTGGAGACAGGAGATAGATAGATAGATAGATAGATAGATAGATAGATAGATAGATAGATAGATAGATAGATATGAGCAGAATGAGATAGATAGATAGATAGATAGATAGATAGATAGATAGATAGATAGATAGATATGAGCAAAATGTGATAGATAGATAGATAGATAGATAGATAGATAGATAGATAGATATGACATGACTAGAGTGAGATAGATAGATAGATAGATATGACATGACTAGAGATAGATAGATAGATAGATAGATAGATAGATAGATAGATAGATAGATAGATAGATAGATAGATGTTGTTACAATGACTTGAACCGATTTTAAAGTTAGAATAATTTAAAGTCGGTCCAAGTTATTAGAACACCCAAATAGATAGATAGATAGATAGATAGATAGATAGATAGATAGATAGATAATTTAAATATTTCCGAATCCTCGGCACTACTCTCAGAAATGTTTGTCTTGCATCTTCCACAGCTAACGCTAAGCAGTATAGCATGCTGTTTACAAATTTATGGTGGACTGAATTGTGTCATGGTGAACTCACAGAAACGCCTAGCAGACCCTATTATACAGTGCAGTCAAAAAAATCAAAACAAATAACGCGCATGCGCAAAATCAAAAATATAAAATGGCGATAATTTAATCATCTGTGTGCGTGTATGTGTGTGTGTGTGTGTGTGCGCGCGTGTGTGTGTGCGTGTGTTTTTATAGCTATCTATCTCCTTATAATGTCTAGGGAATACGTTCCTTGAACGTGTTAATTAATTTAGAAATATTAATCCTCAATTTAATTGTCTTTGTCTATTAATCTTTCTGTCGGTATTGATCTATCTATTGATATAAATAATTATATATATATATATATATATATGCCATCAATCCATGTTTTACTTTATATGGTATCTTTCGTCACGCTCACACCTATCTATCTATCTATCTATCTATCTATCTATCTATCTATCTTTATTTATTTATTTATTTATTTATTTATTCTCATCTACCTATCGCTCCTAACAGAGAAGAAATGATAAAAGGACAATGGCTTTATCTTCTGCGTTGCCAAAACTTTGCTTATCTAATATTTCTTTGGCCGATCACAACTCTCAAATTGTTCCTCCGAGAGCCATTACAGTTTCCTATAAAAGCATAAGACACTTATAAGAAGCAATATATTTGACTTGTGTCTGCGCAGAAGGATACTGCCAAATGTTTATCATCGCTATTATGTTTCTTATTTGCTGTTATTAGTGTTAATGATTGGCTTCATATTTTTCTGTTTTGTGCCGATTATATCCGTCTATGATGATTATCTGGATTATTGATTGCGGTTACATTTTATTTATAACGAATTTTAATCACAATAGCATTTGGTGTCATTTATTGTCGATCAAGTCACAGCATGTATATTCAAATCTAAAGCGGTTTTCTCTTATTCTTGTTTTCATGCAGATTCTATCAGCCGATATTATAATGCGTTCTTGGATGTTCACCAATTTACGTAGATAAATAAGATCCTTTCATTTCTGTTGATGTGTATTTCTAGTTCTATTCTAATTGCTGCAAATACTGGTTTTGAAAAATTTTGCTAGCATTAAGAAACGCTTCATTCAAAATTGTACTTATGGGACTAGATAGAAGTTCAAAAAGAAACTGCGCCATTAACTTGTCTGTGATGCGGCTGTAAAGCCCAAATGTGAAATATTGGTGATAGTCAAAATAAAGACGCTTCTCGTATTAATAAGTGAAAACGATAAAACAATAAGGAAAGTCTTTTTCATTCCCACTTAATACTTTTTATATTAATATTCACCAAGTATATGACCAAAGAGCCACTTAAGTTAGGGGCTTATTGCGTAGTGTTCTATAATTAATCAGTTTATTTTGTTTTTCTTATCAAACTTTTGCCGGTTGTTTAAAGCTAAAAAATATTTTTGTAATTGTAAAGATTTAGGGGAGATAATAATTTCTTACAGATATAAGTCTTACTATTTAACCCACAGCTACGTAGAAAAGGTGAATTTATACAGTGTAACTTAATATAACTAACCCGACTGGAATTGGAACTCAGCTCTCCGATTTTCCATTGCAAGCCATTATCTGTTTCACCACCTGCACATCTAAGCTTACAGTGCCTAGTATCTTCAAGCAGTTACCAATCTAAGTACTCCCCTGGATCGATGCTGTTTAACTTCTGGATCCGGACAATAGACGGTTGATGTTTGATGTGCCTAAGACGAGGCAAGAATAGCAGTACATGAGCATATGTAGAAAGGATAATAATTAACTCTATACTTGAAAAGGTTAATATTGTAGTGATTGGTTCATTGAGCCACGAAGGCTGATTCAGAAGAGAGATGGGCTGAGAGAACCTGCTCAACCAGATTTTTTAATAACCCGCATAGAAATTCACTAAAAACCATAGGGTAGAAAGATTATACGACAGAGCAGAGAAGAAAGTATCAGTGTTCTCACGGTCTTATAACGACCAACTATTAACGATCTTCAAAGATTTAACTGTCAGGAAAGACTTGAGAACTTAGAGAGTCCTTCTATAGATTACTCAGCTGTAGAGTCTGTGTAGTAGCCTCCGATGCCACATCTTGCCAAAGGGCTTTTATATATCTACGGCGGTTCTTTACGTATTGATTTTTCGGTCTAGTGACTCGCCGATTTTGTGAATAATCATAGTTAAGACTTAAACTGTGGATCAATGAAATCCATACGTGTTATCAGTTAGAGGGTTATTTCTTTTAAGGTCTTCATCAACAATCTTGTTGATTATCGATTCCGAGAGTTTGACTGCAAAACTAAATAGGCTAAGAGATCGGTATTGCATCAGGTATAAGCTCTCACCCGCATTCTTAAAACAGAGTACACAGTTAATACTTCCATGGACTTTGGAACCATCTCTCCTTCAGACAGTGGTTTAACAGTTTTCCTACGATTGGAAAGATATCTA
Organism: Ascarosepion bandense; assembly: GCA_037127315.1. Taxonomy (NCBI): domain Eukaryota; kingdom Metazoa; phylum Mollusca; class Cephalopoda; order Sepiida; family Sepiidae; genus Ascarosepion; species Ascarosepion bandense. The sequence continues at coordinate 253,210 of JBBBDQ010000354.1, forward strand.
GCCCGACATTCCAGGGAAAGCATGTGTGTGGTAGTGCGGTGGATATTGGTTCGGAACGAGTGATCTGAAAATCAAATTCGAATTCAAGTTGAATTCGTTGCATTCATTTACACGCAAATACCTTGGGAAAGGTATTAATCTATCTCCTCCCTCTCTCTCTCTCTCTCTCTCGAGCTATGGGTTAAATAGCTGGGCAGATTGCGTCGTATAGCCTTGGTTGGCAACCTGTCTACAGCAAAAAGTATTGGCAACCTACTGCGGGAAAATTCACTACCCACTCAGTCATGTCTGATTCGAGACATGATTGCCCAATCGTGTATAACGTTTGTCAATTAACCGATTCTAAACAACAATCCCTTGAATTTTGTTCAGACTGGTGGCATTCTTCGAGTCAAGATTTTTAAATCTAATCCTTCTCACATTCAGCAGCCTGGTCTAGATCAGCGGAGAGATAAGCTGATTCTTCTCTTCCAGATTTTGCTTGGGGCGATATGATTATATATATATATATAGATATATATATATATATATTAAATAACTTTAATCCAAAAGGAAAAGAAGGTTGGTAAATTAAAAAAAAACCTATCCTAATTAATATTGATTACATTAATATTAAAACTGATCAATGTGTAGGGCTCAGTGTAATCTATATTCAAATTACAGAGCCAGTATATAATATTTTTAACTTCCGCCGGTAAAATATCTTTGTTCATTTTGTGATTTGGCTTTTAGTAATAAATCTGTTGCTGATGATACGAGGAGTTTATCGTAGAAATGGCCATACAACGAATTTGAACAACGGAATTTGTTTTATTTTATATATATATATATATATATATATATATATATATATATATATATATAGTCATCAGCAAACAGATGTGTTTAGCTGTATCACAGCTCATCTGTACGATTAGAATCCGATTGCTTTTTAACCCAGGATTGAAACCCGTATCGGCGCCAGTCGGCGTTTCCAACCCCGGGCTATGGGCGCTCGCTAGAAGAAGGCAGACGTTTTAGCGTGTATATTATCATTATACGCGCCCAATAGCCAGAGTGCTCTAATTCATTTACTGAATGAGCTATGCGTACATGCCAGAGTAGCTACTGTTCTTCAAAGTCTACCATTCTTCCAGAGTGCTCAATCAGGGTGTGAGAGCGTAAATAGTGGAGATGATATTTCAAAAACGGTCCAAACGACCGTCCGCAAGATTTGAAATCAGACTTTTTCTTTCTCCTTGATCGATCGCTCCAAGTAGATATATAATATAGTCTATCCTGCTATTCATCCATAGCGTAAAAAGAAGAGACAGATTCATATCTTTTCTAAGGGCTAATACATTTGGGAAAGATGTGAATCAATCTCTTTATAAGTGAATATAATAAAACTCGACTCGTTTACTTAATCTGCGCAGTTATCTATTCCTCTAACATCACACCGTAATATACTCCACTGTGCATCTATCTATCTCTCTCTATCTCTCTCTCTCTCTCTCTCTATATATATATATATATATATATATATGTAAGTAAATCAACCTAGTTAGCCAACAAACCTTGGTAGGTTTACTTACTCTGTTCTGCTTACGTATTGAGCGCTTTTTTGTTATTGATTACTCGTCTCAGGTTTTTTCTATGGGCTACGTACTGGCTCGATCCAAATCGCTTTGGCTGATGTTCATGTGCTTAGCTCTTTCTTTTTTTACAACCATTTTTTCCTTCGGCGTATATACGCAGAGGGATTTTCCAAACGAGTATAGGGATAAGTTTGCATTTATATATATATATATATATATATATATATATGTGTGTGTGTGTGTGTGTGTGTGTGTGTGTGTGTTTAATTTATTTGTTTGAATATTAATTTTATTAGATACTTATATTTTAGTAGATATTCTGTTTTTAATTAAAGAGTGTATTTTTATATATAACTCAACCGTCTAAGTATTTTTAGAAAAATATTGTTATGAAACATATGTGTCATTTGGCAGGCTTTGAACTTACCACACCTAACAGCATATGGCAAGCCAGCAATTGATCTGATGCATCTTAACTGCTCGACCACGAATGATTTTACAGTAGACGCATCAGTTCAATTGATTGCTTTACGTATGTTGTTAGGGGCAGTACCTTCAAATCCTGACGAATGACACACATTTTTAACAACATTCCTTAAAAATACTTAGACTAGTTGAGTTATCTATATATATAAAAGGCAATCTGTGAGTCTGTGTGTGACTGTAACTTATGCATACCTACATTTTTTAAGCTACGTCATTCAAACTTTCTAGGAACACATATCTACAGGGAAGTCAGGTCGATACATACTTTTTGAGTTTAAGTTCAGCAATTTTCCCTTTCGCACATTTTGGACAATGGAGCCTATTGTTTACATTTGCTCCGTATGACATCTAAGATCTAAGATGGTTGCTACATTACATCATAAAAATCAAATCACACTTGTCAAACGCAACTAAAAAAATGAGCCTTTACATTTAATTTTTATTCCGACGTTTTAAAAATTCATATTGTCAACAAAAAATGTGAATATTTTCCCCGTAATTTTGAATCAAAAGAAATATTTTTAAAAAGTTTTTTTTTCAAACAAAAAATATGTAAAAAATGTGCCAGTGGTTAATTATTTAATTTTTTTTTTTTCAGATTTAATATTTCATACTTCAGAAAGTAAAATTAAAAAAAGAATAAAGCTTTTGTTTCACTAAATATTTCATGCAGGAAATCAACTGCCTGTAATTCGTGTGGCATTAATGTAACTTTTTCCTCTAAAATTAAATGACTACATTTTTAAATATTCTTCGAAAATTTCTGAAATTCATTTAGTCAACAAAAAATGTAAAAATTTTCCCCAGTAATGTTGAAACAATTTAATTATTTAAGTCTTTTTTTTTCAGATTTAATATTGCATACTTCAAAAAATAAAAATAAAATTAAAAATTTAAAAAAAAAGCATTTTTTCGCTAAATATTTCATGCAGGAAATCAACTGTTTGTAATTCGTGTGACATTAATGTAACTTTTTCCTCTAAAATTAAATGTCTACATTTTTAAATATTCTTGGAAAATTTCTAACTTATTTTTAGTCAACAAAAAATGTAAATATTTTTCCCCGTAATATTGAAACAAAAACAAACGCAATGTTGCTTACAATATCACACAAAACATCAACTCATGTTTACGCAAAACAAAAGAAAATAAATTTTTTTAATGGAATTTTTTAACAATTTTTAAACAACAATTTCTTATATAATTGTTTTTTTTATATAACTGAGTTTTAAAGTGAGGCGGCGACTACAAGCGCTTGAAAATCGCAACGCGCAGCGTTACTCATCTAATTAAAGAATGTACTGAGTTGCACGGGCAACGCAGGGTTATGATGCTAGTATATATATATATATATATATATATATATATATATATGCTGTTTAATTAAAAACAGAATATCTACTCAAATACGAGTATCTATTCAAAATTATATTCAGACAAATAAATGAATTATGTCGGTTGTTAATCTATTTTGTTAATCTCCGGAACCTTGTGTCACACACACACACACACACACACACATACACATATATATATATATATATATATATATATATATATATATATATATATATATATAAACGAGAACATACAATTTAGACATTTATATATCAATCATAAAGCTTCCTAGTGAGTCCCGAAAAACGTCATAAACACCTTTCATTCTTCCTTGTCTTTTTACGTCAGAGGACATCAAGGTATGTCGTGTGGTTTGTAGCTGTCTGACAATGCAGCTTGGATCTGATCTTGAGGTAAAGATTCTTCTTTTTTTTGTACTTAGAACGGGAGCGATTCAGCATGACGCAGTATCCTCACCGTAGATCGCGGCCTATTGGTCGAATTTAACTGGTTTGTCGGACAGGTGTTGTTTGCCTATTTTTGAAGAGGAATACCAGAAGGCTGTTTGGCAAGATGCCATCAAAGACGTGAGAGAGAGTTACGTAACTTGGGTCTAGCCAATGCGGGGCGTTTAACGACCTTCAACTAGTCTTTCTTGTAAGTAGCCGCTAAGCGGTGAAATTCACTCGTGCCAAAAAAAAGACATCAACATTAAATAACATTCTTCCAAAGAAGTTGCAATGTTTTCATTACTCTATTGCTACTTCCATGGCAAGTTTTTTTTTTCAAATGAACTCTAGTCTTGAGTTCTACCAATTTATAGCCAGGACACGCCATGCTACTTTCACTGAATCAAACCATCTTCAATTCAAGAATTGGTATTTAGTGTGAGGGGTTGACACGTGATTTGTTTCTATGACAACTTTTTTTTATTAAACATCTTCAAGTCAAGGGTCGATCTTCATCTTTCCTTTTTATCATCATGATGTTTATCACTTGTAACTGTCACTTCCATTGCCATACGCTCCTAATACAGGATTAAATACATATTACGTTGAATCATTTGTTCTCGTACTATCACCGAAGTTAAGCAACGTCGGTACTGGTCAGTACCTGATTGTAACCTTGGATGTGCAGCTGGTGTAATGAATAATTACTCGGAATTCCAGTTGGGGTCGTTATATTCACTTACTCGCAAACACGTTTTGTAAAGGTATTTATCTTCCTTTTTTCCATCAGCTGTGGGTCAATTAGTAAGACTTTTATCACTATCGCAAGAAAAAAATCTTATAATCTAAAAAAATAGTTTTTGGCTTTAAATAACTTTCAATGATATATAAGCCGTAAAAACAAATCAGTCAAACTTCTAATGCAGTATTTCGATTTTATTAGCTTTTATCATTTACCTTGAGAGGATCTCGGGGCTTGTGCTGTATGAAATTGAAAAACAGTTTATGGCAAGGAAACTATGTATTTAACTCTGTTTTCTTAACTGGCTGTTTTCGTCGATTTGATGGCTCAGCTTTTCTGCCACCCAGAATTAAAACAATGCCAATAGTCTAAATGAAGATAACGTTTTTGCCGCTTTCTTTATCGGCCTATAAATAGAATTAATCTCTGCAGAAGAAACTGCTATAGGAACCCCTTCGACAATTTGAGTATTTGGCTTCCCCTAGGGGGAAGCAGCATAGCCGGAGTGACGGGGTCAGCGGTCAAACCACGGATTATTTGCAACCATAATGTAAGTTTAGCCTAACGCTCGCTTTATAGCAAAATCCAATAGAGCAATTGGATTCGAATTATAGATAAGAGTTGCGTTTGATATATTTATATGTTTTCTTCTCTCTCTCTCCCTCTCCTTTTCTCCCTTGCACACACAAACGCATCTCGAGGCCTTGAAATAGATAACTCGATCAATGCAAGACAAACTTAATAACTCCTTTACTAACGGGCGTATTTAAGAGGGGAGGCAATCATAACAACGAATGTCATTAACCCAAAATTGGCCTCACTGAAGTCATTAATTCAAATCTTCACTTCATCGAATGTTTCATTTTGCTGAAAAATCAAAGTTTAGAAAAGTAAAGAGAGATAACTTTTATATTAGTCTATTTTTTAAATTATTAAACAGCTTTTTGGAAAGTTTCCTGGCGAAAATCTAACCAATTAAAATATTTATCCTATCAAAAATACTTCTGAAAATAAATTTAATACTTTAAAAAGTCTTCTGTGCGCCCTGTCACTTTAGGGCATTGGCGATCGCGACTCTCCACGATTTTCTGTTTTTCTTACCTCTTAATAAATTTTGTCTTTTTGCTATCTCTCCTAAAATATGCTTTACCATCATTTCACTCAAACTCACTACTTAGATTAGTTTTTGTGAGTTCTTCTTGCATTCAATCTTTCCTGTCTATATCAAACTTGCCAAGTCGTGCTTCCTCATTATGCGTCCTATAAATTTCAACTGTCCCTTCCTGATGTTAGGTATGAATGTTTTATAAGTTTCCATTTTCTATAGAACATTGCTCATATGTTTCATCCATGATATTCTTAACAGTCTTCTTTAGATCAACAGTTTTGCAGCTTTACGTCTCTTCGTCTGTGAGGGGATTGTCCAGCATTCACATAAACCTTGGGACGTATTCACATATAGTAGGATTGATAGAATATAACATTTATTTTTGTGTGTACATGTTCTTCTTTGTCGATTTATTTCAATATATATATTTCTGTATTTAGACAGCAAATTTTCTTTTAAACCTATCAGATTAAATATACTGCAATTTTTTAATAAAATCCATTCATATTTACGGATAATCTTTCGCGTATTATAATTGAAAAATGTTATAAATGAGCTGTAAGTTTGACAGACATAATTTATTTCTCAATTTTCCCAAGTACTTTCAATCTCATTCTGAGATCATCTTCAGTTATAATACGCGAAAGATTATCCGTGTGTATGAATGGATTTTATTAAATTTAAGAGGACCCAATGTTAATCTGACAAACACATACACACACACACACACACACACACACACACACACACACACACACACATATATATATATATATATATATATATATATATTAATTCTAGTAATAATATCAATATTAACAGAACTAATTCTGTCAAGACTAGCAATAATTAAACTACTGCTGAAATCTTCTTGAAACTCACCGGGAACTAACCCGGTGGGAAAAGAAGGGGAGCAACAAAAGAAACAAACGAAGTACCTGAACAAAAAGTCAAGCATTCGTAAGAAAAGAAAAAAACCGAAGACGAAAACCTTAATAATAAAGAGTTCAATATGAAAGCAGAGCACACAAAGCACTCAAAGCGAAAGTAGAGCAAACAAAATCCCTGACGAGCTGTTAAGCGAAACAGTGGTAGGTTATTGGCTCGCTTTTAGATTTTCGATTTTATATATATATATATATATATATATATATATATATATATATATATTTCTCCCGATGATGTGTTCCAAACACTGAAACAGCCATATGATTGTAGAGAAGAGGACATATATAGAAGAAATTATGTACATGTTCTAAAACATAATTCATAATAAATATTCACAGCTCTATACATCATATATCGACCACTGTTTTAAATTAATGTTTTGCACGGAAAATTTTTTTTTCTTTTTTCTCTCCTCATTCTATATTCACTCGGATATATATATATATATATATATATATATATATATATATGTATATATATATATATATATATATATATATATATACGAAAAATCTAAAAGGCTTTTCCCTGACGATCTGTAGTGTGAAACCGCGGTAGGTTTTGGCTCACTTTAGATTTTTCGTGTGTTTTTGCTCTACTATTGTATTTTAGTACTTACGTATTGAGCACTTTTTCTTGTGTTTGGTTCCGTTTGGGTTTTTTTTTTCTTTACTGCGGAATATTGAATGTTTGTTCTTGTTCCGCTGGTTACTTTTTTTGTCTCCCCATTTATCCGACGACATAGCACGCCGGATTGTAACGGATTTAGGTTCTGTTTGTTAATGGTTTTTTCGAAGGTTTATATTGGCATAAATTTACGGAGTGCATTCATACAGAGTCTAAGTAATTATTATTATCATTATATTTATATATATATATATATATATATATATATATATATATATATATATTAGCAATACGCGGACAGATCTGTTTTGCTGTATCACAGCTCATCAGTACGATTAGACATCCGATTGCTTTTTTACCCAGAAAATCTAACCTATATCCTTTAGATTACTTTTCTTTTTCTTTCCATCACTTTTGTTATTAGATATGCCAGACTGATCACAGAAGATCTTTTTTTTTTTTTTTTCTTAATCGTATCACCCCGAGCAAGGCGGTAACGCCACTGATGTGCAGGGGGCTACGTAATAGTGAAAAGATTGGAAAAGAAAGCCGGAAACCACATCCTAAACAGGAAACAAGGGATGAGCCTCTTAACCTGTTCAATAGACGTGGGTGGAGTGTGAACCGGGCGATAGATAGATCTACTCCAATTTTTGATTTGAGTTCAGCATATAACCAAAACCCTAATATACCAAACCTAAATTTGATAATTAAGAACAATTTACACAAAAATTAGGCAGAAAAGATAAGAAATGAAAAAAATAAAATAAAAAATACAAATGAAAATAAATAAATAAATAATTCAAAAAATAATAAAAAATAAGATCACACTGGCTAAACTCACCAAGTTGCAGGCTGGCTGACAGAAAAAAGTTAAGAAAATTTCAAAAATTATCTTCATTTTGTTTCTTCTATACAGTTCTGGAGAGTTCTGGAGAGATTAAGTTACCTTAAGTAATCTGCCAAGAATTGTGAAATATTTTAAGACCTTGTATGTATATTTACTGTCATTGACTTTGTGATTAAGGCATCCTCTAAACATTTCCCTTACAGTTTTCTACTTTCATCAGAGTAGCATTTTTTATGCCAGGATTGTGGTCTGTCTTGATACCATAAGCAACCAACGTATTTGAATCAAACAAATATTTCCCGTTCCGGGTTTTCTATATAGGATATAGAATTGAAAAGAACTTATTTAAATGTTAACATAAAATTTGTTACTACTACGTCTAAAACAATAAAAAACTCAATATTATGCAAAACAACAAGCTGAAACCTGATGAAAGTATTTACTCGATCGCCTGTAATAATTGACACAAAAATAACTAGGAGAAACCTGAAGAAATCTAAATAAAAGATTATATGAATACAAAGAGACATCTAACAAAATAATACAGCTCATTATTCTTCTATTGACAAAGTGGGAAATATCTAATAATAAATGTTTTTGAAATAAAAAGAAAAAGATTCCAAATTAATTCTGATATATATATATATATATATACTAACAAAATAGCAAGATCGCCAAGATCGCCAAGGCCCTGACGAGCCGTTGTGCGAAACCGCGGTAGGTCTTGGCGATCTTGCTATTTTGTTAGTGTGTTTGCTCTGCGTTACTGCCTTCTAGTTAAATACTTTTCGGTTGTGTGTATCGAGCACTTTTCTTTTCTGGTTGTTTGTTCCGTTAGAGGGTTTTTTTTTCTTTTTACTGGGAGGAACCGTATGTATTGTCGGTCCCACGCAGTTTTCTTTTTTTCCCCCTCTTTGCCCAAAGCTTTATAGCCGAGGACAATAACGGATTTAGATTCTGCTGGTCATTCATGGTCTTAAAAAGTCCCTTCTATAAAATTTTGAGATTAGAATACACGCAGAGTCGGTTTAATAATTATTATTGTTATTATTATTATTATTATTATTATTAATATATATATATATATATATATATATATATATATATATATCAGCATGCCATGTAGGTATAGAAAAATCCAAATGAGTATCCTGTACATACAGTGGGAAGATAATTCTCTAAGAGAGCTCTAAATATATATGTATATAAATACATATAGAGCAAATATAAGAAAAATTAAGGCAGACACGTTATTTCATTGTAAATCGGAATTCACCATGAAATAATGTGTCTGCCTTAATTTTAATTATATATATATACAGTATGTATGGATGGAATAATATTCCATTATAAAAGAAACACTATTCTTAAAAAAAATTCTTCAGATTAAAAGTCGCTTTGTTTTGATTGGTCCATTCCGTCTACGTAACAATGCCTCCCTGATAAAGGGGTTTCGGCTAGTCATTTAACTTTTTAAACCCCCTTGATCACTTCATAAGACACGATAGTGTCGAAACAAAATGCCTACTATTGTAGTAATATTATAACATATTTATGTTATGAATTCTAAATTTATATATATATATATATATATATGAAATTATTTGTTTTGAACATTATTTTTCATAGATACTCGTATTTAAGTAGATATTCTGTTTTTAATTAAACAGTAATATATATTTGTATCTACCGGCCTGATTATTTAAGATTATTTTTTTTATTACAAAAATGTGTGTCATTCGGCTGGATTCGAACCTGCGACCCCTATACACATAGGGGAAGCTACATGTGATCTGATAGTTTGAATCCTGCCGAATGACACATATTTTTATAATAAAAAAATCATCGTAAATAATCAGGCCAGTAGATAGAAATATATAATACTGTTTAATTAAAAACAGAATATCTACTTAAATGCGAGTATTGATCAAAAATAATGTTCCGAACAAATCATTTCAAATTGTCGCTTGTTTATAACCAAGTTTTGTTAATCTTCGTTAATTTCCGTAATATGTTTAGATTTGTTGACATTACGATACATTTCAGAGCAGTTATGGTTGTTGCGATGAATCGAAAACTATGTTATATAGGCTTGATTAAAACCTTGTTTAGCCTGATGGTCATTCATGGTCGAGCGGCCTAAGACGTACCAGATTACATGGTAGCTTCCCCTATGAGGATGGTGGTCGCAGGTTTAAATCCTGTCGAATGACACATATTTTCGTAATAAAAAAATTATCGTAAATAATCAGGCCGGTAGATAAAAATACATACTACTATTTAATTAAAAGCAGAATATCTACTTCAATACGAGTATCGATTAAAAATAATGTTCAAAACAAATAATTTCACATTGTCGGTTGTTTATAACCAAGTTTTGTTAATTTTCGTAATATATATATATATATATATATATATATATATATATATATATATATATATATATATATGGGTTTGTGCCAGTGTTTTGGGATGCAGATTTCATAAGGATTTAATCCCTGAGTTTTTCACATTGCAATCGATTCTTTATTAGTTATTTTCCACAAAAGTTCATCTTTCCTGGCTACGTGATAAACAACAATGCAGAAAAGTTATATTGTCTTGGTTGGTCGTCAGTCAAGGAAGAGAAAATGTTGGACTTAGAATATTAAAAGAGAAGTTTATAAACCTTGGGACGCATTCCACCATTTTCCTGTAATGTCCTCAAATGTGTGCCTGAGTCTAAACACCATCACTAAAAGAAAATCAGGCGTTAGTTTAGTTATTCGGTATTAAACAAAACCCTTTGCCCCATATACATGGGAAAGTCTACCACTAAATATATATATATATATATATATATATATATATATATATATATATATATATATATTCAGATACTTTAATCCAAGCGAAAAAAGCAAGAAGGTAAATTCCAAGAACCCGATCCTAATTAATATTAAAAATGTTATTTTAATATTAAAAAATGATACAGGAAGAGAGCTCCATGTAATAAAATATTACAGAGCAAATATAAACTATATATGACTTATATATATATATATATATATATAAGTCATCCACATAGAAGCCTTTTTCGCTGTATCACAGCCCATCAGTGTTGCTAGACACATCCACTTACTTCTGGCCGGGATCGAAAATCGAAGGATTTGGTGTCAGTCGGAATCGCATATTCTCTTAGCCATAGACGCATGGAATGAGAGAACGGAAATTTTAAGGTGTTGTTTATAAGTAGTGTATACACACGCAGTCATCGAAAGAACTTAATCCATTTCTGAAGAATCACGCTTTTATAGCAGAAGTGGAAACTGTTTTAAAAATTTTCTTCTCTAGAGAGCATAATATATTAGTCATCAACGTACAAGCCTGTTTCTCTGTATCACAGCTAATCAGTGTTACTAGACACATCCACTCGCTTCTAGCTGGGATAGAAACTCGACCGATTTGGTATCAGTCGGAGTCGCTACTCCCTAAGCCATATGTGCATGGGATCAGAGAAGGAAAATTTAAAGTTGTTGCATATAAGTAGTGTATACACACGCCAGTCACCGAACTCAATTCATTTCTGAAGAGTCACGCTATATATATATATATATATATATAGAGTCATAGACATACAAGCTTGTATCGATGTATCACAGCTCATCAGTGTGCCTAGACACTCGATTACTTCTAGCCAGGATCGAAACTTAACGTATTTGCTATCAATTAGAGAACCTACCCCTAAGCTATCAGCGAACAGCTGACAGAGGTGAAGATTTTAATGTATTATATATACGTAACGTATACACACGCCAGTAGCCAAGAGTACTTAATTCATGACTGAAGATTAATGTGTAAATCGCAGACGTGGCACCTGTTTTTTTTTTAATTTTCTATTCTAGAGAGCTCAATCGAATAACGAGAATTTAATTAATCATGTGTGTGTGTGTGTGTGTGTGTGTGTGTGTGTACTGATAGCGAAAAGCTTTAGAATCAATAGCGAGTTCTGACAAAGGTTGTGGAAGCAACCGAAAAGTTTGTTTTCCCCCAAAACTTTATTGTGCGCCCACGTATCAACTAAGTAAAAACATAAAAAAAAATCTAAAACCATATTAACGTTATAAGAAAATATTAAAAGATTCTATGAGTTTTCTTTCTTTTTCCTTCTTCCTTGTTCAGTCAGTCAACTAGAATAAGCCTTCTCCGAGAGTTAGGAAAAGCTCAGAAAATGCATTCGACATGAATTTAGAGAAGCGAATATGCGATAGTTTTTAAATACTTGCCTTGCTCATCTTGCTTGATAAAATACTTTCAATAAGATAGTCTCTAAAGATAATATAACATTATTATATGCTTTTTCTCCTTAGGATATCAAATTTGTATTAGTTGTTATTTGTAAAGTTTCGGCTGTGTACGCTCTGGCCTTCTTCAGCTATACTTTATACTCTGTATCTTCGATTTGTAACTGAACATTTTATTCAATCCATTTTAATACGGTGGATGTGCTATGTCAATCTGAGGGAAAGAAAATCATCAAATTAGTTAAGAAATAGGCTGTGTATTGCTAATATAACAGATGTTATGCATCAACCAAACTAAGATTATTTAGGCACGTTGAGAGAAGGGACATGGAAAACCCGGTCAGCAAATGTAGGTCTATTGAATTGGAAGAGGTTCTTTTTTCGGGCATGCCGATTTTGTGTACGGCATGGCTGTAATCTCAATATGCCCTCACCGTGAATTCAATAAAGATATCGATTCAAATTGCCTACAATGTTTTTGATTAGAACAGAACCATAGTACGTTTGTGGATTCCATATGTGTCAACTGGGGCACCTCGAGGTAGCGTACTGGTTAGCAAGCTTATCTCGCAAGAACCATTACGATTGAGTATTGAGTTCGATCTTCACTGTATGTCCCATACTTTCGGCCTTCTAAGCTGCAGTTAGAAAATAATCATGAGTCAACTGACCTAAAGATGCATGTTGGTCTAAAATAGGAAGACTTAATGACGACTTTCTGCAGTTTAAATTAAGATTTGATTGCAAAAGTTACATTCATAAAACGGTAACAATTTGGTTGACTGAAATTACAAGAAATGGGGAGTTTAAATTGTAAACAAGGATAAAAAAAATTCATATCAATTTTCTATTTAATTTTCTGGGTTTTCTCGTTGCCCGGATGTAATTCCATCATTTCTTCCAGCGCCAGAAATTGAGATTTGCAGCAAAGAGTGTTCCACCTGAAATGATCATTTAGGATAATCGAAAGAAAAAACTATGTAAATTTAAACGCCATTTATTTGAATTGGAAATTACTCTTATTTCTTTTTTTTTCTTTTTCTGCCACATTTAAAATTTTTATACTTTCTGAATTTTCTTTCTTTCTTTTTTCTCTTCTTTCTATGCCTTTTCTCATTTAGACTTTTTACCTGTTTTTTTTTCAGTTTTATTTTGAAGTTTTTTTCTTTCGTTCTTTCACGCATTTCTATCATCCAGATTGTTCTGATTTCTAACTGTTCTTTATCTCACTTCTTTCCATCTAATGCCTTTTCTTTTTATATTCTATTATTTCAATCTTTCTAGCTTTGTTTGTTTTGTGTTTTTCACCCCCTTTCTAGCGCTTCTTGCCCCCACTTCTTTCGCTGAATGGCACTTCTCTTTTGTTGGGTTTTTTTCTTTCTCCAACTGTTTTTATGTACTCCTCATCTCTTTCTTTCTTTTTTCTTTCTTTTTCTTTCTTTCTTTCTTTACTTCTTTCTTTCTTTTTTTTTAGCAGCGTTTCTTTTTCCAACTTTTCTCCATGTACCTGTTTTCTTTCTTTAATTATTCCTTTTTTTTCTTTCTTTCTCTTTTTTTTTTTTTTTTTGAGCTTCTCTTTCTGCAACTTTTGCCTATGTACTGATCTTTTTTCTTTCTTTTTTACTTTTTCTTTTTTGGAGATTATCTTTCTCCAACTTTTCTCTTTGGATTCCTCTTCCTTCTTTCTTTCCATCTTTCTTTCTTTCTTTTTCTTTCTTTCTTTCCATCTTACTTTCTTTCTTTTTTTTTTCTTTTTTGTTGGAGCTTTTCCTTCTCTAAACCTTTCTCGATGAACTCCTTTGTTTCTTTCTTTTCGTTTTTCTTTTCTTGGAGCTTTTCTTTCTTAAACTGTTCTCTGTACACTCCTCTTCTTTCTTTTCCTTCTTTCATTGCTCTGCTCTTCTTTCTTTTTATTTTTTTATTTTTTTGTTCTATTCTTTGTAGCTTTTATTTCTCGTACATAATTGTCCTTGGTAATTTTTTTTTATTTGCTACTTACTAGTATTTCGAGACGTCCTCCACTTCTTTATAAACATTGCGTGTTACTCTTTCTTTCTTTCTTTCTATTATTATTTCATTCTTTCCTTCTTTCTTTCTTTTCTTCTTTCTTTATCTTTCCTCGTACTTCGCATTCTTTCTTTCTTTCTTTCTTTCACCACTGTATTCTTCCTCCTATTTTCCTCATCGCATTCTTCTTTTCCTTTCTTTCTTTCTTTCTTTCTTTCTTTCTTTCTTTCTTTGTACTTAATTTTCTTCTTTCATCCTTCCGTTCATTTTCTATTTTTTGTATTCATTTTTTTTTCCTTTTACTTTGTATATCCCATCATCTTTCATTGTTTCGAAATATTCTTAACTTAACTATATTTTTTCAATTGACTTTCCGCTTCCTTAATTCTCATCCACTTCAAGTCTTACCCTCAATTTTCCAGTAAACTTTAAATCACTAAAATTACTTATTGTTATCTTCCTTTAAACAAATCGATAGATCCTGAAACTAATCATTACAATTTATTTAAGCAAGACACAAGAGGCAACATTTAATACTTAAGCTACGATTAGCTAAAGTAACAAAGAGGCAGATGTTTTAAGGCGTACAAAGACATACATCGTGGCAAAAACAGACGAAAGTTCAGGAAAGAACATGAAGACGTCAAACATTTGTATCTAACGAAAGACATATTGTAGCTTTTCGAGTAACTGAAACTTCTCTTCGTTTTCTATTTTTAAAGAGAGCAGCATGTATCCTGATTGCCTATCTAATATACGCTGAAAGATTTTAGACGACAAGTTTTATGTAAATTTCATGAGAGGTGTACGTGGACGACAGAGGTGCCTATTTTACACAAGAAGTTTTTAGGTATATCTTCTTCTTCTTCTATGTGCCCTGTCCCTTCAGGACGTAGGCGATCATGGATCTCCACGTCTCCCTATCCCTTGTGGCTCTTAGTATGTTTGCTCCTGTTGCTCCTGGCAACCCCTGTTCCGTCATCCACCTGATCAGACTCTGCAGATATGTTATCCGCTGCCTTCCTCTGTCTCTCCTTCCTTCTATCTGACCAGTCAGTATCAGGTTCTCCAGGCTCTCCTTCCTCATTGCATGTCCCTGGAACTTCAGTTGTCTCTTCCTGATGCTCAGCATCAATTTCCTTTTTGTTGCCATTCTTTCTAACACTTCGTCGTTGCTTGTAAAATCAACAGAGAAATATAAATATTCATCCAGCCCCCCAATTTTTGGAAAGAGAATATTACGCGAGTAGCCTGAGTTTGATTTTTTTTTACGGCATATCAACCTCTGTGGGTTATTTAATGCCAAAAAGGTGGGATTTAAGGCATGTTTTACTGTTCGGTTATAGTGAAACGGTTGATTCAGTCAGATTTTGATGAATGTTTTTTGTTTTTATATTTTTTATTTCAGAAAACTGCAGAATGTCTTCTAGTTTTGTAGTAAAAATGTTTTGCAGAGAATTGTTTTTCAAAAATGTGTTATGTTAATAGTTTTTTTTCTTTAAAATGTATTGTTGGTAATATTTTCCTTAAAAATGTATATTTTTCTATAAAAGTCTATTTTTATGTATATATTTCTATAAAAGTCTATTTTTATAATTTCATAGTGTTTTTACCCCAGTTTGGGGGTTAACTATTTTGCCAAAAGAAAGAACTCATTATCGTCTCCCTCCAGCTATTAGATAAATAGCAGAACAGATTGTGTTCTGTAGCCTTTGTTGGCAACCATTCTACCGTAGAAAGAAATGGCAACCTACTGCAGAAAAATTAGCCCTGTTGGTCATGGATCGAAAAAGATAAAATCGCTCGAGTGTTTATCCTGTATGGCACTTAACAGACTAGTATGTGTTCCATTGGAGATTTTAATCAGTCTTTCTTGCATTCACAAAGGCATTTTCTTTTCTGTGCATGAAGGGTGTAAAAACTGTCAATATGCCTTTATACACTATAAGACTAGAAACAAATTACTAAGTGAAAAAAACTGCATACAAACGGGTATTTTTTAATCATTTCACCCCAAACAAAGGAAGTTTTACTGCCACTGTTGCGCAGAGGGTTACATAGAAGAAAATGATGAGAAAGAGGGGTAGGTTATAGGGGGTGTCAGAGGGAGGTTAATAGAAGGATAAGAATACTGGTGTGATGGGGGTGAAATGGATGGGGAAAAGAGCTTGAGAGAAAGGATGCAAGTTAGTGAGATAGGAGATTACTATTGACCTTACATTTAAATTCCTGGAGATTGTAGCTGTCGGGGAAGCAAGTATATGGAAGGGAATTCCACAGGCGGGAATTTCGAGAAAAGAAGCTTTTAAAATAAAAACTGCGGTTACATTTTATACGTTTCACTGTAAAAGAGTGGGACCTAATTGCTAATCTAGTATCTCGTGCAGATCCATACCTAGGGGGTACTAATGATCTAAGTTCATCGGAGCAGAAGCCATGAAAGTATTTATAGAAGAGAAACAGGGAGGCCACATCACGCCGGTGAGAGAGTGAGTGCAGCCGGGCTGCTAAGTCAGTATCGATCACATTACAGATTCTACGTTGGATTTAGTCAAGAACGCCGAAGCGAATAGCAGGGGCACCCGACCAGATGTGGCAGCAGTATTCAATACACGGGTGGATGGTAGATTTATATATGTGCAGGATAGATTCAGACGGGAAATATTGCCTGGCCTTGCACAGTGAACCGACTTCTTAGCAGCGGATTTAGCTATGGATTCGATATAGTCATTCCACTTGAGGTCTACTGAGAGTGTTAGGCCAAGGAGGCGTAGTGTTTTGCTTTCAGGGAGGCTAGCCTGATCCATTCTAATGGGGGGGGGGGGTAGGAGCCGTTGTCTATGAGGGTTAATAGATAGCCGCTTCGATTTGGAAGCATTAAAATTTACGATCCATTTCTTACCTCAGTCCACCAGAGTTGGAAGTCCTTCTCAAGCTCGGCAGCGATGTTCGCTTTGTCAACCCCAGCAGATTTTTGATCGATGCGAGAGTAAACGGTGGTGTCGTCAGAGTATATGCCTGCTTGGGATCTTATTACGTCGAGGATATCGTTAATGTAGATCAGGAAAAGCGTAGGACGTAGAACAGAGCCTTGAGGGACATCCGCGTTCATATGATAGTATTGGGAGGCTAATCCGTTCAATAATACCTTCATTATGCAATTTTAGAGGAATGACTGGATTAGGTAAAAAACTGTCTAATTATATCATAGCTCTGCAGCTTGCGTAGAAAGCCAGGATGCCAGACTCTGTCAAACACTTTGGAAATATCCAGGGCAACAGTTCGAGCTTCGCCATTCTTGTCGAGAGCCTGGTAAATATACTCAGTGATGGTCGTTAGCATATCAGCAGTAGACCTGGTTTGTAATAAAAGGTTTGCATCAAGCAAACACAGCAAACGTCCAAAATCATGCAAAGATTTTCTTTTATCAGGGAGAAAAGCAGTGTGGGGAGTTTTTAACAGAATCTTGAACAGAATCGTGTTGAGCATAAAAAACAGAAAGCAGATGCTTTTTAAGGACCTTGATGTTAATTTCTCTTAGAATATTGCCAAGGAATTTTATATAATGGGTAATAAATGTTCTCGTTTCTAAATTGGGCAATATTCAAAAAGGATTCAAGATGCAACACATTGAAACATTAATATAAATGTAACAATAATGAAATGAATGATCCAAGACGAGTTCCGTGTAGTCTTTTCAATGTAATGGCGACTCTTACAGAAAAAAACGGTTTGAACAGATTTTGTTTTTTACTGGAATACGAAAGGAATGGGGGATGGTTTGCTCCTGCGTATATGCTGTAGTTGTTATTGACTGCAATAATCTGAAGTTTTAGAACTAAGGAACATGCATCGTCAGGATTTTTCCTATAGAAATAGTGATAGGTTTGTGACATTGTTACACTCGGAGAGTGGGTTGTAAGATAGAAAATAAATTATCACTTACAAGTTTTTGCTGAAAAGATTGCATTGGGTAATTTCCAGCTAGTTTCTTGTTTTTGTTTAGCGACATAGAAACCTCGATAGTCTATTTAATGCGGAAATCGAAATATTTTAGACGCAATATTATTTATTTATATAGTTTTTGATTAAAAATAATGGTTTTAGCGATAAAATTCTTAATAATAAGCCCATAGCGAGGGATAGAAAAGGTATATTGATTATTTTCCCGGAGATATTTGCGCGTCAGTGAATATAAGGAACCTAACGGCAATTGAAACTCTTCTTCTTCTATGTGCTCTGTTCTTTCAGGGCGTAGGCGATCATGGCTTTCCACGTCTACCTATCCCTGGTGGCTCTTAGCACGCCTTCTCCTTTTACACCATGCAACTCTCGTTCCATCATCCATTTGATTAGGTCCTTCAAATATATTATCCGCTGCTTTCCGTTGTCTATTTTTCCTTTTATCTAGCCTGTTAGTATCAGGTTCTCCAAGACCTTTTTCCTCATTGCATCTCCCAGGAACTTTGGTTGTCTCTTCCTGATGCTTAGTATTAATTTCCTTTTCGTTTCCATCATTTCCAAAACCTCATCATTGCTCGATCCATGATATTTACAGCATCCTTCTGTAGAACCACATTACAGTTGCTTCAAGTTTTTCCTTCATCTTCGATGATATTGTCTAACATCCATTGCTTTATTGAAGAACCCACATCTCATAGCAATCCAGTACTCTCTTCTTTGTTTCTAGCGAAATTGCCTTCTATCTTAATACTTTACTGAACTCGCCTTCGGATCTCTGTGTCGCACTTTTAAAACTCAGCTCTCCGATAAAAATTCCGAGCTCTTATATATTACATCACCCACACATCCAATGTTACGACAGCTGATATTCCCAAGAGTAAGATATGGCGGTAATGACTAGGCTTAACTTTACTTAACTTCGGGGCGCGAACTAGAATCAATGTTTTGACGTCATATAACCGTAAGATTTCCAGCCCAGATATTACAGAATAGATATGATTATTCAACAAGCTTGTACGTTTTATAACAGGTCACACAATTTCAGTTGTTCATACCAAGGAGTCGTACGATATTTGCCTCTAATTGCGCCAGGAAAGAAATTTACTTTTCTGTAATATCTCTGACCTTTTGCAGCGTTAACACTGGATTACTTATTAACGCCTCAGGATACAAGAGGAACTTATAACCTTGACTAATAGAAATTGCCTTCGGGTTTTTCAAATTATTGGGGCGCTCGTCAATAGTTTACATGATTGCAACACAAATCTAAAACAACATTATCCCTGACATAATTCAAAGGAGGTAATATCTATCTAACATTCAGTTTATAAATATATTTCTGTCTGTCACTCTTTGTATATATATATATATATATATATATATATATATGTGTGTGTGTGTGTGTGTGTGTGTGTGTGTGTGTCACGTATCTATCTCAGTGTGTTTCTAATTATATTTGCTAGAATAATATCTAATTATCTATCGATCGCTCGACCGAAGTATCTATACGCAACACATGCTAAATCAGTCCGACATAATGGCTTATATATATATATATATATATATATATATATACATGTGTGTGTGTGTGCTTGTATTTATGTTTGTGTGTGTTTGTGTGTGTATAAGTAAAATATCGCTCAGTGAGTGCTGGTGATAATAAAATAGCGCTTAATGTATAAGGGCAGAGTCCAAATCTATATTAACAATAGATATGCATGCAGTCGTCGGGTATCAAACTTAATGTTGGGCTACGAGTGAAGAAAAATGTATATCATAATATATATATATATAGTCATCCGCAGACAGAACTGTTTCGAGTATCACAGCTTATCAGCACTGTTAGATATCCGATTGCTTTTAACCCAGGATTAAAACCCGACCGAATTGGCGTCAGTCGGCGATTCTATCTCTGAGCTATGGGCGCTCGGTAGACGGAGGCGCCCTTTTAGCGTATGATGTATCATAGGCCAGTAACCAGTGCATTCTAATTCATTACTGAATGAGCGATATATATATATATATATATATATATATATGTGTGTGTGTGTGTGTGTGTGTGTGTGTGTGTGTGTGTGTGTGTGTACATAGGGTTAATCAGTCAGTTAAGTGCCATACTTGATACAGGCTTTGGCCGATCATGTCTCTTTCTAGACATAACTGTCTGAGCAGAATATTATCCCACAGTAGGTTGCCATTGCTTTCTGCGTCAGACTGGTTGCCAGCCACGGCTATAGAACCCAATCTGTTTTATTATTTAACTCATAACTGGAGAAAAGAGACGGATTAATATCTTTTCCTAGGGTATTTGTGCGTCAGTGAATGCAAGGAATTCAACTGGAATTCGAACTCGGCATCCTGACTTGTCGTTCCGAGTCGATATCCACTGCACCACTAGGGTATGATGGATAAAATGTTGCCATTTTACATTTTTAATTTCGCGGAAACGCGTTATATGTTTTACATTTTGTCGACTGCAGAGTATAGTGGTATCAATTGGACACCGTCTGGTAGTAAAAGAGCACAATACTGCAATTCACTCCGCCAGAAATTTGAAATACGGCATGCTGTACTGGATATCATTCGCACCGGAAGCTCTCATACTAATATATCAGAATTTTTTGGTGTCAATTTGAGGAAAGTGCAGAGGATTAGAATAAAATTGGATGGCAAAGGTACGGCATTTCCAAAAGCACAATCTGATGGTACATTTAATTAAATGTTATCCGAATTTGTTGATCAGGACGTAGACTCAAAATCGGGACAAGATTAAGTGAATTGAGATAGTGCCATCCTGGGTCACGAAGGTGGCTACTGGAAGACAACGGGACTGGAAGGCAACGGGACTCTGCACTATGCCACACAAGCAAGAGAAACTTGTTATGGTTGTCAGGGATTGTTGATCTCAGCTCTTTGTTTAATCTGCGGGGATATATGTTACTCGTTCTGCTGTGCATGTCCTAAAGAATAGAGAAGGGGTGTTAAAAGCTACAAAGGAGATGTGGATGACCAGGATTGCCTATGTCCTGATGGGACACGGCATATAGAAGAAGAAGAAGAAGAAGAAGAAGAAGAAGAAGAAGAAGAAGAAGAAGAAGAAGAAGAATACATATAAACAGGAGGACACGTGGAAGTCGATTGGGACATATTCTGTACAAATGATCCCCACAAAAAATCCCGATGATAAAAAAGCGTACAGAATGGTATCAAAGACCATGTTCTGCAAGACATTCATTTTCGTTTTTTATGTTTTAAAAACTCACCAGCGGCAAGAGGCTACACAAAAGCTCTAAACAACGCTTCATGTTTCATTTGAAAGCATCACTGACACAAGCCAACATCAACACTGCGTCCTGGAAAAACATTGAACCTTCCTGGCGTAGGACCATCCCTGGGGGAACTGAGCCATTCGAGTCCAACCTTCAATCTATTTTAAATCAAAAATTTAATTAATATTAAAATTTGAAAATAAAATTATTAAATAGTAGGAAGATGAAATCAAAACGTGCTACTTCACAAATTATTAACAGTAATATTTTTGGAGAAAGAAAGAAAGAAAGAAAGAAAGAAAGAAAGTGAGGATCAAATTATAAAAAAAGAGGCAAACGTATATCAGTTAGTTTCTGAGAATTTAATTAAATACTTTTTCCATGACAGTATATGGTCATTAAATCGTTTTTTTGTTAAGTAGATTAAGGCTTTTTATATGGTTTAAGCATTTAGGGGCATTTAGTTTCTTTCTTTTTCCCTCCCTCCCTTCTTTTATCTCTCTTACCACCTTTTTTCCGTGTTTCTTTAACTGACGTCGATTTAACACGGCTGTCTGTTAATTTTTAGTTACATTCTCCCTTTTTTTTGCGAACCCAGACGATGTCAATTTTTTTCTTTTCCTATTTATTTGTTTTTATTCTATCTTTTTCTTTTTCTTTTTCCTTTTCTTTTTCTTTCCCTTTATTTTTATTTTATTTTATTTTATTTTATTTATTTTTTAATTTCTTTGCAATCTATTTAAAAAGGAAAAGTAGACTAATTTTTCTCCAGTTTCTGAAAGGTTTTTTTCTGTTGCTGAGGTGATGTGTCGTTCCCCGTGGGGATCTTCATATCGAAATGGCCATTCAACATCTTTGAATTAATCCTTTTTTAATATATATATATATATATATATACACTAATAAATACACATATTGTCCTACATCGATGGCACGATTCGAAGTTTCATGCGTTATGCAATCACGCAATCAATTAGGCGTTACTTTTGACCTGAGCAATACATCGTAAGGGAATCAAGTTACACCGAGAGAATCACCAATAACCTTCACAAATCTATCCAATTTCGTTTAAGTATCAAATCTAGCAATAAGGAAATTTTTGACAATTCTGAAATTAAATGCATTAATGTGTTATAAAAAGTATACTCAACACTAGTTTAGAATACTTAGTTAAAAATAAGGTAGGTAGAAATAAGCAACAATATGTAAACGTAACTTTATTTGGTTTAACCCTAACCCTTCAGTCGTAACATCCAAACTAATATTGGTAAATTCTTCCTTAACTTAATTCACCAACAAAAATTACTATTCAATGACACTAAAAAATATCTTCATTAAAATCTATGCTAAAGTCAGCCATAGTTACGTTAAAAAGATAAGTACATTTCACAGCATAATGCTATGATATCAAATAAATATTTGGCCCACATAAACAACATCCATCACCAAAACAATAGCAAAAATGACCCTTCTAAAAATAATTGCAACTGCCGAAAAAATGAAACCTGTCCATTTAATTGCAAATGTATGTCTGTACGTATTATTTATAGAGCTCAAATTTATTTGGATAATAATGATTTTAAAATTTACTTTGGATGCCCTTCTAGCCATTGGTAGATAAGATTTAACAGCTACTTGTTGTTTTAAACAGGAGTAAATACAGCAAAAGCACATCTTTATCCATACTTTATTGGAAATTAAAAAACAACAATAACAACCCAATCATTACTTAGATTATCCTAGCTAAATCCAAACCTTACAATGGAAAAGGAGATAAATGTTATCTATGCTTTTTAGAAAAACTTGTCATGTTAAACCATACCAATAATCCTAATTTGCTTAATAAATTTGATTTTTGCTTGATATAATGACCATGGTAACTGAACTTGAACACAAGCCGCTAAACTACGAGAATTCATGTTTTTTCAAGAGAAAGTTAGTAAGAAATTAAGATTATTTTTTATTAATCACTTCAAATAATTTTTAGGTTTAGTAAAGTTGTTTTTTTGTTATTCAAGAAAAGTGTTTACTTTAATTGTATTTGGTTTAATACTAAAAACGACACGGACCAATATGGACGAATTTAAATTCGCCTTGCTAGATCTTTCAAGTTCCAACGTGCACAGCAAAACCAACAGGAACTTAAATGACAGGAGAAGGAACTTGAGCAGCAAAAAGGAATAGAGGAACTCCAACTGGATGTACAAAAAGGACTACTAGAAATTCAAATGCAAAATGAGAACGAACGACTTGAAAATCAAAACCAAGCTTAAAAAACGGCTAGAAATTTAAAAAACAAACAAAAATCAGACATAAAAAATTCTACTTCAAACTCAACAACAGCAAAGAAACTTTCTTGAACTGGCAAACGGGACAAATTAGTAAAAACGAAAATGCGTTCTCACAAAACACAATCTTGTGTGCAATAAACATTTTTACATATTCTCCGGAGAGGATATATTTTTAGACTCCTATTTTAGAAGATTAGAGGATTTATAGGCCACAGATTGATTAAATTGGTCGGACTCTAAGAAAGTTCGCTTTCTTTTTCGAAAGCTGGGCACCATAGTGCACAGCAAATTTGTTAATTATATTTTACCCTGCAAAACAAACGAACTGACATTTACTGAAGCGGTTATATTTCTTGCAGAAGATTTTAGTCTTAAAACTTCAATCTTTCATAAGAGATGGTAGTGTATGAATTTAACTAGAAAGGATAATGAAGATTACACCTCGGTCGTAAACAAGCCAGTACTAAGTGCAAATAATTGAAAGTGTTTGATATTTGTTCAGGAACTCGTTTCAGCCAAAGACGCTAAAATTAGACGTAGAATTTTGAATAAATCATAAAATGAGCCATACCTTATTCTCCAACAAATAACGAAAGACTGTCACAGATTTGTAAGCGTACGCCAATATTCGAAAAATATCGAGGAATCTAGCCAAGCTCACACAAGGAACGTACGCCAAAAGAAAAAGCAACTCTCCCTCTAAATCAAATCAATTAAAAAAGAAACAAGACAACTTGCCTCTTATCCCGTGGTCCGTTTCTGAGTCACTACATTGGTATGAGAACTGCTTTTACCGGAATGTGCCAAAATTGTAGCCGTGTCGGAAACAAGTGCTTACATTGTCGAGTGAGAAAAATGGTTAACAGCTACGTAAAACATTAACTAAGATAAACAAGACGAGTTAAACATTAACGTGCAAATAAGTTTAAATCCTAAATAAAAATATAAAACAATAGTTGGATTCTGGTTGCGATTTAACCATCATAAATCTACTCACTTGGAAAAAGTTGGGAAAATCAAATTTCCTAAGAACTAATAAAATGGCCAGGTCCGTGACAGGGGAGAAAATCAAGATTAAGGGAGAAATTTTAGAAATGTAACTTTTCAAGGATGGATGTTAAAACTAAAAACGTTCCTATTCAAGAATAGAGAAAATATATTCGGCACCGACTGGATGGAGAAAGTTGTAAGATAATGCCAATTGATTCATTTTGCCAAAAACTCGAAAACTGAGCAAATAATCTAATAGAAGACTTAAAAGAAACTTTTCCGGAAGTTTTTTTTTTAGTTCCTAAGATGACGGTAAAATTCAAGTTAAAAAATTGCATCCAACCAGTGTTTAAGAACAAAATCAAACGTGCCTTTCATCTCTTTACTGAAATAAATGAATGAAAACTTCGACAAACGAGAAAGAAGCGATGTCTTGTCTAAAATTATGTACAGTCAATGGGCTTCACCGACCGTCTATGTGAAAAAGAAGTCAAAGGAGACCCGGGTCTGCACCGATTCCTCAACGGGTCTTAATGCGGCACTCAAAGAATCTCATTATTATTTACTTAGACCGGATGAAATTTTCGCGAAACTAAATAAAGTGAATATGTTTTTCAAAAATCGATCTCAATGACGTGTATCTTCAAATATTGATGGGAGAAAAATGTTCTAAGTTTATCTGTATCGACACTCATTGTGAGTTGTACAAGTTCGAACGTCTACCGCTCTAAGTAAAGGTTGCACCAGCAATTTTCCCAGTAATGAACCCTATGCTGAACGACCTTGACTTCGCGGTTGCATATTTGGACAACATATTAATAATCAGTCAAAATGTAGAACAGCACAAGAAACATGTTCATAAAGTTTTCTCAAGAATTCAGGAGTACGGCTTCAAACTGAGAGAATCCAAATGCGACTTTTTTATTGGGACACATAGATAAAGATGGCATAAGACCATTTCCAGAACGAGCTACGAGCAATCAAGGATATGCCAGCTTCCGAAAATGTCCCTATCTTAAAAAGTTTCTTGAGATTGGCTAACTACTAACAGATGTTTATACGGAATATGCACAACTTAAGTGCTCCGTTAAACGAAAATTTGAAAAAAGAAAGAGACTGAAAGTGGACAAGGGAATGCTAAGAAACATTCGTTAAAACAAAGGTAGTCTTGACGCCAGATTGTTTCTTGCTTAGACCGGGATATTAAACTTGCTAGCGACACCAGCTCGTATGGAATTGGAAATGTCAGCGGATCTCACAAACCAATAGGTCATATGTCTAGAACACTTCTTTCTGTAGAAAAGAACTACTCGCAAATTGAGAAGGAGTCGTTAGGGATTATTTTCGCAGTAACGACATTTCATCGGCACATTCACGATAAGCACTTTACATTACAGACCGACCATAAACCGTTTCTGACTATCTTCGATTCTAAAAAAAGGCCTGCTTAGGCATACAGCAAATTCACTGTGGAGATGGGGAACAAGCCTTTTAAATTATAACTTTAAAATGGAATTCCTAACGTCTAAAAACTCTGTTTTACCTACGGACTGTTCAGATTTATCCCGAAACACAGAGAACCATTTGAAGTTACTGCGATTGCTTTAAAACCACATTATGCAACACAATAAACGAACTCCCTGTAGCAAATCAAACGAGAAGCTCTAAACGATGATTTTATCAAACAAACCAAAATCAAAATTTGTGAAAAGGACAAAGATACTTCGGATAGTTTATATAGTGAGCGAGTTATCATTCCCACAACACAAAGAAGAATTATGAAAGATGTATATTCCGGCTACCCAGGGATTACAAGGATCGAAAACCTTTTATGTGCCGTTATGTATATTGGCCGAGCATGGGTAAGGATATCAAAAACATTGTAAAAACTTGAAAATCTGTGCTTTAAAAGCTAAGCCAACTTCAAACAAATATCGTCCTTTGCCATGGTCCGAATTAATATAGATTTTGCAGGCCCACTGGACGGATTCTGCTACTCTAGAGTTGTAGATAGTTTTTTTAAGTGGTCTGAAATTCTTAGATGTATAAATCCCACGACAGAAGTGACAATTAATTTCCTACACGAACAGTTCGCCATATTTAGGTTAGTCGATTGTTTATTGTTAGACAATGGGACACAGTTTACCTCCGGCGATTTTAAGGATTTTTGTGAAACCTTCCAGATCAATCATATCATGATCGCTCCATATCACCCAAGGTCCAACAAACAGGCCGAGCGCGTCGTTGTAAGCTGAAACGAGCCCTAAAGAAAGCTAGAGTGACACCTACAGAAAAAGCCCTACAACAGTTCCTTCATATGTATAGATCACGTCTAACGACAATACACTATCATCATTACCCCAGCCGAGGTAATGTTTGTGTGTAAAATCAGGTCTGTGTTCGACAAACTACTTCCCAAGCAAACAAAACACAGATGAACAAACACGGTACCTACAAAATGCTACCAAACCTGATAGAAAATGTGTTTTCCTGATATTTCGGGATAATAATTCTTTCTGGGAAATGGGTACAATTGAGAAAATTGTAGAAAATATAGTCTACATAATAAAAAGGTTACCAGTTTACTTCCAAAAATATTTAAACCAAATCAAGAAATGACTGTCAGACAATGCTGACATCTGTCCTTCAAAAGAGAGAGAACTAATGCATGTCATTTACGATACTTCGGACATACCGATACCGCAAAGCAGCCCAGGACCATCGCCGTTTAAGAAGAAAAAGAAAAGTGACGAAATTTATCCTCCTTAATACAAAGAGAAAAAATAATTAAGACTCCTGAAGAGTTGATACTCAGGAGGTGTGTTATGGTAAATTATCCATGCACACAGGAACTCTTCTAACTATAAATAAGCAGCAGTTTCTGCGTTGTATCAGAAGTCTATTTCAGAAGATAGCTCTGACAGCTGGAGCAAGTGTCTAGCCACACTGATGAGCTGCGAAACAGGCTTGTAAGTAGATGACGAATATATATATATATATATATATATATATATATATATATATATATATATATTTGCCTCTGTGTGTGTGTGTGTGTGTGTGTGCGTGTGTGTGTGTAACTTGTGAATTTTGGAGTTCGTACATTTCCAATTATACAGAAAATCTACTTGCTGAAATATTTCCGAGAAAATGACGCTAAACAAATTCATGATTTTACATGACCAAACTAAAAAAAAATGAGCATGACAAGAAAAAAGAAGAAAGCTTTGGTGGCGGATTCAGAATAGTCAAGTGGATAAAGACGAAGGAAGAATAAAGTTCGAGAGGTAGGCTTGCCGGAAAATCGTATAAAAAAAGCAAAAGGCGACAAAGCGTTTATGAAAATTTTGAAAAAAAAGGAAATAAAATAAAATGGCGCGCAGAAAAAAAAATATACTAAAGAAAGAACAAAAGAAAGAAGAAAATCACAAAGAATGAAATTAAGAAAAAAGAAAGCAAAATGACACCGATATAGAAAAAGAAGATGCAGAAAGAAATTTTTTTCATAAACATCATAAAAGACAATAAAGAATGATAGAAAAACTATAAAAAAATATAAAAAGAGGACGAAAAAAGATCATAGAATGAAATTTAAAAAAAAAGTAAAATGACGCAAATAAAGAAAAAGAGAGAGTAAAAACATGAATCAAAATCTTTCGTTAAAATCGTAGAACAAAAAAGAAGTAAATGATTATGGAAAGATGCGTAAAATACGAAAATAAATGAAAAAAAGAATAAAATCACAAAGAAAGAAATTAGGAAAAATAAAGAAAGCAAAATGATAAATGCACAAATAGAGAATAAACTAGAGGCAGGAAGCATAATTTTTCATTAAAATAGGAGAATAAAAATAAAGAGAGAATGACGAAAAGACAAGCAAAAAAAGGAACGTTAAGAATTAAAAGATTAACAGATTATGAAATTCAAAAAAAGAAAGCAAAGAAAATTACGAAGATAAAGAAAATGAAAAAAGAAACAGAAAGCAAAGTTTTACGTTAAATTCGTAGAATAACAAAAAATAACAAAAGATGGAAAGACGAGAAAAAATTCGAAATAGATCCAAAGAAAGGAGGAATTCATTAAGGACGAATTTAAGAAAAAGAGAGAAAGCAAAATGAAGCAGAAAAGAAAAAAAGGAAAACAATCAGGAAGCGAAGAATTTTGTCAAAATCGTAGAATAACAAACAAATAAAAAATAGAGTCCAGAAAAATGGCAAGAGTCGAAAAAGAAGAAATTCACTGGAAATTAAATTAAGAAAAAGAAAGAAAGCAAAATGATGACATCAAAGACAAAGCAGGAAAAGAAGCCAGAAGCAATTTTTTTTTTGTTAAAATCATAGAACAGCAAAGGAAGAAAGAATGATTGATGACGATAAAAATACGAACAAAACACGAGAAGAAATTCAGAGAGACTGAAATTAAGAAAAAGAAAGAAAATTAAGAACGCAAGAAAGAAGAAAAAAGACGGCAATGTTTTCTTTAAAATAAGAAAATAATTACGTCAGAAAATTTGATGGCAAGCCGTGAAAGATATGAAAAGAGAACTTAAAAATGAGGAAATTTACAGCAAATGAAATTATGAAAAAAAAATGAAAGCAAAATGAGGCAAATAAAGGAAGGTGGAAAGACGAAATAAAAAAAGGACAGAATTTAAATGAAACAACTCACTATGAATGAAAGATATATGAAAGCAAAATGAGACTGACATAAAAAAAATAAGAAAACGCATCAAGAAGCCAAGTTTTCGTTAAAATTGGAGAATAACAAAGAACTAAACCATGATGGAAAAACGAAAAAATAAAAATACCAAAAGTGTTTAAAGGAAGGAATTAACTGGGAATGTAATTAAGAAAAAGAAAGGCAACAAAATTTCTAAGACAACGAAAAAGAAGTAAAAAAGCAGAAAGCAAAATGTTTTTCGATAAAATCGCAGAATAACAAAGAAACAAATATGGCAACAAAACAAAAGAAATAAAAAAGAAATTCATAAGGAATGAATTTTGAATATTCCTTTTTTTTTCTTCTTCAAAAGAACGAAAATGAAAAAAGAAAATTCCTCAATTCTTCGCTGTTGTATTTACCTCATTTCCTTCCAAAGGTAGAAGCCGTTTATGTTTTTTTTCTTTTTGTCGAGAGTGCTGGTAAAGGCAAGAATTTCATCATTTAGATACTGAGCTTCATACATTCTTTTTTCACACTATATATCTTAACTGACGTTACGCCTTGTGAAGCTTTGTCGCTATTATATTACATATGATTACTTTGACTCACTTCCTCGAAAAAATTCCCACATATATATATATAGCCGGAGCTAGAAATTCAAGCACTTATCCAACTAAAAACCATTTTGATCTTTGATTTTTTTTAGGCAAGCAGAATTTTTTTTAATCATCTCACCCCAATCAAGGCATTCCACTGCCACTATTGCGCATGGGGCTACATAGGGGAAGGTAAAGAGAAGGAGTGGTTAGATATAGGGAATGTCAGGAGGAAGGTGACAGATGAGCAAGGATACCGAGGATGAGGTTTGGGCAGATGGCAAGAGTGTTTGATAGAATGGGAGCAGATTAGTGTGTTAGGAGGTGTCTATTGACCTTACATTTAAACTCCTGGAGATTGTAGCCGTCGGGGAAGCAATCGTGTGGAAGAGAATTCCACAGTCGGGAAGTGCGAGGAAAGAAACTGTTGGAGTAGAAGTTACGGCTGCATTTTATCGGTTATTATTATTCCACTTTGTAAGATTAAGGTGATGCTATTAATTTGCGACCCATTTTTCTATTGCGAAAATTTGCTACGTATCGGGTAAAAACAAATGAGAAATACTTTGAAAGCTACGTTTCTCAACAAACTGTCCTGACTATCAAAACACAATCCGTCTTATTCTCCTTTTTACTTGTCCTGACAAATTTAGTTTTCTCTTTTATCTGTCATTATCCTTAAAGACATGGATGATCATGTCTGAACTTAGCTTTCTATACTTTGCATCTTCCAGCAGTGTTTAGCATTTTTCAGTTCCTAACAACTCTATTTACTCAACTTTGCTAAGTAGGTTTCTCGCTGTTTCTATCTACCATGTTTGCCTTTATTCTCCGTGTGTCAAATTCTCAAAGTAGTCTTTCCTCATTCAGTTAAGTGCCATACGTGATAAACGCTTGGGCGATCATATCTCGAAAGAGATCTGACTGACTGGGCAGGAGATTATCCCGCAGTAGGTTAGCCTTTCTTTCTGCGGTAGACTGGTTGCCTGCAAAGGCTACAGAACCAAATCTGTCTTGTTATGTAACCCATAACTGGAGGGAAGCGACAGATTAATACCTTTTCCAAGAGTATTTGCGCATAAGTGAATGCAAGGAATTCAACTGGAATTCGAACTCGGCTCCCCGATTTCTCGTTTGGAGCCGATATCCACTGCACTACAACGCACATCTCAAATGGGTAAACTGTCTTTTCCTGATGTTAAGTATTAGTTTCTTTTTTGTTTCTTTTCAGAACATCGTCTTGACTCACATGTTTGGTCTATCGTATCCTCAGCATCGTTCAGTACAAACACATTTCGGTTCGTTCAAGTTTTCCCTTCATCTTTGATTAGATTGTCCAGCATTCGCTGCCATATTGTAATTTACAATCTAGTACTCTCCTCTTTGTATCCAGCGAAATGTTTGCGTTTCTTAATTCTCTACTCAGTCTTTGGAATACGTCCTTGGCCAAGGTCAATACGCCTTCGGATCTCCGTGTCGTTAGAACACTTACCGATTTAATATAATTCTAGCGAAATTTGACATTATATTCCTTTTTCCGTTCGGAGGATGGATACATCACCTTCCCTGCATAGCTAAGGTTAAAAAAAATCAGCCTAGAGAGAAAATGAGGTGAATATAATGGCGGAATATAAAGTATTTATAGCTGAAAGAATGGCCGGTGCTAAGACATTGAAAAAAAACAACTGATGAAAAATTACATTCTTTTTTATTTACTGGGTCGGGTTTAAAACAGAAGGAACTTTCTGATAAATGAGCAGTCATAAGAATAAAAATGTCTACGCATGTAAAATCACTAAATGTCAATTTTGGTAATGCTAGTATGAGCCGTTTTCTTATAAGGAAACATGCAGCATTTGCTGACCGAATTGTTGCGAAGTATAAAATTGTACATTAAACAATTTTTCTGGAAAATTGATTTCTAAGTTCTACTTGCAGTTATCGCTCTTTGTAGTATTGGGGCGGAGGCTTTCTTCCGACGCTGTGTGGAAGGTCAATATCTTGATAATATTATAATTCACTTTGAATTACTTGTGATATGTATTTTAGTTCTGGCTGCCGTTGGACATCTTCAAACTGTTAGATTTTCAGGGTTTCCCAGAATCATAAACTAAGAGTTTGTGATTCTCTAGCACGAGTGCACAATTTCCTAAGAAGGTTAGTCCACTCTAAGACCTACAGGTTTTATTCATTCTAATTCATTTTTATTTTGAGAAAGCATGCGTAAACAGCTGATAGTGTAGAAGATGCGATGGATGAATTGTCGTCTAAATTAAGCAAAAATCAAAATAACATCGGCATCTCATTTTAACAGATATATTTACCAAAATTTTAAAAAAAACATCTTAAAGTACAAAAAAGTTAATTTGTTTAACAAAATCGTCATTGGCTTCAATCACGGCCTCAAGACGACTTCGGACTTTCTTGCATTTCTCCTGGATAGTTCCCTTGTTTAAGATGATGAATGCTTCTCCGATCTTTGAATTCGGTTCATCTTTGATCTTACAATGGGTTTTGTTTGCCTCTCGCTAAAGTGCACCCCAAACATAATAATCAAGGAGGTTGGCTTCAGGGGAGATGTAAATTGTTTGACGGTCATGATTGTGTTCTCCTGATTATGTAGCATGGTGCAGAGTCCTGTTGTGTCTTCCAACAGCCACACTATTGACCAAGAGTAGTATTAAATCCTCAAGGTTCATGATGTTGTCATTCATGTTGAGTTTGAGTCACATTGACCCGATGAATGGTAGCATAACATCATCTTAATTGATCACATCAAATTAATTCCGAATCCTGCGCCCTGATCTCAAATTAACACCCAAACACTCAGAAATGTTCATATTAGACATTCCACTGTGAATATCAAGCAGTCTAGCATACCTTTTTCAAGTTTTTGGCGTGGGTGGGTTGCTCTTTTTCACACATACGGTAGCCAACTAATCATACTATACTGTGCAATCAACAAAATTAAAATCAACTAACGCGTATTTGTGAAAGTAAAAACATAAAATAGCGACAGTTTACACTTCAAGACCTGTATAAATTCATTAAATTGTTAGAGATACTGTAGAATATATGAAAGTTATGGTCTATCGAGGTTATTTAATTCTCGTTAGAGATACTGTAGAATATATGAATGTTATTGTCTATCGAGGTTATTTAATTCCCGTTAGAGATACTGTAGAATATAAGAAAGTTATTGTCTATCGAGGTTATTTAATTCTCGTTAGAGATACTGTAGAATATATGAAAGCTATGGTCTATCAAGGTTATTTAATTCTCGTTAGAGATACTGTAGAATATATGAAAGTTATGGTCTATCGAGGTTATTTAATTCTCGTTAGAGATACTGTAGAATATATGAATGTTATTGTCTATCGAGGTTATTTAAGTCTCGTTAGAGATACTGTAGAATATATGAAAGTTATGGTCTATCGAGGTTATTTAATTCTCGTTAGAGATACTGTAGAATATATGAAAGTTATTGTCTATCGAGGTTATTTAAATCTCGTTAGAGATACTGTAGAATATATGAAAGTTATAGTCTATTGTGGTTATTTAATTCTCGTTAGAGATACTGTAGAATATATGAAAGTTATGGTCTATCGAGGTTATTTAATTCTCGTTAGAGATACTGTAGAATATATGAATGTTATTGTCTATCGAGGTTATTTAATTCCCGTTAGAGATACTGTAGAATATAAGAAAGTGATGGTCTATCGAGGTTATTTAAGTCTCGTTAGAGATACTGTAGAATATATGAAAGTTATTGTCTATCGAGGTTATTTAATTCTCGTTAGTGATACTATAGAATAAATGAATGTTATTGTCTATCGAGGTTATTTAATTCCCGTTAGAGATACTGTAGAATATAAGAAAGTGATGGTCTATCGAGGTTATTTAAGTCTCCTTAGAGATACTGTTGAATATATGAAAGTTATTGTCTATCGAGGTTATTTAATTCCCGTTAGAGATACTGTAGAATATATGAAAGTTATGTTTTTTCGAGGTTATTTAATTCTTCTGTTACTTTTGTTTTGGGGTGAATATTTTCATAAAATGTTTTAGTGTTAGAAAGTAACATATACAGTATTCAATTTTCTTAACTTTCAATATGGAATTTCTCAGAACTGATCCATATACCAAGGTATTTAAACAGTTTACATGTTAGTAATTTCATAGATAAAATTCCATATCCAGCAGTTTTATGAAGAATTCAGCGCATGTGCCATTTCCGCTTTCATTTTAATTCCAGATTCTAGTTTTTAATCCGTTAAGGATTATATTGCGTCCTATTTCTTCCAACACCTGAATGTTGATGTTTTATTCAAGAACTATGAATACATATATCATAAGCATAATCATCATTACTCTAGCATCAGGATGTAAAGTAAGAACAAGTGATTCTGGGTGTGGTATGAAATTCTTAAGTGCTCAGTGACAATCCTTTCTTATCTCGACTTTAAATAGAAATTTACCAGCGCGCCCACACATAACTAAACTCGAAACAAGGGCTTTTTAATGGGTTTATCAGCACTAACGTAAAAAATATTCCCCAAACACCTGATACTAAAACTTATGGGGACACCTCAGGCGCCAGGCTATACAATCATCCCCCCTCCTAAGAGAAACGTAATGCTTGGGAGGATGGTAGTCTAATATGAGGAAATCCCACGTAGGTATTCACCAACGTGCCAAACCAGATGTGACAAAAGTGGGTTTATCGACTTTACTGTAGAAAATGCATATACCGTTGTCGACACTCCCTCATTTAAAGGCTGCCTCAGGCGCTGAGCAATAAACTCAGCCTCCTCTCGGGGGAGAAGGAAAGTTTCGGGGGATGTTCTATGGGGTTTTGCGTCAGTTTTAGAATATGAGTAAACACCATCTGTACTTGTATATATCTTATTTCCTCCGAGTACTCCTGATGATGTTCAAATCGCTGGCTCAATCAGGATACAAAACATCGAGGCAGTAGACTAGTGGCAGTTATTCAATGCGAATAAAACAGGATGATCTAAATAAGGCAAATGGGTCTTGTCAAATTGTAAACGCGGCTGCAATCTTCTAGGATGAAATTTAAAAAAAAAAAGAAAAACCCAGAAAAAAATTAACCTTCAACTTGGAACTGAAAATGTTTTGAAAAATGAAGACCACGTATGTTTCACAATTGCCATATTTAGAAATATCCCAAAACTCCATGAAACGAGGTTGTATGATTTAAACTGTCTTACTTAAAGTCTTTGCTCGCAGAACATCATTGCATACAATCTCTTGCAATAAACACACGATATCTGGTGTTAGCAAGCAAATTATAGAATAATAATAATAATAATAATAATAATAATAGTAATAATAATAATAATACACCATATATACAGACATTAAAAATTGAAGCAAATAGGTCGGACATTATTGTTAAAAACCAAAAAGAAAAGACTTGCTTATTAATTGATATGGCTTGTCCAGTAGATTGTAACATAGCAATCAAGGAATTTGAAAAACTTTCAAAATATAAAGACCTGGAAATTGAAATAAAAAAAATGTGGAAATCGAAAACAAGTATAGTACCAGTGGTAGTGGGTGCACTTGGAATGATAAAAAAATGGAACAAAACAACACATTGAAAGAATCCCGGGAAACCCCAGCTTAAGAGATATACAAAAAATTGTCTTGTTAAGTACAGCCCACACACTAAGGAGAACTTTGTCTATATAACGCTAGGGATGAGAGGGGAGATAGAAAAAAACATGAAATGGAGTCATAACAACACACAGTTACCTGCCTTTGGTCTTCCTGCAGACTTAGTAGGTAGTGCGACCATAGCAGACATCGAATTATAATAAAAAATGACATAATAATAAAAATAATAATAAATTATCAATTGAGTCACTATATGCTGTTAGGAATATATGCTCGGCGGAAACTCATCGTGTCTATCTGTTCATCAACGGGAGTAGAAAATGAAAATTATCATCAGGTCGAGAGATTTTTTTAAATTAAAAGGACATGCTAACCAAGGCGACTCACGAGTTACATGTTGATACTTATGAACAATTTCAATCGCAGATCGCGTGAAAATATAAGTTGACTACATTTGAAATTATTTTAACTGCGCACCCGCCACCCTAAGAGAAACTAATGAGATTGGAAAGGATCTTGATTTTAGTAAAAAAACTAAGGAAATTGTACAGCATGGATACGAAATAAAAAGTAAATGAATTGAGTAAAAAATGGAATCTACTCAAACAGCATATTGAATACTGAGGAAGGTGCTGATATTTTGGGGGAAGTTATTGATAATTGAAACTAACTCATTCTCTCTAATAATAATAATAATAATAATAATAATAAATAAATGGAAATCAATAGAAAAATATGGAAATTGAAAAAAAAATTTAGTGATATTAAGTGCGCTTTGAACGATGAAGAAAGAAACAAAACAGGACATTGAAGGAATCCCTGGATAACCCAGCTTAAGAAAAATACAAAAATTGTCGTGTTAAGTACAGCCCACACACTAAAGAGAAGTTTTCTATTGAACGCTAGTGATGTAGAACGTAGAAAAACAAATGAATTATAGCCATTACAAAACCCCACTGCCTGCCTTAGTTCTTTCTGCAGACATGGTAGGTAGTGTGTCCATAGCAGAAATTAAATTATGATGAAAATGAAGTAATAATAATAATAACAACGAATCACCTTTTCGAGGACATAAGGCTATATTTGATATTAGTAAACAAGATAAGCCAGAGAGCCAATTCCGTTCTTAAAAAAGCTCTGCAGAATATAGACATAGGTTTTATTAAAGAAATATGAGCAATTTGAGTTTTGCTTTATATTTCAGCACGTATAAGTTTTAAGAACATGATGGTGGCAGTGGTGCCAATAATTTTCCGATCACTGAGAACGAAGTCAGGTAGGTTCAAAAAAAAAAAGAAAGTAACTAGAAAATCAGAAGAGATATAAGAAGTGTATAGGGGTTTATTTTTTTTAAAAGTGAGGTTAGTGAAAAAAAAAAAGGAAAAGTATTAAAAGAAATTGTTATCACTTCATCCCCAGTGAATTCCAAAACTTGCTAATGGCGTTAACACACAATGAACAAATAATAATAATAATAATAATAATAATAATAACAGAAACAAAATGTTCTAAAAAAGGGGGCGGTAATCGTCTAAAATAAAAGTGAAACAAACTCGTGACGTTGCTGCACTACTCGGTTGTTCTGTCTGCCGTAACTATCGATTTAATTCTTGCCAATCTTCTGCGAACAACACGAACCTTAACTATGCCCTATTGTTGCTGTTCCTTGCCTTGGGGGTCAGGGTTAACAAAACTGTTGGCGCGCTCGGAAGAGCCCAACAATACAAATTAAGTCGATTGGAAACGTGCCAGTCATGGCGATATGTTCTCTGGCAATCATCCCACAGGTAACACTTGTTGAAACTTGTAATCAATTGCACGGGTAAAAGAACGGCAGATCCGAGTCAAGAGGTTGGGAGGAACAGTAAAGTTTTCTTAAAACTTATACGTGCTGAAATATAAAGCAAAACTCAAATTGCTCATATATATATATATATATATATATATATATATATATAAATATATATATATATATATATATATATAAGCAATTTGATATATATATATATATATATATATATATATATATATATTACATTACATATGTCTATCCATTTCGAGACATCTACAAGAACATTTCTGTCTACATTCATATATTGAAAATATTGATTGACAGGGC
Organism: Ascarosepion bandense; assembly: GCA_037127315.1. Taxonomy (NCBI): domain Eukaryota; kingdom Metazoa; phylum Mollusca; class Cephalopoda; order Sepiida; family Sepiidae; genus Ascarosepion; species Ascarosepion bandense. Next base: position 291,158 of record JBBBDQ010000354.1, read on the forward strand.
AACAAAGAAAACACCAAATTCAAGCTACAGATCTTCGAAGCAATGTATATTAAAAACTTAAGCCATCACTTAATAAAATCAGCTACGAATACTTTAGTAATGTTCTAAAATGCTTATTACAAGAACATTTCTTTTTAATGCCTTGATACGACATTACAACACAAGAAAGTCCATAGTGGATAATTTTCATGTTCTAATGAACGCTAAGCATAACTGTCAGACGTTTCATTTAAAGCAGAAAGAAAAAATTACAGTTATGTAGTCATACAGTTTTGTGATTACATTTTGTGTATTTCTCGAATCCCTGAAGATGATCTCAAAAGGAGACTGAAAATACTTTGTAACTTTTTAGAAAAACTTCAAAAGTGACAGCACCTTTCTGATATCTTTCAAATATAATGAATGACAGATTATTCGTGAGTATGTACGGATTTTATTAAAAATAAGCAGACATAATATTCGCTGTTAATTCAATCAGACGTGCCTAATAGAGAAATTGCACACACAGGCACGCACACATATATAAATATGTTTGAAGCATTGCAATATTTATATATATATATATATATATATATATATATATATATATATATATATATATACATATATATATAAGCGTGTGTGTGTGAGTGTCCTTCTTGCAATAATAATTCTACAAATATAGATTCGCTATAGAACTTGCATGGTCAACCCATCTTGGTAGAAACTGTAGTTGTAGGTATGTTGTTTCATGAAAGTATTATTGAGCACTTTTTAAATTAAATCCGTTCTTTAGTTGAATATGTTATTGAATTCATATATATATATATATATATATATGTATATATATATATATATATATATATATATATATATATATATATATACACACTTTCTCCCTTTACAAATATTTTCATGGCTTGTGCTTCTATGAGCTGAGGTCGTTGGTGCCCCCTCCACAAGAATTTAATCGACAAACCAGACTCGCAACTTTTATAATGTGTGTGCCAAATGCAGCCGATAATTCTTTTCCATCAGCTTTTTTCTCGCACTTCCAGACTGTGGAACTCTCTTCCGAATACTTGCTTTACTGACAGAACCGCCAGGAATTTAAATGCAATGTCAATTCCCTTCCTTTATCGACTTGACTCCATTATACTTTCGCAACTGTCATCACACCTGTGTTCGCATCATTCTCCTGCACTTTCTCGGACACCCCCTATAAGTGGTTCATTTTGCGCTTCGCTCTCCTTCTGCCTAAACATTTACTCTTTTATGTAACCCCTTGCGCATAAGTGGCGGTACCGCCTTGTTTGGGGTGAAACAATTATATATACATATAGCGCGAGAGAGAAAGACATAGAGAAAGACATCGGAATCTGGTAAAATGATAAAATAGGAAACATATCTCAATCTAACATATTTTACTTCTATTAATGCTTCGTCAGAGATTGAGAGAGAAATGAAAAAACATAAAAAGACAGATTCAATACTGGTATGTTACGATTTTGGTTTAACTCTTATTGGAGAGATGCGTGTCACGTTTATTAAAGCAATAGATAATTTTTAAATATATGTGAGAGAGGAATATTTTGAAGGGGGAAGTGGGTAATAGTGTATGTGTGTCATTGTAAAGAAATGCTTGTCTGTCTAGGTGCATGTTGGACAGTAACGTTTGTTCGTAAATATATATATATATATATATATATGGGGGTGTGGGGGTGAGAGAGATACAGAGAGGAAAGACTGGAGATGTCATTTCCCTTGACGGCGGTAAAATGTAGCGAGATGTTTCGATGATTTTGTATATGCTTAGATGTTTTATATTTACATATTTGTTTGTGAGATTATGAGAAGTCTCTGCTGTTGTCAATTCTGCGTGGGTCACTGAGACTCAGCTAGAATTTATAAAAAAAATACATGAAATGACAAAAATTCATTCTTCAAAACTGTTAAAAAGATTTAATGGGAGATTCCAATCTGAACAAGTTTATCACATCGTACTGATACTTTCATACCTCCCACATCAGCCAATGTCTTTAATAACTTTCCGGTTACCACTATATCTTCACAATTTTTAGCATTTTTAGAAACTATATTCGTTATATTTCCAAAACTGACTATATCGTTAATATCTTTCGCGTTCGCACTGAATTATTCCAAAAACATATTTAATAGCAATACACTTACTAATCCATGTTTAATATCTTTCCACTTCCCGCTATATCAATATTATATTTGCTATTCCTACAATATGTTTAATACTTTTCCACTTCCCACTGTATCATTAACATATTTACTATTCCTACAATATCCTTAATACCTTTCCACTCCCTACTGTATCATTATCATATTTACTGTTCCTACAATATCTTTAATACCTTTCCACTTCCCACTGTATCATTATCATATTTACTATTCCTACAATATCTTTAATACCTTTCAACTTCCAACTGTATCATTATCATATTTACTGTTCCTACAATATCTTTAATATCTTTCCACTCCCCACTGTATCATTATCATATTTACTATTCCTACAATATCTTTAATATCTTTCCACTTCCCACTGTATCATTATCATATTTACTATTCCTACAATATCTTTAATACCTTTCAACTTCCAACTGTATCATTATCATATTTACTGTTCCTACAATATCTTTAATATCTTTCCACTCCCCACTGTATCATTATCATATTTACTATTCCTACAATATCTTTAATATCTTTCCACTTCCCACTGTATCATTATCATATTTACTATTCCTACAATATCTTTAATACCTTTCAACTTCCAACTGTATCATTATCATATTTACTGTTCCTACAATATCTTTAATATCTTTCCACTCCCCACTGTATCATTATCATATTTACTGTTCCTACAATATCTTTAATATCTTTCCACTTCCCACTGTATCATTATCATATTTACTATTCATACAATATCTTTAATATCTTTCAACTTCCCACTGTATCATTATCATATTTACTGTTCCTACAATATATTTAATACCTTTCCGCTTCCCACAGTATCATTATCATATTTACTGTTCCTACAATATCTTTAATACCTTTCCACTTCCTACAGTCTCATTATCATATTTACTATTCCTACAATATCTTTAATATCTTTCCACATCCCACAGTATCATTATCATATTTACTGTTCCTCCAATATCATTAATACCTTTCCACTTCCAACTGTATCATTATCATATTTACTATTCCTACAATATCTTTAATACCTTTCCACTCCCCACTGTATCATTATCATATTTACTGTTCCTACAATATATTTAATACCTTTCCACTTCCCACTGTATCATTATCATATTTACTGTTCCTACAATATCTTTAATACCTTTCCACTTCCTACAGTATCATTATCATATTTACTGTTCCTACAATATCTTTAATACCTTTCCACTTCCTACAGTCTCGTGATCATCTTTACTATTCCTACAATATCTTTAATACCTTTCCGCTTCCCACAGTATCATAATCATATTTACTATTCATACAATATATTTAATACCTTTCCGCTTCCCACAGTATCGTTATCATATTTACTGTTCCTACAATATCTTTAATACCTTTCCACTTCCTACAATCTCATTATCATATTTACTATTACTACAATATCTTTAATACCTTTCCACTTCCAACTGTATCATTATCATATTTACTATTCCTACAATATCTTTAATACCTTTCCACTTCCCACTGTATCATTATCATATTACTATTCCTACAATATCTTTAATCCCTTTCCACTTCCCACTGTATCATTATCATATTTACTGTTCCTACAATATATTTAATACCTTTCCGCTTCCCACAGTATCATTATCATATTTACTGTTCCTAAAATATATTTAATAGCTTTCCGCTTCCCACTGAATCATTATCATATTTACTGTTCCTACAATATATTAAATACCTTTCCGCTTCCCACAGTATCATTATCATATTTACTGTTCCTACAATATCTTTAATACCTTTCCACTTCCTACAGTCTCATTATCATATTTACTATTCCTACAATATCTTTAATACCTTTCCGTTCCACTGTATCACTATCATATTTACTATTCCTACAATATCATTAATACCTTTCCACTTCCGACTGTATCATTATCATATTTACTATTCCTACAATATCTTTAATACTTTCAACTTCCAACTGTATCATTATCATTTTTACTATTCCTACAATATCTTTAATACCTTTCCACTTCCGACTGTATCATTATCATATTTACTATTCCTACAATATCTTTAATACCTTTCCACTTCCAACTGTATCATTATCATATTTACTATTCCTACAATATCTTTAATACCTTTCCACTTCCGACTGTATCATTATCATATTTACTATTCCTACAATATCTTTAATACCTTTCCACTTCCGACTGTATCATTATCATATTTACTATTCCTACAATATCTTTAATACCTTTCCACTTCCCACTGTATCATTATCATATTTACTATTCCTACAATATCTTTAATACCTTTCCACTTCCGACTGTATCATTATCATATTTACTATTCCTACAATATCTTTAATACCTTTCCAATTCCAACTGTATCATTATCATATTTACTATTCCTACAATATCTTTAATACCTTTCCACTTCCAACTGTATCATTATCATTTTTACTATTCCTACAATATCTTTAATACCTTTCCACTTCCGACTTTATCATTATCATATTTACTATTCCTACAATATCTTTAATACCTTTCCACTTCCAACTGTATCATTATCATATTTACTATTCCTACAATATCTTTAATACCTTTCTACTTCCAACTGCATCACTATCATATTTACTATTCCTACAATATCTTTAATACCTTTCCACTTCCGACTGTATCATTATCATATTTACTATTCCTACAATATCTTTAATACCTTTCCACTTCCAACTGTATCATTATCATATTACTATTCCTACAATATCTTTAATACCTTTCCAATTCCAACTGTATCATTATCATATTTACTATTCCTACAATATCTTTAATACCTTTCCACTTCCTACAGTCTCATTATCATTTTTACTATTCCTACAATATCTTTAAAACCTTTCCACTTCCAACTGTATCATTATCATATTTACTATTCCTACAATATTTTTATACCTTTCCACATCCAACTGTATCATTATCATATTTACTATTCCTACAATATCTTTAATACCTTTCCACTTCCGACTGTATCATTATCATATTTACTATTCCTACAATATCTTTAATACCTTTCCACTTCCCACTGTATCATTATCATATTTACTATTCCTACAATATCTTTAATACCATTCCACTTCCGACTGTATCATTATCATATTTACTTTTCCTACAATAGCTTTAATACGCTTTCGCTACAGTCTCATTATCCATATTTACTATTCCTACAATATCTTTAATACCTTTCCACTTCCAAGCTGTATCATTATCATATTTACTATTTCCTACAATATCTTTAATACCTTTCCACTACCCACAGTATCATTATCATATTTACTGTTCCTACAATATCTTCAATTCTTTCACTTCCGCAACGTCGTTATCATTTACTATTCCTACAATATCTTCAATTCCTTTCACTTCCTACAGTATCATTATCAGCTAGTTCTACAATATCTTTAATTCCTTTCCATTACCTGTATATTTATCGTATTTACTAACACCTACAATATCTTTAATACAACTTTCCACTTCAACTGTATCATTACCTGTTTTACTATTCATATTATCTTTAATACCTTTCCCTTTACAGTATCATTATCATATTTACTATTCCTACAATATACTTTAATATCTCCCTTCCCACTGTATCATTATCATATTTACTATTCCTACAATATCTTTAATACCTTTCGCTTTAGCTGTATCATTATCATATTTACTATTCCTACAATATCTTTAATTCCTTTCACTTCCACTGTATCGCAATCATATTTACTATTCCTACAATATCTTTAATTCCTTTCCACTTCCCACTGTATCATTATCATATTTACTATTCCCAATATCTTTAATACCTTTCAACTTCCAACTGTATCATTATCATCATTTACTATTTCTAGTATCTTTAATACCTTTCCGCTTCCCAAGTATCATAATCTTATTTACTATTCCTTTAATATATTTAATACCTTTCCGCTTCCAGTATCGTTATCATTTACTGTTCCTACAATATCTTTAATACCTTTCCACTTCCTACAGTCATTATCATATTTACTAACACTGTCTTTAATACCTTTCCACTTCCAACTGTATCATTATCATACACTATTCCTACAATATCTTTAATACCTTTCTACTTCGAACTGTATCATTATAATATTTCTTCTACAATATACTTTAATACCTTTCCCTCTTCCTACTTATCATTATCATATTTACTGTTCCTACAATATATTTAATACCGTTCCGCTTCCCACATTATCATTATCATATTTTACTGTTCCTAAAATATATTTAATAACTTTCCTTCCCACTGTATCATTATCATATTTACTGTTCCTACAATACTGTTTAATACCTTTCCACTTCCCACAGTATCATTATCATATTCACTGTGCCACTATCTTTAATACCTTTCCCTTCCTACAGTCTCATTATCCTCCTTTACTATTCCTACAATATCATTAATACCAACAACTACTACTGTATCATTATCTTTACTGTTATCATCATCATTAATAACTTTCCTTTCAACTGTATCATTATCATATTTACTATTCCATAAATATCTTCAATACTTTCCACTCCCGCAACATCATTATCATGTTGCTGTTCCTACAATGTATTTAATACCTTTCACTTCCCACGATTATCGATTATCATATTTACTATAACAATATACTAATACACTGCACTTCCCTGTATCATTTATCATATTTACTGTTCCTACAATATCTTTAATTCAACTACTTCCCACTGTATCATTATCATATTTACTATTCCTACAATATCTTTAATTCCTTTCCCCTTCCTACAGTATCATTTATCATATTTACCATTCTACAATATCTTTAATTCCTTTCCACTTCCACTGTATCATTATCATATTTACTATTCCTACAATATCTTTAATACCTGCTTCAACTGTATCATTACCATTTTTACTATTCCTACAATATCTTTAATACCTTTCCACTTCCCACAGTATCATTATCATATTTACTATTCCTACAATATCTTTAATATCTTTCCACTTCCCACTGTATCATTATCATATTTACTATTCCTACAATATCTTTAATACCTTTCAACTTCCAACTGTATCATTATCATATTTACTATTCCTACAATATCTTTAATTCCTTTCCACTTCCCACTGTATCATAATCATATTTACTATTCCTACAATATCTTTAATTCCTTTCCACTTCCCACTGTATCATTATCATATTTACTATTCCTACAATATCTTTAATACCTTTCAACTTCCAACTGTATCATTATCATATTTACTATTCCTACAATATCTTTAATACCTTTCCGCTTCCCAGAGTATCATAATCATATTTACTATTCATACAATATATTTAATACCTTTCCGCTTCCCACAGTATCGTTATCATATTTACTGTTCCTACAATATCTTTAATACCTTTCCACTTCCTACAGTCTCATTATCATATTTACTATTACTACAATATCTTTAATACCTTTCCACTTCCAACTGTATCATTATCATATTTACTATTCCTACAATATCTTTAATACCTTTCCACTTCCGACTGTATCATTATAATATTTACTATTCCTACAATATCTTTAATACCTTTCCACTTCCCACTGTATCATTATCATATTTACTGTTCCTACAATATATTTAATACCGTTCCGCTTCCCACAGTATCATTATCATATTTACTGTTCCTAAAATATATTTAATAGCTTTCCGCTTCCCACTGTATCATTATCATATTTACTGTTCCTACAATATATTTAATACCTTTCCGCTTCCCACAGTATCATTATCATATTTACTGTACCTACACTATCTTTAATACCTTTCCACTTCCTACAGTCTCATTATCATATTTACTATTCCTACAATATCATTAATACCTTTCCGCTTCCTACTGTATCATTATCATATTTACTGTTCCTCCAATATCATTAATAACTTTCCACTTCCAACTGTATCATTATCATATTTACTATTCCTACAATATCTTTAATACCTTTCCACTCCCCACTGTATCATTATCATATTTACTGTTCCTACAATATATTTAATACCTTTCCGCTTCCCACAGTATCATTATCATATTTACTATTCATACAATATCTTTAATACCTTTCCACTTCCCACTGTATCATTATCATATTTACTGTTCCTACAATATCTTTAATACCTTTCCACTTCCTACAGTCTCATTATCATATTTACTATTCCTACAATATCATTAATACCTTTCCGCTTCCCACAGTATCATTATCATATTTACTATTCATACAATCTATTTAATACCTTTCCGCTTCCCACAGTATCGTTATCATATTTACTGTTCCTACAATATCTTTAATACCTTTCCACTTCCTACAGTCTCATTATCATATTTACTATTCCTACAATATCTTTAATACCTTTCCACTTCCAACTGTATCATTATCATATTTACTATACCTACAATATCTTTAATACCTTTCCACTTCCGACTGCATCATTATCATATTTACTATTCCTGCAATATCTTTAATACCTTTCCACTTCCCACTGTATCATTATCATATTACTATTCCTACAATATCTTTAATACCTTTCCACTTCCGACTGTATCATTATCATATTTACTATTCCTACAATATCTTTAATACCTTTCCACTTCCGACTGTATCATTATCATATTTACTATTCCTACAATATCTTTAATACCTTTCCACTTCCGACTGTATCATTATCATATTTACTATTCCTACAATATCTTTAATACCTTTCCACTTCCCACTGTATCATTATCATATTTACTATTCCTACAATATCTTTAATACCTTTCCACTTCCGACTGTATCATTATCATATTTACTATTCCTACAATATCTTTAATACCTTTCCAATTCCAACTGTATCATTATCATATTTACTATTCCTACAATATCTTTAATACCTTTCCACTTCCAACTGTATCATTATCATTTTTACTATTCCTACAATATCTTTAATACCTTTCCACTTCCGACTGTATCATTATCATATTTACTATTCCTACAATATCTTTAATACCTTTCCACTTCCAACTGTATCATTATCATATTTACTATTCCTACAATATCTTTAATACCTTTCTACTTCCAACTGCATCACTATCATATTTACTATTCCTACAATATCTTTAATACCTTTCCACTTCCGACTGTATCATTATCATATTTACTATTCCTACAATATCTTTAATACCTTTCCACTTCCAACTGTATCATTATCATATTACTATTCCTACAATATCTTTAATACCTTTCCAATTCCAACTGTATCATTATCATATTTACTATTCCTACAATATCTTTAATACCTTTCCACTTCCTACAGTCTCATTATCATTTTTACTATTCCTACAATATCTTTAAAACCTTTCCACTTCCAACTGTATCATTATCATATTTACTATTCCTACAATATTTTTATAACCTTTCCACATCCAACTGTATCATTATCATATTTACTATTCCTACAATATCTTTAATACCTTTCCACTTCCGACTGTATCATTATCATATTTACTATTCCTACAATATCTTTAATACCTTTCACCCCCACTCGTATCATTATCATATTTACTATTCCTACAATATCTTTAATACCATTCACTTGATCAAATATTATCATATTACTTATTCCTACAATAGCTTTAATACCTTTCCACTTCCTACAGTCTCATTATCATATTTACTATTCCTACAATATCTTTAATACCTTTCCACTTCCAACTGTATCATTATCATATTTACTATTCCTACAATATCTTTTAATATCTTTCCACTACCCACAGTATCATTATCATTTACTGTTCCTACAATATCTTTAATTCCTTTCCACTTCCCACTGTATCATTATCATATCTACTATTCCTACAATATCTTTTAATTCCTTTCCACTTCCTACAGTATCATTATCATATTTACAATTCCTACAATATCTTTAATACCTTTCCACTTCCACTGTATCATTATCATATTTACTATTCCTACAATATCTTTTAATACCTTTCCACTTCCAACTGTATCATTACCATTTTTACTATTCCTACAATATCTTTAATACCTTTCCACTTCCCACAGTATCATTATCATATTTACTATTCCTACAATATCTTTAATATCTTTCCACTTCCCACTGTATCATTATCATATTTTACTATTCCTACAATATCTTTAATACCTTTCAACTTCCAACTGTATCATTATCATTTACTATTCCTACAATATCTTTAATTCCTTTCAATTTCCCACTGTATCATAATCATATTTACTATTCCTACAATATCTTTAATCTCTTTCCACTTCCCACTGTATCATTATCATATTTACTATTCCTACAATATCTTTAATACCTTTCAACTTCCAACTGTATCATTATCATATTTACTATTCTACAATATCTTTAATACCTTTCCGGCTTCCCACAGTATCATAATCATATTTACTATTCATACAATATATTTAATACCTTTCCGCTTCCACAGTATCGTTATCATATTTTACTGTTCCTACAATATCTTTAATACCTTTCCACTTCCTACAGTCTCATTATCATATTTATCATTAGCTACAATATCTTTAATACCTTTCCACTTCCAACTGTATCATTATCATATTTACTATTCCTACAATATCTTTAATACCTTTCCACTTCCGACTGTATCATTATAATATTTACTATTCCTACAACATCTTTAATACCTTCACTTCCTTAATTGCACACATCATATTTACTGTTCCTACAATATATTTAATACCTTTCCGCTTCCCACAGTATCATTATCATATTTACTGTTCCTAAAATATATTTAATAGCTTCCGCTTCCACTGTAATCATTATCATATTTACTGTTCCTACAATATATTTAATACCTTTCCGCTTCCCACAGTATCATTATCATTTATCGTACCTACACTATCTTTAATACCTTTCCACTTCCTACAGTCTCATTATCATATTTACTATTCCTACAATATCATTAATACCTTTCCGCTTCCTACTGTATCATTATCATATTTACTGTTCCTCCAATATCATTAATAACTTTCCACTTCCAACTGTATCATTATCATTTACTATTCCTACAATATCTTCAATACCTTTCCACTCCCCACTGTATCATTATAATATTTACTGTTCCTACAATATATTTAATACCTTTCCGCTTCCCCACAGTATCATTATCATATTTACTATTCATACAATATCTTTAATACCTTTCCACTTCCCACTGTATCATTATCATATTTACTGTTCCTACAATATCTTTAATACCTTTCCACTTCCTACAGTCTCATTATCATATTTACTATTCCTACAATATCATTAATACCTTTCCGCTTCCCACAGTGGATTGCCACTATATTTACTATTCATACAATCTATTTAATACCTTTCCGCTTCCCACAGTATCGTTATCATATTTACTGTTCCTACAATATCTTTAATACCTTTCCACTTCCTACAGTCTCATTATCATATTTACTATTCCTACAATATCTTTAGTACCTTTCCACTTCCAACTGTATCATTATCCTATTTACTATACCTACAATATCTTTAATACCTTTCCACTTCCGACTGCATCATTATCATATTTACTATTCCTGCAATATCTTTAATACCTTTCCACTTCCCACTGTATCATTATCATATTACTATTCCTACAATATCTTTAATACCTTTCCACTTCCGACTGTATCATTATCATATTTACTATTCCTACAATATCTTTAATACCTTTCCACTTCCAACTGTATAATTATCATATTTACTATTCCTACAATATCTTTAATACCTTTCCACTTCCCACTGTATCATTATCATATTACTATTCCTACAATATCTTTAATACCTTTCCTCTTCCGACTGTATCATCATCATATTTACTATTCCTACAATATCTTTAATACCTTTCCACTTCCAACTGTATCATTATCATATTTACTATTCCTACAATATCTTTAATACCTTTCCACTTCCGACTGTATCATTATCATATTTACTATTCATACAATATCTTTAATACCTTTCCACTTCCGACTGTATCATTATCATATTTACTATTCCTACAATATCTTTAATACCTTTCCACTTCCAACTGTATCATTATCATATTTACTATTCCTACAATATCTTTAATACCTTTCCACTTCCGACTGTATCATTATCATATTTACTATTCCTACAATATCTTTAATACCTTTCAACTTCCAACTGTATCATTATCATTTTTACTATTCCTACAATATCTTTAATACCTTTCCACTTCCGACTGTATCATTATCATATTTACTATTCCTACAATATCTTTAATACCTTTCCACTTCCAACTGTATCATTATCATATTTACTATTCCTACAATATCTTTAATACCTTTCCACTTCCAACTGTATCATTATCATATTTACTATTCCTACAATATCTTTAATACCTTTCCACTTCCGACTGTATCATTATCATATATACTATTCGTACAATATCTTTAATACCTTTCCACTTCCCACTGTATCATTATCATATTTACTATTCCTACAATATCTTTAATACCTTTCCACTTCCGACTGTATCATTATCATATTTACTATTCCTACAATATCTTTAATACCTTTCCAATTCCAGCTGTATCATTTTCATATTTACTATTCCTACAATATCTTTAATACCTTTCCAATTCCAACTGTATCATTATCATATTTACTATTTCTACAATATCTTTAATACCTTTCCACTTCCAACTGTATCATTATCATTTTTACTATTCCTACAATCTCTTTAATACCTTTCCACTTCCCACTGTATCATTATCATATTTACTATTCCTACAATATCTTTAATACCTTTCCACTTCCAACTGTATCATTATCATATTTACTATTCCTACAATATCTTTACTACCTTTCCACTTCCGACTGTATCATTATCATATTTACTATTCCTACAATATCTTTAATACCTTTCCACTTCCTACAGTATCATTATCATATTTACTATTCCTACAATATCTTTAATACCTTTCCACTTCCAACTGTATCATTATCATATTTACTATTCCTACAATATCTTTAATACCTTTCCACTTCCTACAGTCTCATTATCACATTTACTATTCCTACAATATCTTTAATACCTTTCCAATTCCAACTGTATCATTTTCATATTTACTATTCCTACAATATCTTTAATACCTTTCCACTTCCAACTGTATCATTATCATTTTTACTATTCCTACAATATCTTTAATACCTTTGCACTTCCGACTGTATCATTATCATATTTACTATTCATACAATATCTTTAATACCTTTCCACTTCCCACTGTATCATGATCATATTTACTATTCCTACAATATCTTTAATACCTTTCCAATTCCGACTGTATCATTATCATATTTACTATTCCTACAATAGCTTTAATACCTTTCCACTTCCTACAGTCTCATTATCGTATTTACTATTCCTACAATATCTTTAATGCCTTTGACTTCCAACTGTATCATTATCATATTTACTATTCCTACAATATCTTTAATACCTTTCCACTTCCAACTGTATCATTATCATATTTAATATTCCTACAATATCTTTAATACCTTTCCACTTCCAACTGTATCATTATCATATTTACTATTCCTACAATATCTTTACTACCTTTCCACTTCCGACTGTATCATTATCATATTTACTATTCCTACAATATCTTTAATACCTTTCCACTTCCTACAGTATCATTATCATATTTACTATTCCTACAATATCTTTAATACCTTTCCACTTCCAACTGTATCATTATCATATTTACTATTCCTACAATATCTTTAATACTCCTTTCCACCTCCTACAGTCTCATTATCACATTTACTATTCCTACAATATCTTTAATACCTTTCCAATTCCAACTGTATCATTTTCATATTTACTATTCCTACAATATCTTTAATACCTTTCCAATTCCAACTGTATCATTATCATATTTACTATTCCTACAATATCTTTAATACCTTTCCACTTCCAACTGTATCATTATCATTTTTACTATTCCTACAATATCTTTAATACCTTTCCACTTCCGACTGTATCATTATCATATTTAATATTCCTACAATAGCTTTAATACCTTTCCACTTCCTACAGTCTCATTATCATATTTACTATTCCTACAATATCTTTAATGCCTTTTTGACTTCCAACTGTATCAATATCATATTTACTATTCCTACAATATCTTTAATACCTTTCCACTTCCAACTGTATCATTATCATATTTACTATTCCTACAATATCTTTAATACCTTTCCACTTCCAACTGTATCATTATCATATTTACTATTCCTACAATATCTTTAATACCTTTCCACTTCCGACTGTATCATTATCATATTTACTATCTACAATATCTTTAATACCTTTCCACTTCCTACAGTATCATTATCATATTTACCATTCCTACAATATCTTTAATACCTTTCCACTTCCAACTGTATCATTATCATATTTACTATTCCTACAATATCTTTAATACCTTTCCACTTCCTACAGTCTCATTATCACATTTACTATTCCTACAATATCTTTAATACCTTTCCAATTCCAACTGTATCATTTTCATATTTACTATTCCTACAATATCTTTAATACCTTTCCAATTCCAACTGTATCATTATCATATTTACTATTCCTACAATATCTTTAATACCTTTCCACTTCCAACTGTATCATTATCATTTTTACTATTCCTACAATATCTTTAATACCTTTGCACTTCCGACTGTATCATTATCATATTTACTATTCATACAATATCTTTAATACCTTTCCACTTCCAACTGTATCATTATCATATTTACTATTCCTACAATATTTCTTAATACCTTTCTACTTCCAACTGCATCATTATCATATTTACTATTCCTACAATATCTTTAATACCTTTCCACTTCCGACTGTATCATTATCATATTTACTATTCCTACAATATCTTTAATACCTTTCTACTTCCAACTGAATCATTATCATATTTACTATTCCTACAATATCTTTAATACCTTTCCAATTCCAACTGTATCATTATCATATTTACTATTCCTACAATATCTTTAATACCTTTCCACTTCCTACAGTCTCATTTTCATTTTTACTATTCCTACAATATCTTTAATACCTTTCCACTTCCAACTGTATCATTATCATATTTACTATTCCTACAATATCTTTAATACCTATCCACATCCAACTGTATCATTATCATATTTACTATTCCTACAATATCTTTAATACCTTTCCACTTCCGACTGTATCATTATCATATTTACTATTCCTACAATATCTTTAATACCTTTCCACTTCCCACTGTATCATGATCATATTTACAATTCCTACAATATCTTTAATACCTTTCCATTTCCGACTGTATCAATATCATATTTACGATTCCTACAATAGCTTTAATACCTTTCCACTTCCTACAGTCTCATTATCATATTTACTATTCCTACAATATCTTTAATGCCTTTCCACTTCCAACTGTATCATTATCATATTTACTATTCCTACAATATCTTTAATACCTTTCCACTTCCAACTGTATCATTATCATATTTACTATTCCTACAATATCTTTAATACCTTTCCACTTCCGACTGTATCATTATCATATTTACTATTCCTACAATATCTTTAATACTTTTCCACTTCCTACAGTCTCATTATCATATTTATTATTCCTACAATATCTTTAATACCTTTCCACTTCCAACTGTATCATTATCATATTTACTATTCCTACAATATCTTTAATTCCTTTCCACTTCCCACAGAATCATTATCATATTTACTGTTCCTACAATATCTTTAATTCCTTTCCACTTCCCAGTGTATCATTATCATATTTACTATTCCTACAATATCTTTAATTCCTTTCCACTTCCTACAGTATCATTATCATATTTACAATTCCTACAATATCTTTAATTCCTTTCCACTTCCCACTGAATCATTATCATATTTACTATTCCTACAATATCTTTAATACCTTTCCACTTCCCACAGTAACATTATCATATTTACTATTCCTACAATATCTTTAATATCTTTCCACTTCCCACTGTATCATTATCATATTTACTATTCCTACAATATCTTTAATACCTTTCAACTTCCAACTGTATCATTATCATATTTACTATTCCTACAATATCTTTAATTCCTTTCCACTTCCTACTGTATCATTATCATATTTACTATTCATACAATATCTTTAATACCTTTCCACTTCCTACAGTCTCATTATCATATTTACTATTCCTACAATATCTTTAATACCTTTCCACTTCCAACTGTATCATTATCATATTTACTATTCCTACAATATCTTTAATACCTTTCCACTTCCGACTGTATCATTATCATATTTACTATTCCTACAATATCTTTAATACCTTTCCACTTCCTACAGTCTCATTATCATATTTACTATTCCTACAATATCTTTAATACCTTTCCACTTCCAACTATATCATTATCATATTTACTATTCCTACAATATCTTTAATACCTTTCCACTTCCTACAGTCTCATTATCATATTTACTATTCCTACAATATCTTTAATCCCTTTCCACTTCCCACAGTGTCATTATCATATTTACTGTTCCTACAATATCTTTAATTCCTTTCCACTTCCCACTGTATCATTATCATATTTACTATTCCTACAATATCTTTAATTCCTTTCCACTTCCTACAGTATCATTATCATATTTACAATTCCTACAATATCTTTAATTCCTTTCCACTTCCCACGGTATCATTATCATATTTACTATTCCTACAATATCTTTAATACCTTTCCACTTCCAACTGTATCATTATCATTTTTACTATTCCTACAACAAATTTAATACCTTTCCACTTCCCACAGTATCATTATCATATTTACTATTCCTACAATATCTTTAATATCTTTCCACTTCCCACTGTATCATTATCATATTTGCTATTCCTACAATATCTTTAATACCTTTCAACTTCCAACTGTATCATTATCATATTTACTATTCCTACAATATCTTTAATTCCTTTCCACTTCCCACTGTATCATTATCATATTTACTATTCCTATAATATCTTTAATACCTTTCCACTTCCTACAGTCTCATTATCATATTTACTATTCCTGCAATATCTTTAATACCTTTCCGTTCCCACTGTATCATTATCATATTTACTGTTCCTACAATATCTTTAATATCTTTCCACTCCCCACTGTATTATTATCATATTAACTATTCCTACAATATCTTTAATACCTTTCCACTCCCCACTGTATCATTATCATATTTACTATTCCTACAATATCCTTAATATCTTTTTCACTTCCCACTGTATCATTATCATATTTACTATTCCTACAATATCTTTAATACCTTTCCACTTCCAACTGTATCATTATCATATTTACTATTCCTACAATATCTTTAATACCTTTCCACTTCCGAGGGTATCATAATCATATTTACTATTCCTACAATATCTTTAATACCTTTCCACTTCCCACTGTATCATTATCATATTTACTATTCCTACAATATCTTTAATACCTTTCCACTTCCGACTGTATCATTATCATATTTACTATTCCTACAATATCTTTAATACCTTTCCACTTCCAACTGTATCATTATCATATTTACTATTTCTACAATATCTTTAATACCTTTCCACTTTCAACTGTATCATTATCATTTTTACTACTCCTACAATATCTTTAATACCTTTCCACTTCCAACTGTATCATTATCATATTTACTATTCCTACAATATCTTTAATACCTTTCTACTTCCAACTGCATCATTGTCATATTTACTATTCCTACAATATCTTTAATACCTTTCCACTTCCTACAGTCTCATTATCATTTTTACTATTCCTACAATATCTTTGATACCTTTCCACTTCCAACTGTATCATTATCATATTTACTATTCCTACAATATCTTTAATACCTTTCCACTTCCGACTGTATCATTATCATATTTACTATTCCTACAATATCTTTAATACCTTTCCACTTCCCACTGTATCATTATCATATTTACTATTCCTACAATATCTTTAATACCTTTCCACATCCAACTGTATCATTATCATATTTACTATTCCTACAATATCTTTAATACCTTTCCACTTCCGACTGTATCATTATCATATTTACTATTCCTACACTATATTTAATACCTTTGCACTTCCCTCTGTATCATTATCATATTTACTATTCCTACAATATCTTTAATACCTTTCCACTTCCGACTGTATCATTATCATATTTACTATTCCTACAATAGCTTTAATACCTTTCCACTTCCTACAGTCTCATTATCATATTTACTATTCCTACAATATCTTTAATACTTTCCACTTCCAACTGTATCATTATCATATTTACTATTCCTACAATATCTTTAATACCTTTCCACTTCCAACTGTATCATTATCATATTTAATATTCCTACAATATCTTTAATACCTTTCCACTTCCGACTGTATCATTACCATATTTACTATTCCTACAATATCTTTAATACCTTTCCACTTCCTACATTCTCATTATCATATTTACTATTCCTACAATATCTTTAATACTTTTCCACTTCCAACTGTATCATTATCATATTTACTATTCCTACAATATCTTTAATACCTTTCCACTTCCTACAGTCTCATTATCATATTTACTATTCCTACAATATCTTTAATACCTTTCCACTTCCCACAGTATCATTATCATATTTACTGTTCCTACAATATCTTTAATTCCTTTCCACTTCCCACTGTATCATTATCATATTTACTATTCCTACAATATCTTTAATTCCTTTCCAATTCCTACAGTATCATTATCATATTTACAATTCCTACAATATCTTTAATACCTTTCCACTTCCCACTGTATCATTATCATATTTACTATTCCTACAATATCTTTAATACCTTTCCACTTCCAA
The DNA here is from genome assembly GCA_037127315.1 of Ascarosepion bandense. NCBI lineage: Eukaryota > Metazoa > Mollusca > Cephalopoda > Sepiida > Sepiidae > Ascarosepion > Ascarosepion bandense. The sequence goes on from JBBBDQ010000354.1 coordinate 310,376, forward strand.
CTGTATCATTATCATTTTTACTATTCCTACAATATCTTTAATACCTTTCCACCTTTCCCACTTAGTATCATTATCATATTTACTATTCCTACAATATCTTTAATACCTTTCCACTTCCAACTGTATCATTATCATATTTACTATTCCTACAATATCTTTAATACCTTTCCACTTCCTACAGTCTCATTATCATATTTACTATTCCTACAATATCTTTAATACCTTTCCACTTCCCACAGTATCATTATCATATTTACTGTTCCTACAATATCTTTAATACCTTTCCACTTCCAACTCTATCATTATCATATTTACTATTCCTACAATATCTTTAATACCTTTCCACTTCCGACTGTATCATTATCATATTTACTATTCCTACAATATCTTTAATACCTTTCCACTTCCTACAGTCTCATTATCATATTTACTATTTCTACAATATCTTTAATACCTTTCCACTTTCAACTGTATCATTATCATTTTTACTATTCCTACAATATCTTTAATACCTTTCCACTTCCAACTGTATCATTATCATATTTACTATTCCTACAATATCTTTAATACCTTTCTACTTCCAACTGCATCATTATCATATTTACTATTCCTACAATATCTTTAATACCTTTCCACTTCCTACAGTCCCATTATCATTTTTACTATTCCTACAATATCTTTGATACCTTTCCACTTCCAACTGTATCATTATCATATTTATCATTCACAACATTCTTTAATACCTTTCCATCGACTGTATCATTATCTTCATTTACTATTCCTACAATATCTTTAATACCTTTCCACTTCCCCACTGTATCATTATCAGTATTTACTATTCCTACAATATCTTTAATACCCTTTCCACATCCAACTGTATCATTATCAAGTTTAATACTATTCCTACAATATCTTTACTACCTTTCCACTCGACTATGTATCATTATCGTTTGTATTTACTATTCCTACACTATATTTAATACCTTTGGTAATTTCCTCTGTATCATTATCATACTTACTATTCCTACAATATTCATCACCTTTCCACTTCCGACTTTATCATTATCATATTTACTATTCCTACAATAGCTTTAATTACCTTTCCACTTCCTCGTCCTTTATCATATTTACTATTCCTACAATATCTTAATACTTTCCACCTCCAACTGTATCATTATCATATTTACTATTCCTACAATATCTTTAATACCTTTCCACTTCCAACTGTATCATCATATTTACTATTCCTACAATATCTTTAATGCCTTTCCACTTCCTACAGTCTCATTATCATAAGTATTTACTATTCCTACAATATCTTCTTTTAATACCTTTCCACTTCCCACAGTATCACACGAGGACAATGTTCTACAATATCTTTAATTCCTTCTACTTCACTGTATCATTATCATATTTAATATTCCTACAATATCTTTAATTCCTTTCCACTTCCTACAGTATCATTATCATATTTACAATTCCTACAATATCTTTAATTCCTTTCCACTTCCATCAAAATAAAGGTCATATTAATATTCCTACAATAATTTAATACCTTTCCACTTCCATCGTATCATTGTCATTTTTACTATTCCTACAATATCTTTAATACCTTCACTTCCCACAGTATCATTATCATATTTACTATTCCTAATAATATCTTTACTGCCTTTTCCACTTCCAACTTCTATCATTATCATATTTACTATTCCTACAATATCTTAATTCCTTTCCACTTCCCACTGTATCATTATCATATTTACTATTCCTACAATACTTAATACCTTTCCACTTCCTACAGTCTCATTATCATATTTTACTGCCTACAATATCTTTAATACCTTCTGTTCCCACTGTATCATTAATGGTATTTACTGTTCCCAATTGTATCATTATCATATTTACTATTCCTACAGTATCTTTAATACCTTTCCACTCCCCACTGTATCATTATCATGTTTATTAGTCTCTACAATATCTTTAATATCTTTCCACTTCCCACTGCATCATTATCATATTTACTATTCCTACAATATCTTTATCACTTTTCCATTTCCACTGTATCATTATCATATTTTACTATTCCTACAATATCTTTAATACCTTTCCACTTCCGACTTCGTATCATTATCATATTTACTATTCACATATCTTTAATACCTTCACTTCCAACTGTACGTCATCATTTACGTCTTGCCAATATCTTTAATACCTTTCCACTTCCAACTGTATCATTATCATTTTTACTATTCCCTACAATATCTTTAATACCTTTTCCACTTCCAACTGTATCACTATTTACTATTCCTACAAATATCTTTAATACCTTTCTTACCAACTGCATCATTATCATATTTATTATTCACAATATCTTTAATACCTTTCCACTTCCGACTGTATCATTATCATATTTACTATTCCTACAATATTCTTTAATACCTTCATCTTCCAACTGTATCAGCTGCTCATTTACTATTCCTACAATATCTTAATACCTTTCAAATTCCAACTGTATCATTATCATATTTACTATTCCTACAATATCTTTAATACCTTTCCACTTCCTACAGTCTCATTATCATTTTTACTATTCCTACAATATCTAATACCTTTCCACTTCCAACTGTATCATTATCATATGTACTATTCCTGCAATATCTTTAATACCTTTCCACATCCATCTGTATCATTATCATATTTACTATTCCTACAATATCTTTAATACCTTTCCACTTCCGACTGTATCATTATCATATTTACTATTCCTACAATATCTTTAATACCTTTCCACTTCCCACTGTATCATTATCATATTTACTATTCCTCCAATATCTTTAATACCTTTCCACTTCCGACTGTATCATTATCATATTTACTATTCCTACAATAGCTTTAATACCTTTCCACTTCCTACAGTCTCATTATCATATTTACTATTCCTACAATATCTTTAATACCTTTCCACTTCTAACTGTATCATTATCATATTTACTATTCCTACAATATCTTTAATACCTTTCCACTTCCAACTGTATCATTATCATATTTACTATTCCTACAATATCTTTAATACCTTTCCACTTCCGACTGTATCATTATCATATTTACTATTCCTACAATATCTTTAATACCTTTCCACTTCCTACAGTCTCATTATCATATTTACTATTCCTACAATATCTGTAATACCTTTCCACATCCAACTGTATCATTATCATACTTACTATTCCTACAATATCTTTAATACCTTTCCACTTCCTACAGTCTCATTATCATATTTACTATTCCTACAATATCTTTAATACCTTTCCACTTCCCACAGTATCATTATCATATTTACTGTTCCTACAATATATTTAATTCCTTTCCACTTCCCACTGTATCATTATCATATTTACTATTCCTACAATATCTTTAATTCCTTTCCACTTCCTACAGTATCATTATCATATTTACAATTCCTACAATATCTTTAATTCCTTTCCACTTCCCACTGTATCATTATCATATTTACTATTCCTACAATATCTTTAATACCTTTCCACTTCCAACTGTATCATTATCATTTTTACTATTCCTACAATATCTTTAATTCCTTTCCACTTCCGACTGTATCATTATCATATTTACTATTCCTACAATATCTTTAATACCTTTCCACTTCCTACATTCTCATTATCATATTTACTATTCCTACAATATCTTTAATACCTTTCCACTTCCAACTGTATCATTATCATATTTACTATTCCTACAATATCTTTAATACCTTTCCACTTCCTACAGTCTCATTATCATATTTACTATTCCTACAATATGTTTAATACCTTTCCACTTCCCACAGTATCATTATCATATTTACTGTTCCTACAATATCTTTAATTCCTTTCCACTTCCCACGGTATCATTATCATATTTACTATTCCTACAATATCTTTAATTCCTTTCCACTTCCTACAGTATCATTATAATATTTACAATTCCTACAATATCTTTAATTCCTTTCCACTTCCCACTGTATCATTATCATATTTACTATTCCTACAATATCTTTAATACCTTTCCACTTCCAACTGTATCATTATCATTTTTACTATTCCTACAATATCTTTAATACCTTTCCACTTCCCACAGTATCATTATCATATTTACTATTCCTACAATATCTTTAATATCTTTCCACTTCCCACTGTATCATTATCATATTTACTATTCCTACAATATCTTTAATACCTTTCAACTTCCAACGGTATCATTATCATATTTACTATTCCTACAATATCTTTAATTCCTTTCCACTTCCCACAGTGTCATTATCATATTTACTATTCCTACAATATCTTTAATTCCTTTCCACTTCCTACAGTATCATTATCATATTTACAATTCCTACAATATCTTTAATACCTTTCCACTTCCAACTGTATCATTATCATTTTTACTATTCCTACAATATCTTTAATACCTTTCCACTTCCCACAGTATCATTATCATATTTACTATTCCTACAATATCTTTAATATCTTTCCACTTCCCACTGTATCATTATCATATTTACTATTCCTACAATATCTTTAATACCTTTCAACTTCCAACGGTATCATTATCATATTTACTATTCCTACAATATCTTTAATTCCTTTCCACTTCCCACTGTGTCATTATCATATTTACTATTCCTACAATATCTTTAATTCCTTTCCACTTCCTACAGTATCATTATCATATTTACAATTCCTACAATATCTTTAATACCTTTCCACTTCCCACTGTATCATTATCATATTTACTATTCCTACAATATCTTTAATTCCTTTCCACTTCCTACAGTATCATTATCATATTTACTATTCCTACAATATCTTTAATACCTTTCCACTTCCTACAGTCTCATTATCATATTTACTATTCCTACAATATGTTTAATACCTTTCCGTTCCCACTGTATCATTATCATATTTACTGTTCCTACAATATCTTTAATATCTTTCCACTCCCCACTTATCATTATCATATTTACTATTCCTACAATATCTTTAATACCTTTTACCGTTCCCACAGTATCATTATCACTATTAACTGTTCCTACAATATCTTTAATATCTTTCCACTTCCCACTGCATCATTATCATATTTACTGTTCCTACAATATCTTTAATACCTTTCCGTTCCCACAGTATCATTATCATATATATTTACTGTTCCTACAATATCTTTAATATCTTTCCGCTTCCCACTGCATCATTTATCATATTTACTATTCCTACAATATCTTTAATACCTTTCCGTTCCCACAGTATCATTATCATATTTACTGTTCCTACAATATCTTTTTTAATATCTTTCTTTCCACTTCCCACTGCATCATTATCATATTTACTATTCCTACAATATCTTTAATACCTTTCCGTTCCCACCACCAATCATTATCATATTTACTGTTCCTACAATATCTTTAATATTTTCCACTTCCAACTGCATCATTATCATATTTACTATTCCTACAATATCTTTAATACCTTTCCGTTCCCATAGTATCATTATCATATTTACTGTTCCTACAATATCTTTAATATCTTTCCACTCCCCACTGTATCATTATCATATTTACTAATTCCTACAATATCTTTAATACCTTTCCATTCCCCACAGTATCATTATCATATTTACTATTCCTACAATATCTTTAATATCTTTCCGCTGCTGCGTCATTATCATATTTACTATTCCTACAATATCTTTAATACCTTTCCGTTTCACAGTATCATTATCATATTTACTTGTTCTACAATATCTTTAATATCTTTCTACTTCCCACTGCATCATTATCATATTTACTGTTCCTACAATATCTTTAATACCTTTTTCCGTTCCCACAGTATCATTATCATATTTACTGTTCCCACAATATCTTTAATATCTTTCCACTTCCCACTGCATCATTATCATTTACTATTCCTACAATATCTTTAATACCTTTCGTTCCCACAGTATCATTATCATATTTACTGTTCCTACAATATCTTTAATATCTTTCCACTTCCCACTGCATCATTATCATATTTACTATTCCTACAATATCTTTAATACTTTCCGTTCCTACAGTATCATTATCATATTTACTGTTCCTACAATATCTTTAATATCTTTCCACTCCCCACTGTATCATTATCATATTTACTATTCCTACAATATCTTTAATATCTTTCCACTTCCCACTGCATCATTATCATATTTGCTGTTCTACAATATCTTTAATACCTTTCCGTTCCCACAGTATCATTATCATATTTACTGTTCCTACAATATCTTTAATATCTTTCCACTCCCCCACTGTATCATTATCATATTTACTATTCCTACAATATCTTGAATATCTTTCCACTTCCCTGCATCATTATCATATTTACTATTCCTACAATATCTTTAATACCTTTCCGTTCCCACAGTATCATTATCTGTTTACTGTTCCTACAATATCTTTAATATCTTTCCACTTCCCACTGCATCATTATCATATTTACTATTCCTACAATATCTTTAATACCTTTCCGTTCCCACAATCTATCATTATCATATTTACTGTTCCCACCAATATCTTTAATATCTTTCCACTTCCCTTTAGCATCATTATCATATTTACTATTCCTACAATATCTTTAATACCTTTCCGTTCCCACAGTATCAAATTTGTTATCATATTTACTGTTCCTACAATATCTTTAATATCTTTCCACTTCCTACATGCATCATTATCATATTTACTATTCCTACAATATCTTTAATGTGCTTCCGTTCCCACCGGTATCTAAATTTATCATATTTTACTGTTCCTACAATATCTTTAATATCTTTTCACTTCCCACTGCATCAATTATCATATTTGCACTATTTACCTGCAATATCTTCTTTAATACCTTTCCCACAGTATCATTATCATATTTTCTTCTACAATATCTTTAACCATCTTTCCCTTCCACTGCATCATTATCATATTTAATATTTCTACCGTATCTTTAATATCTTTCCACTTCCCACTGCATCATTATCATATTTACTATTCCTACAATGTCTTTACCAATACCTTTTTCCGTTTCTACAGTATCATTATCATATTCACCTGGGTACTGCAAAGTATCTTTAATATCTTTTTCCACTTTCTACACTGCATCGTATCATATTTACTATTTCTACAATATCTTTAAATACCTTTTTCGGTTGAAAATGTCATTATCATATTCACTGTTCTACAATATCTTTAATATCTTTCCATACACTGTCATTATCATATTTACTATTCCTACAATATCTTTTAAATACCTTTCCGTTCCCCTGATATCATTACTATCATATTTACGGCCACCATTTCTTAATATCTTTAATATCTTTCCACTTCCCACTGCATCATTATATCCGTAATTCCCTCTACTTCCTACAATATCTTTAATACCTGTTCTACGGCCTCATTACTGCTTGTTTCTAATATCTTTAATATCTTTCCATACCTTTTGCATCATTATCATATTTACTATTCCTACAATATCTTTAATACCTTTTTCCGTTCCCGCAGTATCATTATGCTATTTTTCTATTCCTACAATATCTTTAATATCTTTTTCCACTTCCCACTGCATCATTATCATATTTATTTCTACAATATCTTTAATACCTTTCCGTTTATACAATCATCATTATCTATTTACTTTTTGTTCTACAATATCTTTAATATCTTTCCACTCCCCACTGTATCATTATCGCCTTCCTTCTACAATATCTTTAATACCTTTCCGTTTCTACAGTATCATTATCATATTTACTGTTCCTACAATATCTTTAATATCTTTCCACTTCCCACTGCATCGTTATATCATATTTACTATTCCTACAATATCTTTACCATGCAACACCCGTTCCCACAGTATCATTATCATATTTATGTTCCTACAATATCTTTAATATCTTTCACTTCCCCACTGCATCATTATCATATTTACTATTCCTACAATATCTTTAATACCTTTCCGTTCCCACAGTATCATTATCATATTTACTGTTCCTACTGGCGTCATCTTTAATATCTTTCCACTCCCCACTGTATCATTATCATATTTACTATTTATTTTGTCCTACAATATCTTTAATACCTTTCCGTTCCACAGTATCATTATCATATTTACCTGATACCTACAATATCTTTAATATCTTTCCACTTCCCACTGCATCATTATCATATTTACTATTCCTACAATATCTTTAATACCTTTCGTTTCACCAATCATCATTATGATATTTACTGTTCCTACAATATCTTTAATATCTTTCCCACTTCCCACTGCATCATTATCATATTTACTATTCCTACAATATCTTAAATACCTTTCCGTTCCCACAGTATCATTATCACTTACTGTTCCACCACCAATATCTTTAATGTCTTTCCACTTCCACTGCATCATTATCATATTTACTATTCCCTGTAACCATATCTTTAATACCTTTCGTTCCCACAGTATCATTGTTTATCATATTTACTGTTCCTACAATATCTTTAATATCTTTCCACTTCCACTGCATCATAATCATATTTACTATTCCTACAATATCTTTAATACCTTTCCGTTCCCACAGTATCATTATCATATTTACTGTTCCTACTACAATATCTTTAATATCTTTCCGCTTCCCACTGCATCATTATCATATTTTACTATTCCTACAATATCTTTAATACCTTTCCCGTTCCCACACAGTATATTATCATATTTACTGTTCCTACAATATCTTTAATATCTTTCCACTCCCCCACTGTATCATTATCATGTACGGATATTCCTACAATATCTTTAATACCTTTCCGTTCCCACAGTATCATTATCATATTTACTGTTCCTACAATATCTTTAATATCTTTCCACTTCCTGCATCATTTATCATAATATTTACTATTCCTACAATATCTTTAATACCTTTCGTTCCCACATCTACATTATCATATTTACTGTTCCTACAATATGTTTTAATATCTTCCACTTCCCACTGCATCATTATCATATTTTACTATTCCTACAATATCTTTAATACCTTTCCGTTCCCACAGTATCATTATCATATTTACTGTTCCTACAATATCTTTAATATCTTTCCACTCCCCACTGTATCATTATCATATTTACTATTCCTACGAAAATATCTTTAATACCTTTCCATTCCCACAGTATCATTATCATATTTACTGTTCCTACAATATCTTTAATATCTTTCCACTCCCACTGTATCATTATCATATTTACTATTCCTACAATATCTTTAATACCTTTCCGTTCCCACAGTATCATTATCATATTTACTGTTCCTACAATATCTTTAATATCTTTCACTTCCCACTGCATCATTATCATATTTACTATTCCTACAATATCTTTAATACCTTTCCACTCCCCACTGTATCATTATCATATTTACTATTCCTACAATATCTTTAATACCTTTCCGTTCCCACAGTATCATTATCATATTTACTGTTCCTACAATATCTTTAATATCTTTCCACTCCCCACTGTATCATTATCATATTTACTATTCCTACAATATCTTTAATACCTTTCCGTTCTACAGTATCATTATCATATTTTTGTTCTACAATATCTTTAATATCTTTCCGCTGCACTGTATCATTATCATATTTACTATTCCTACAATATCTTTAATACCTTTCCGTTCCCACAGTATCATTATCATATTTACTGTTCCTACAATATCTTTAATATCTTCCACTTCCCACTGCATCATTATCATATTTACTATTCCTATAATATCTTTAATACCTTTTTCCGTTCCCACAGTATCTACATTTATCATATTTACTGTTCCTACAATATCTTTAATATCTTTCCACTTCCCACTGCATCATTATCATATTTACTATTCCTACAATATCTTTAATACCTTTCCGTTCCCACAGTATCATTATCATATTTACTGTTCCTACAATATCTTTAATATCTTTCCACTCCCCACTGTATCATTATCATATTACTATTCCTACAATATCCTTAATACCTTTCCGTTTACAATGTAATTATCACTAATATTTACTGTTCCTACAAAAATATACTTTAATATCTTTCCACTCCCCACTGTATCATTATCATATTTTACTATTCCTACAATATCTTTAATACCTTTCCGTTCCCACAGTATCATTATCATATTTACTGTTCCTACAATATCTTTAATATCTTTCACTTCCCACTGCATCATTATCATATTTACTATTCCTACAATATCTTTAATACCTTTCCGTTCCCATACGTATCATTATCATATTTGCTGTTCCTACAATATCTTTAATATCTTTCCCTTTCCCCACTGTATCATTATCATATTTTACTATTCCTACAATATCTTTAATACCTTTCGTTCCACAGTATCATTATCATATTTACTGTTCCTACAATATCTTTAATATCTTTCCACTTTACTGTCATTATCATATTTACTATTCCTACAATATCTTTAATATTACCTTTCCATTCCCACAGTATCATTATCATATTTACTGTTCCTACAATATCTTTAATATCTTTCACTTCCCACTGCATCATTATCATATTTACCTATTCCTACAATATCTTTAATACCTTTCCGTTCCTGATGTATCATTATCGTATTTACTGTTCCTACAATATCTTTAATATCTTTCCACTCCCCCACAGTATCATTATCATATTTACTATTCCTACAATATCTTTAATACCTTTCCGTTCCCACAGTATCATTATCATATTTACTGTTCCTACAATATCTTTAATATCTTTCCACTCCCCACTGTATTGTCATTATCATATTTACTATTTCTACAATATCTTTAATACCTTTCCGTTCCCACAGTATCATTATCATATTTACTGTTCCTACAATATCTTAATATCTTTCCGCCCCCACTGCATCATTATCATATTTTACTATTCCTACAATATCTTTAATACCTTTCCGTTCCCACCCAGAATCATTATCATACTGTTCCTACAATATCTTTAATATCTTTCCACTTCCCACTGCATCATTATCATATTTACTATTCCCTACAATATCTTTAATACCTTTCCGTTCCACAGTATCATTATCATATTTACTGTTCCTACAATACTTTAATATCTTTCCACTTCCCACTGCATCATTATCATATTTACTATTCCTACAATATCTTTATTACCTTTCGTTCCCACAGTATCATTATCATATTTACCTGTTCCTACAATATCTTTAATACTTTTCCACTTCCCACTGTATCATTATCATGTTTACTATTCCTACAATGTCTTTGTCTCCTTTCCATTCCCAATGTCCATTTATCATATGTACTGTTCCTACAATATCTTTAATATCTTTTCCACTTCCCACTATCATTATCATATTTCACTATTCCTACAATATCTTTAATACCTTTCCGTTCCCACGTGTATCATTATCATATTTATATTTCTACAATATCTTTAATATCTTTCCACTTCCCACTGCATCATTATCATATTTACTATTCCTACAATATCTTTAATACCTTTCGTTCCCACAGTATCATTATCATATTTACTATTTCACCTATCTTTAATATCTTTCCACTTCCCACTGCCATCATTATCATATTTACTATTCCTACAATATCTTTAATACCTTTCCCGTTCCCACAGTATCATTATCATATTTATAATTGTTCCTACAATATCTTTAATATCTTTCCACTCCCCACTGTATCATTATCATATTTACCCCATTCCTACAATATCTTTAATACCTTTCCGTTCCCACAGTATCATTATCAATATTTACTGTTCTACAATATCTTTAATATCTTTCCCACTTCCCACTGCATCATTATCATATTTACTATTCCTACAATATCTTTAATACCTTTCCCGTTTACAGTATCATTATCATATTTACTGTTTTCAAATATCTTTAATATCTTTCCACTTCCCACTGCATCATTATCATATTTACTATTCCTACAATATCTTTAATACCTTTCCGTTCCCACACAGTATCATTATCATATTTACTGTTTCTACAATATCTTTAATATCTTTCCCACTCCCCACTGTATCATTATCATATTTACTATTCCTACAATATCTTTAATACCTTTCCGTTCCCACAGTATCAATATATTTACTGTTCCTACAATATCTTTAATATCTTTCCACATACCCGCATCATTATCATATTTACTTTTATTCCTACAATATCTTTAATACCTTTCCGTTCCCACAGTATCATTATCATATTTACTGTTCATACAATATCTTTAATATCTTTCCACTCCCCACAGTATCATTATCATATTTACTATTCCTACAATATCTTTAATACCTTTCCGTTCCCACAATATATCCATTATCATATTTACTGTTCCTACAATATCTTTAATATCTTTCCACTCCCCCACTGTATCATTATCATATTTACCACTATTCCTACAATGCTCTTTTAATACCTTTCCCGTTCCCACAGTATCATTATCATATTTACTTGTTCCTACAATATCTTTAATATCTTTCCACTTCCCATCATTATCATATTTACTATTCCTACAATATCTTTAATACCTTTCGTTCCCATAGAATCATTATCATATTTACTGTTCCTACAATATCTTTAATATCTTTCCACTTCCCACTGCATCATTATCATATTTACTATTCCTACAATATCTTTAATACCTTTCCGTTCCCACAGTATCATTTATCATATTTACTGTTCCTACAATATCTTTAATATCTTTCCACTTCCCACTGCATCATTATCATATTTACTATTCCTACAATATCTTTAATACCTTTCCGTTCAGTATCATTATCATATATTTACTGTTTCTAATATCTTTAATACTTACTTCCCATATCATTATATCCATATTTACTATTCCTACAATATCTTTAATACCTTTCCGTTCCCACAGTATCATTATCATATTTACTGTTTCTACAATATCTTTAATATCTTTCCCTACTTCCCACTGCATCATTATCATATTTACTATTCCTACTATCTTTAATACCTTTCCGTTCCCACAGTATCATTATCACTTATTTACTGTTCCTACAATATCTTTAATATCTTTCCACTTCCCACTGCATCATTATCATATTTACTATTCCTACAATATCTTTAATACCTTTCCGTTCCCACAGTATCATTTATCATATTTACTATTCCTACAATATCTTTAATATCTTTTTCCACTTCCCATGCATCATTATCATATTTACTATTCCTACAATATCTTTATTACCTTTCCGTTCCCACAGTATCATTATCATATTTACTGTTCCTACAATATCTTTAATATCTTTCCACTCCCCCACTCATATCATTATCATATTTACTATTCCTACAATATCTTTAATACCTTTCCGTTCCCACAGTATCATTATCATATTTACACTGTTCCTACAATATCTTTAATATCTTTCCACTTCCCACACCTGCATCATTATCATATTTACTATTCCTACAATATCTTTAATACCTTTCCGTTCCCACAGTATCATTGTCATATTTATGTTCCTACAATATCTTTAATATCTTTCCACTTCCCACTGCATCATTATCATATTTACTATTCCTACAATATCTTTAATACCTTTCCCGTTCCCACAGTATCATTATCATATTTTACTGTTCCTACAATATCTTTAAAATATCTTTCCACTCCCCACTGTATCATTATCATATTTACTATTCCTACAATATCTTTAATACCTTTCCGTTCCACAGTATCATTATCATATTTACTGTTCCCTGCAATATCTTTAATATCTTTCCACTTCCCTGCATCATTATCATATTTACCTATTCTACAATATCTTTAATACCTTTCCGTTCCCACAGTATCATTATCATATTTTTATAATTTCATACAAATCTTTAATGTCTTTTTCACTTCCCACACTGCATCATTATCATATTTACTATTCCTACAATATCTTTAATACCGCCCGTTCCCACAGTATCATTATCATATTTACTGTTTCTAATATCTTTAATATCTTCCACACTTCCCACTTGCATCATTATCATATTTACTATTCCTACAATATCTTTAATACCTTTCCGTTCCCACAGTATCATTATCGTATTTACTGTTCCTACAATATCTTTAATTATCTTTTTACTTCCCACTGCATCATTATCATATTTACTATTCCTACAATATCTTTAATACCTTTCCGTTCCCGATATCATTATCATATTTACTGTTCCTACAATATCTTTAATATCTTTCCGGCACCACCACTGCATCATTATCACCATGGCTATTTACCTACAATATCTTTAATACCTTTCCGTTCCCCGCAGTATCATTATCATATTTACTGTTCCTACAATATCTTTAATATCTTTCCACTCCCCACTGTATCATTATCATATTTACTATTCCTACAATATCTTTAATACCTTTCCGTTCCCACAGTATCATTATCATATTTACTGTTCCTACAAATATCTTTAATATCTTTTCACTTCCACTGCATCATTATCATATTTACTATTCCTACAATATCTTTAATACCTTTACGTTCCTCATTATCATATTTTACTGTTCCTACAATATCTTTAATATCTTTCGCTTCCACTGCATCATTATCATATTTACTATTCCTACAATATTGTTAATATCTTTAATACCTTTCCGTTCCCACAGTATCATTATCATATTTACTGTTTCTACAATAATATCTTTAATATCTTTCTACTTCACTGTATCGTTATCATATTTACTATTTCTACAATATCTTTAATACCTTTTTCCAGTTCCCACAGTATCATTATGCCATATTTACTGTTCCTACAATATCTTTAATATCTCCACTCCCCACTGTATCATTATCATATTTACTATTCCTACAATATCTTTAATACCTTTCCGTTCCCACAATTATATCATTATCATATTTACTGTTCCTACAATATCTTTAATATCTTTCCCTTTACTGCATCATTTATCATATTTACTATTCCTACAATATCTTTATTACCTTTCCACTCCCCATAAGCCATCATTTATCATATTTGCATATTCCCTGCAATAATAACTTTAATACCTTTCCGTTCCCACAGTATCATTATCATATTTACTGTTCCTACAATATCTTTAATATCTTTCCACTCCCCACTGTATCATTATCATATTTACCTATTCCTACAATATCTTTAATACCTTTCACGTTCCACAGTATCATTATCATATTTACTGTTCCTACAATATCTTTAATATCTTTCACTTCCCACTGTATCATTATCATATTTACTATTCCTACAATGTATCTTTATGCCGTTCCCACAGTATCATTATCATATTTACTGTTCCTACAATATCTTTAATATCTTTCCACTTCCCACTGCATATTTATCATATTTACTATTCCTACAATATCTTTAATACCTTTCCGTTCCCACAGTATCATTATCATATTTACTGTTCCTACAATATCTTTAATATCTTTCCACTTCCCACTGCATCATTATCATATTTACTATTCCTACAATATCTTTAATACCTTTCCAAGATTTCTAGTATCATTATCTATTTACTGTTTACCTACAATATCTTTAATATCTTTCCACTTCACTGTATCATTATCATATTTACTATTCCTACAATATCAGCAATACCTTTCCCGTTCCCACAGTATCATTTATCATATTTACTGTTCCTAAAATATCTTTAATATCTTTCCACTTCCCACTGTATCATTATCATATTTACTATTCCTACAATATCTTTAATACCTTTCCGTTCCCACAGTATCATTATCATATTTACCTGTTCCTACAATATCTTTAATATCTTTCCACTTCCCACTGCATCATTATCATATTTACTATTCCTACAATATCTTTAATACCTTTCCGTTCCCACAATCTATCATTATCATATTTACTGTTCCTAATATCTTTAATATCTTTCCACTCCCCACTGTATCATTATCATATTTACTATTTATACCTACAATATCTTTAATACCTTTCCGTTCCCACGATATCATTATGTTTACTGTTCTACAATATCTTTAATATCTTTCCACTCCCCACTGTATCATTATCATATTTACTATTCCTACAATATCTTTAATACCCAACTGCGTTCCCACGAGTCATTATCATATTTACTGTTCCTACAATATCTTTAATATCTTTCCACTTCCCACTGCATCATTATCATATTTACTATTCCTACAATATCTTTAATACCTTTCCGTTCCCTGAAAATCTATCATTATATCATATTTACTGTTCCTACAATATCTTTTGTAATATCTTTCCACTCCCCACAGTATCATTGTATTTTTAATATTCCTACAATATCTTTAATACCTTTCGTTCCCACAGTATCATTATCATATTTACTGTTCTACAATATCTTTAATATCTTTCCACTCCCCACTGTATCATTATCATATTTACTATTCCTACAATATCTTTAATACCTTTCCGTTCCCACAGTATCTTTATCATATTTACTGTTCCTACAATATCTTTAATATCTTTCCACTTCCACTGCATCATTATCATATTTACTATTCCTACAATATCTTTAATACCTTTCCGTTCCCACAAGTATCATTATCATATTTACTGTTCCTACAATATCTTTAATATCTTTTTCCACTTCCACTGCATCATTATCATATTTACTATTCCTACAATATCTTTAATACCTTTCCGTTCCCACAGTATCATTATCATATTTACTGTTTCTACAATATCTTTAATATCTTTCCACTTCCCACTGCATCATTGCTATCATATTTACTATTCCTACAATATCTTTAATACCTTTCCGTTCCCACAGTATCATTATCATATTTACTGTTCCTACAATATCTTTAATATCTTTCCCTCCCCACTGTATCATTATCATATTTACTATTCCTACAATATCTTTAATACCTTTCCGTTCCCACAGTATCATTATCATATTTACTGTTCCTACTAATATCTTTAATATCTTTCACTCCCACTGTATCATTATCTGTATTTACTATTCCTACAATATCTTTAATACCTTTCCGTTCCCACAGTATCATTATCATATTTACTGTTCCTACAATATCTTTAATATCTTTCCACTTCCCACTGCATCGGCATTATCATATTTACTATTCCTACAATATCTTTAATACCTTTCCCAGTCCCCACTGCATATCATTATCGCCATTACTATTCCTACAATATCTTTAATACCTTTTCCGTTCCCACAGTATCATTATCATTACTGTTCCTACAATATCTTTAATATCTTTTCCACTCCCCACTGTATCATTATCATATTTTATTCCAACAATATTGCCAATACCTTTCCGTTCCCACAGTATCATTATCATATTTACTGTTCCTACAATATCTTTAATATCTTTCCACTTCCCACTGTATCATTATGTCATATTTACTATTCCTACATTATCTTTAATACCTTTCCGTTTCACACGATATCATTATCATATTTACTGTTCCTACAATATCTTGTATCTTTCCACTTCCCACTGCATCATTATCATATTTACTATTCCTACAATATCTTTAATACCTTTCCGTTCACACAGTATCATTATCATATTTACTGTTCCTACAATATCTTTAATATCTTTTAAATTCGCTTCCTGCATCATTATCATATTTACCTATTCCTACAATATCTTTAATACCTTTCCGTTCCCACAGTATCATTATCATATTTACTGTTCCCCAATATCTTTAATATCTTTCCACTTCCCACTGCATCATTATCATATTTACTATTCCTACAATATCTTTAGTAATACCTTTTGATTTCCCCGCGAGCGCATGTTATACTTATTTACTGTTTTTGTTCCTACAATATCTTTAATATCTTTCCACTCACCACTGTATCATTATCATATTTACTATTCCTACAATATCTTTAATACCTTTTCCACCGTTCCCCTACTGATATCATTATCATATTTACTGTTCCTACAATATCTTTAATATCTTTCACTTCCACTGCATCATTATCATGTTTACTATTCCTACAATATCTTTAATACCTTTCCGTTCCCACAGTATCATTATCATATTTAATGTTCCTACAATATCTTTGTCTCCTTTCCACTTCCCTGCATCATTATCATATTTACTATTCCTACAATATCTTTAATACCTTTCCGTTCCCACAGTATCATTATCATATTTACTGTTCCTACAATATCTTTAATATCTTTCCACTTCCCACTGCATCATTTTCATATTTACTATTCCTACAATATCTTTAATACCTTTCCGTTCCCCACGAATATCATTATCATATTTACTATTCCTACAATATCTTTAATATCTTTCACTTCCACTGCATCATTATCATATTTACTATTCCTACAATATCTTTAATATAATACCTTTCCGTTCCACAGTATCGACTATCATATTTACTGTTCCTACAATATCTTTAATATCTTTCCACCCACTTCCCACTCATCATTATCATATTTACTATTCCTACAATATCTTTAATACCTTTCCGTTCCCACGGTATCATTATCATATTTACTGTTCCTACAATATCTTTAATATCTTTCCACTTCCCTGCATCATTATCATATTTACTATTCCTGCAATATCTTTAATACCTTTCCGTTCCCACAGTATCATTATCATATTTACTGTTCCTACAATATCTTTAATATCTTTCCACTCCCACCTGTATCATTATCATATTTACTATTCCCTACAATATCTTTAATACCTTTTCCGTTCCCACAGTATCATTATCATATTTACTGTTCCCTGCAATATCTTTAATATCTTTCACTTCCCACTGTATCATTATCATATTTACTACCTACAATATCTTTAATACCTTTCCGTTCCCCAGTATCATTATCATATTTACTGTTCCTACAATATCTTTAATATCACTGCTTCACTGCATCATTATCATATTTACTGTTCCTAATATCTTTAATACCTTTCCGTTCCCACAGTATCATTATCATATTTACTGTTTCTACAATATCTTTAATACCTTTCCGTTTCACAGTATCATTATCATATTTACTATTCCTACAATATCTTTAATACCTTTCCGTTCCCACCGAATATCATTATCATATTTACTGTTCCTACAATATCTTTAATATCTTTCACTTCCCACTGCATCATTATCATATTTACTATTCCTACAATATCTTTAATACCTTTCCGTTCCCACAGTATCATTATCATATTTACTGTTCCTACAATATCTTTAATATCTTTCCACTCCCCACTGTATCATTATCCTTATTTACTATTCCTACAATATCTTTAATACCTTTCCGTTCCACAGTATCATTATCATATTTACTGTTCCTAAAATATCTTCTAATATCTTTCACTTCCACTGCATCATTATCATATTTACTGTTCCTACAATATCTTTAATACCTTTCGTTTCTAGTATCGTTATCATATTTACTATTCCTACAATATCTTTAATACCTTTCCGTTCCCACAGTATCATTATCATGTTACTGTTCCTACAATATCTTTAATATCTTTCCACTTCCCACTGCATCATTATCATATTTATTCCTACAATATCTTTAATACCTTTCCGTTCCCCAATCTCATTATCATATTTACTATTCCTACAATATCTTTAATACCTTTCCCGTTCCCACAGTATCATTATCATATTTACTGTTCCCTACAATATCTTTAATATCTTTCCACTTCCCACTGCATCATTATCATATCTTTACTGTTCCTACAATATCTTTAATATCTTTCACTTCCCACTGCATCATTATCATATTTACTATTCCTACAATATCTTTAATACCTTTCCGTTCCACAAATCATTATCATATTTACTGTTCCTATCTTTAATATCTTTCGCCCCACTGTATCATTATCATATTTACTGTTCCTACAATATCTTTAATACCTTTCCGTTCCCACAGTATCATTATCATATTTACTATTCCTACAATATCTTTAATACCTTTCCGTTCCCACAGTATCATTATCATATTTACTGTTCCTACAATATCTTTAATATCTTTCCACTTCCCACTGCATCATTATCATATTTACTGTTCCTACAATATCTTTAATACCTTTCCGTTCCCACAGTATCATTATCATATTTACTATTCCTACAATATCTTTAATACCTTTCCGTTCCCACAATATCATTATCATATTTACTGTTCCTACAATATCTTTAATATCTTTCCACTTCCCACTGCATCATTATCATATTTACTGTTCCTACAATATCTTTTGTACCTTTCATTCCCACAGTATCATTATCATATTTACTATTCCTACAACATCTTTAATACCTTTCCGTTCCCCTGATATCATTATCATATTTACTGTTCCTACAATATCTTTAATATCTTTCCACTTCCCACTGCATCATTATCATATTTACTGTTCCTACAATATCTTTAATATCTTTCCACTTCCTGCATCATTATCATGCTGTTACTATTCCTACAATATCTTTAATACCTTTCCGTTCCACAGTATCGACTATCCATATTTACTGTTCCTACAATATCTTTACCAATATCTTTCGCTTCCCCACTGCATCATTATCATATTTACTATTTCACCATTATCTTTAATACCTTTCCGTTCCACAGTATTAACATCATATTTACTGTTCCTACAATATCTTTAATATCTTTCCACTCCCCACCTTATCATTATCATATTTACTATTCCTACAATATCTTTAATACCTTTCCACGTTCCCACAGTATCATTATCATATTTACTGTTCCTACAATATCTTTAATATCTTTCCACTTTACCATCATTATCATATTTACTATTCCTACAATATCTTTAATACCTTTCCGTTCCACAGTCATCATTATCATATTTACTGTTTCACGTATCTTTAATATCTTTCCACTTCCCTGTATCATTATCATATTTACTGTTCCTACAATATCTTTAATACCTTTCCGTTCCCATGATATCATTATCATATTTACTGTTCCTACAATATCTTTAATATCTTTCCACTTCCCACTGCATCATTATCGCTATTTACTGTTCCTACAATATCTTTAATACCTTTCCGTTCCCACAGTATCATTATCATATTTACTGTTCCTACAATATCTTTAATACCTTTCCATTCCCAGTATCATTATCATATTTACTATTCCTACAATATCTTTAATACCTTTCCGTTCCCACAGTATCATTATCATATTTACTGTTCCTACAATATCTTTAATATCTTTCCACTTCCACTGCCATCATTATCATATTTACTGTTCCTACAACATCTTTAATACCTTTCCGTTCCCCAGTATCATTATCATATTTACCTATTCCTACAATATCTTTAATACCTTTCCGTTCCCCGCAGTATCATTATCATATTTACTGTTCCTACAATATCTTTAATATCTTTCCACTTCCCACTGCATCATTATCATATTTACTATTCCTACAATATCTTTAATACCTTTCCGTTCCACAGTATCATTATCATATTTACTGTTCCTACAATATCTTTAATATCTTTCCACTTCCTGCGTCATTATCATATTTACTATTCCTACAATATCTTTAATACCTTTCCGTTCCCACAGTATCATTATCATATTTACTGTTCCTACAATATCTTTAATATCTTTCCACTTGCACCATCCATTATCATATTTACTGTTCCTACAATATCTTTAATATCTTTCCACTTCCCACTGCATCATTATCATATTTACTATTCCTACAATATCTTTAATACCTTTCCGTTCCCACAGTATCATTATCATATTTACTGTTCCTACAATATCTTTAATATCTTTCCACTTCCCACTGCATCATTATCATATTTACTATTCCTACAATATCTTTAATACCTTTCCCGTTCCCCAGTATCACATTATCATATTTACTGTTCCTACAATATCTTTAATATCTTTCCACTTCCCCACTGCATCATTATCATCCACTATTCCACTAATAACTTTAATACCCTTTCCGTTCCCATGATATCATTATCATATTTACTGTTCCTACAATATCTTTAATATCTCCACTTCCCACTGCATCATTATCATATTTACTATTCCTACAATATCTTTAATACCTTTCCCGTTCCCACAGTATCATTATCATATTTACTGTTCCTACAATATCTTTAATATCTTTCCGCTTCCCACTGCATCATTATCATATTTACTGTTCCTACAATATCTTTAATATCTTTCCACTTGCCATCATTATCATATTTACTATTCCTACAATATCTTTAATACCTTTCCGTTCCCACAGTGTCATTATCATATTTACTGTTCCTACAATATCTTTAATATCTTTCCACTTCCACTGCATCATTATCACTGTTACTATTCCTACAATATCTTTAATACCTTTCCCATTCACAATGTCATTATCATATTTACTGTTCCGACAATATCTTTAATATCTTTCCACTTCCCACTGCATCATTATCATATTTACTATTCCTACAATATCTTTAATACCTTTCCGTTCCCACAGTATCATTATCATATTTACTGTTCCTACAATATCTTTAATATCTTTCCACTCACCACTGTATCATTATCATATTTACTATTCCTACAATATCTTTAATACCATTTTCCGTTCCCACAGTATCATTATCATATTTACTGGCACCCACAATATCTTTTAATATCTTTCCACTTCCCACTGCATCATTATCATATTTACTATTCCTACAATATCTTTAATACCTTTCCGTTCCTTCCACAGTATCATTATCATATTTACTGTTCCCACAATATCTTTAATATCTTTCCACTTCCCACTGCATCAATATCATATTTACTATTCTCACAATATCTTTAATACCTTCTGTTCCCACAGTATCATTATCATATTTACTGTTCCCACAATATCTTTAATATCTTTCCACTCCCCACTGTATCATTATTATCATATTTACTATTCCTACAATATCTTTAATACTCTTCTTTCCTACAGTATCATTATCATATTTACTGTTCCTACAATATCTTTAATATCTTTCCATTTCCCACTGCATCATTATCATATTTACTATTCCTACAATATCTTTAATACTCGTTCCCACAGTATCATTATCATATTTACTGTTCCTACAATATCTTTAATATCTTTCCAATTTCACTGTATCATTATCATATTTACTATTCCTACAATATCTTTAATACCTTTTCCGTTCCCACAGTATCATTATCATATTTACTGTTCCTACAATATCTTTAATATCTTTCCACTCCCACTGTATCATTATCATATTTACTATTCCTACAATATCTTTAATAATTTTCCTGTTCCCACAGTATCATTATCATATTTACTGTTCCCTACAATATCTTTAATATCTTTCCACTCCCCACTGCATCATTATTATCATATTTACTATTCCTACAATATCTTTAATACCTTTTCCGTTCCTCCCACAGTATCATTATCATATTTACTGTTCCTACAATATCTTTAATATCTTTTCCACTCCCCACTGCATCATTATCATATTTACTATTCCTACAATATCTTTAATACCTTTCCGCGTTCCCACAGTATCATTATCATATTTACTGTTCCTACAATATCTTTAATATCTTTCCACTTCCCACTGCATCATTATCATATTTACTATTCCTACAATATCTTTAATACCTTTCCGT
This sequence comes from Ascarosepion bandense, assembly GCA_037127315.1. Classification (NCBI taxonomy): domain Eukaryota; kingdom Metazoa; phylum Mollusca; class Cephalopoda; order Sepiida; family Sepiidae; genus Ascarosepion; species Ascarosepion bandense. The sequence continues at coordinate 334,066 of JBBBDQ010000354.1, forward strand.
TCCTGTACAGTATCATTATCATATTTACTGTTCCTACATGATCTTTAATATCTTTCCACTTCCCACTTGCATCATTATCATATTTACTATTCCTACAATATCTTTAATACCTTCTCGTTCCCACAGTATCATTATCATATTTACTGTTCCTACAATATCTTTAATATCTTTCCACTCCCCACTGTATCATTATCATATTTAATATTCCTACAATATCTTTACTACCTTTCTTCAGTTCCCACAGTATCATTATCATATTTACTGTTCCTACAATATCTTTAATATCTTTCCACTTCCCACTGCATCATTATCATATTTACTTATTCCTACAATATCTTTAATACCTTTCCCCGTTCCCACAGTATCATTATCATATTTACTGTTCCTACAATATCTTTACATTCTTCTACTTCCCACTGCATCATTATCATATTTACTATTCCTACAATATCTTTAATACCTTCCTGTTCCCACAGTATCATTATCATATTTACTGTTCCTACAATATCTTTAATATCTTTCCACCTCCCACTGTATCATTATCATATTTACTATTCCTACAATATCTTTAATACCTTCCGTTCCCACAGTATCATTATCATATTTACTGTTCACAATATCTTTACATTTTCCACTCCCCACTGCATCATTATCATATTTACTATTCCTACAATATCTTTAATACCTTCCGTTCCCACAGTATCATTATCATATTTACCGTTCCTACAATATTCTTTTAATATCTTTCCACTCCCCACTGTATCATTATCATATTTACTATTCCTACAATATCTTTAATACCTTTCCGTTCCCACAGTATCATTATCATATTTACTGTTCCTACAATATCTTTAATATCTTTCCACTCCCCACTGCATCATTACTCATATTTACTATTCCTACAATATCTTTAATACCTTTCCGTTCCCACAGTATCATTATCATATTTACTGTTCCTACAATATCTTTAATATCTTTCCACTTCCCACTGCATCATTATCATATTTACTATTCCTGTACAATATCTTAATACCTTCTCGTTCCCACAGTATCATTATCATATTTACTGTTCCTACAATATCTTTAATATCTTTCCACTCCCCACTGCATCATTATCATATTTACTATTCCTACAATATCTTTAATACCTTTCCGTTCCCATGTACAGTATCATTATCATATTTACTGTTCCTACAATATCTTTAATATCTTTCCACTTCCCACTGTATCATTATCATATTTACTATTCCTACAATATCTTTAATACCTTTCCGTTCCCACAGTATCATTATCATATTTACTGTTCCTACAATATCTTTAATATCTTTCCACTTCCCACTGCATCATTATCATATTTACTATTCCTACAATATCTTTAATACCTTTCTGTTCCCACAGTATCATTATCATATTTACTGTTCCTATAATATCTTTAATATCTTTCCACTTCCCACTGCATCATTATCATATTTACTATTCCTACAATATCTTTAATACCTTTCCGTTCCCACAGTATCATTATCATATTTACTGTTCCTGTAATAATATCTTTAATATCTTTCCACTCCCCACTGTACTTCTATTATCATATTTACTATTCCTACAATATCTTTAATACCTTTCCGTTCCCACAGTATCATTATAGTCATATTTACTGTCCTTTTACAATATCTTTAATATCTTTCCACTTCCACTGCATCATTATCATATTTACTATTCCTACAATATCTTTAATACCTTCCGTTCCCACAGTATCATTATCATATTTACTGTTCCTACAATATCTTTAATACCCTTCACCTCCCACTGCATCATTATCATATTTACTGTTCCTACAATATCTTTAACACCTTCTGTTCCCACAGTATCATTATCATATTTACTGTCTCTACAATATCTTTAATATCTTTCCACTTCCCACTGCATCATTATCATATTTACTATTCCTGTCACGATTCTTTTAATACCTTCTCGTTCCCACAGTATCATTATCATATTTACTGTTCCTACAATATCTTTAATATCTTTCCACTTCCCACTGCATCATTATCATATTTACTATTCCTACAATATTCATCAATTTTCCTGTTCCCACAGTATCATTATCATATTTACTGTTCCTACAATATCTTTAATATCTTTCCACTTCCCACTGCATCAATATCATATTTACTATTCCTACAATATCTTTAATACCTTTTCCGTCTTCAATAATAGTATCATTATCATATTTACTGTTCCTACAATATTCTTTAATATCTTTTCCACTCCCCACTGTATCATTATCATATTTACTATCTTCTACAATATCTTTAATACCTTCTGTTCTGTCAGTATCATTAATATCATATTTACTGTTCACAATATCTTTAATATCTTTCCACTTCCCACTGCACTATTATCATATTTACATTGTTCCACAATATCTTTAATGTTCCCACAGTATCATTATCATATTTACTCGTTCCTACAATATCTTTTAATATCTTTCCACTTCCCACTGCATCATTATCATATTTACTATTCCTACAATATTTTAATACCTTTTCCGTTCCCACAGTATCATTATCATATTTTACTGTTCCTACAATATCTTTAATATCTTTCCATTTCCCACTGCATCATTATCATATTTACTATTCCTACAATATCTTTATTGATTTTTCCGTTCCCACAGTATCATTATCATATTTACTGTTCCTACAATATCTTTAATATCTTTCCACTTCCCACTGCATCATTATCATATTTACCATTCCTACAATATCTTTAATACCTTTTCCGTTCCTGTTGTATCATTATCATATTTACTGTTCCCACAATATCTTTAATATCTTTCCACTTCCCCACTGCATCAATATCATATTTACTATTCCTACAATATCTTTAATACCTTTCCGTTCCCACAGTATCATTATCATATTTACTGTTCCCAATAATATTCAATATTCTTCCACTTCCCACTGCATCATTATCATATTTACTATTCCTACAATATCTTTAATACCTTTCCGTTCCCACAGTATCATTATCATATTTACTGTTCCTACAATATCTTTAATATCTTTTCCACCTTCACCTGTATCATTATCATATTTACTATTCCTACAATATCTTTAATACCTTCTTGTTCTAACAGTATCATTATCATATTTACTGTTCCTACAATATCTTTAATATCTTTCCACTTCCCACTGCATCATTATCATATTTACCGTTCACAATATCTTTAATACCTCTGTTCCCACAGTATCATTATCATATGCATTGTTCCTACAATATCTTTAATATCTTTCCAATTTCCCACTGCATCATTATCATATTTACTATTCCCACAATATCTTTAATACCTTCTGTTCCACAGTATCATTATCATATTTACTGTTCCCACAATATCTTTAATATCTTTCCACTCTCCCACTGCATCATTATCATATTTACTATTCCTACAATATCTTTACTGTTCTTCTGTTCTACAGTATCATTATCATATTTACTGTTCCTACAATATCTTTAATATCTTTCCACTTCCCACTGCATCATTATCATATTTACTATCTACAATATCTTTAATACTTTTCCGTTCCCACAGTATCATTATCATATTTACTGTTCCTACAATATCTTTAATATCTTTCCACTTCCCACTGCATCATTATCATTTACTGTTCCTACAATATCTTTAATACCTTTCCGTTCCCACAGTATCATTATCATATTTATCGTTCCTACAATATCTTTAATATCTTCTTCTCCACTTCCCACTGTATCATTATCATATTTATCATTCTTGCCAATATCTTTATCTAATACCTTCTCGTTCCCACAGTATCATTATCATATTTACTGTTCCTACAATATCTTTAATATCTTTCCACCTCCCACTGCATCATTATCATATTTACTGTTCCCACAATATCTTTAATACCTTTTCCGTTCACAGTATCATTATCATATTTACTGTTCCTACAATATCTTTAATATCTTTCACTTCCCACTGCATCATTATCATATTTACTGTTCCTGCCATTATCTTTAATAATTTCTTCTGTTCCCACAGTATCATTATCATATTTACTGTTCCTACAATATCTTTAATATCTTTCCACTCCCCACCGTATCATTATCATATTTAATACTATCTTTAAACATTCTTTAATACTCGTTCTACAGTATCATTATCATATTTACTGTTCCTACAATATCTTTAATATCTTTCTTACCTCCACTGCATCATTATCATATTTACTATTCCCATAACATTCTTTAATACCTTCAAGTTCCCACAGTATCATTATCATATTTACTTGTTCCTACAATATCTATAATATCTTTCCACTTCCTAATTGCATCATTATCATATTTACTGGTTCCTACAATATCTTTAATACCTTCTCGTTCCCACAGTATCATTATCATATTTACTGTTCCTACAATATCTTTAATATCTTTCCAATTTCAATTGCATCATTATCATATTTACATATTCCTGCTAACATCTTTTTAATACCTTTTCCGTTCCCACAGTATCATTATCATATTTACTGTTCCTACAATATCTTTAATATCTTTCCACTTCCCACCGTATCATTATCATATTTACTATTCCCACAATATCTTTTAATACCTTCAGTTCCCAGTATCATTATCATATTTACTATTCCTACAATATCTTTAATATTTTCCCCACTTCCCACTGCATCATTATCATATTTACTATTCCCACAATATCTTTAATACCTTTCCGTTCAAAGTATCATTATCATATTTAATGTCCCCACAATATCTTTAATATCTTCCAATTCCCCACTGTATCATTATCATATTTACTATTCCTACAATATCTTTAATACCTTTCCGTTCCCACACAGTATCATTATCATATTTACTATTCTACAATATCTTTGTATATCTTCCACTTCCCACTGCATCATTATCATATTTACTGTTCCTACAATATCTTTAATACCTTTCCACCTACAGTATCATTATCATACGCATTATTCCCACAATACTTAATATCTTTCCACTTCCCACTTGCATCATTATCATATTTACTATTCCCACAATATCTTTAATATCTTTTCCGTTCCCACAGTATCATTATCATATTTACTGTCTTTGCCAATATCTTTAATATCTTTCACCTCCCACTGCATCATTATCATATTTACTATTCCTACAATATCTTTAATACCTTCCGTCTTCTACAGTATCATTATCATATTTACTGTTCCTACAATATCTTTAATATCTTCCACCCCCACTGTATCATTATCATATTTACTATTCCTACAATATCTTTAATACCTTCAGTTCCCAGTATCATTATCATATTTACTATTCCTACAATATCTTTAATATCTTTCCACTTCCCACTGCATCATCATTTACTGTTCCACAATATCTTTGTCACCTTTCCGTTCCCATAGATCATTATCATATTTACTGTCTTGCTAACATTTTTCATATCTTTCACCTCCCACACTGCATCATTATCAGAGCCATTATTCCTACAATATCTTTAATACCTTCATGTTCCCACAGTATCATTATCATATTTACTGTTCCTACAATATCTTTAGGAATATCTTTCCACTTCCATCAGACCATTATCATATTTACTATTCCTATAATATCTTTAATACCTTCTCGTTCCCACAGTATCATTATCAGTATTTACTGTTCCTACAATATCTTTAATATCTTCCCTTCCATCAATTGCATCATTATCATATTTACTATTCCTACAATATCTTTAATACCTTCTCGTTCCCACAGTATCATTATCATATTTACTGTTCCTACAATATCTTTAATATCTTCCACTCCCCACCGGTATCATTAGTCATATTTACTATTCCTACAATATCTTTAATACCTCTTCTCGTTCCTGCACAGTATCATTTAATTTATTTACTGTTCCTACAATATCTTTAATATCTTTCCATTTCCCACTGCATCATTATCATATTTACTGTTCCTGTAATATCTTTAATACCTTCAAGTTCCCACAGTATCATTATCATATTTACTGTTCCTACAATATCTTTAATATCTTTCCACTCCCCACTGCATCATTATCATATTTACTATTCCCAGCAATATCTTTAATATCTTTCCACTTCCCACTGCATCATTATCATATTTACTATTCCTACATATCTTTAATAATTTTTCCATCAACTGTATCATTACCATATTTACTGTTTCTAATATCTTGCTCATCTTCCCACTGCATCATTATCATATTTACTATTCCTACAATATCTTTAATACCTTCCGTTCCCACAGGTATCATTATCATATTTACTGTTCCTACAATATCTTTAATATCTTTCCACCCCACTGCATCATTATCATATTTACTATTCCTACAATATCTTTAATACCTTTCCGTTCCCACAGTATCATTATCATATTTACCATTCCTACAATATCTTTAATATCTTCCCACCATCTGTTATCTGTTACTATTCCTACAATATCTTTAATACCTTTCCGTTCCCGCAGTATCATTATCATATTTACTGTTCTACAATATCTTTAATATCTTTCCACTTCCCTGCATCATTATCATATTTACTATTCCTACAATATCTTTAATACCTTTCCGTTCCCACGAATATATTTATCATATTTACTGTTCCTACAATATCTTTAATATCTTTCCACTTCCCACTGCATCATTATCATATTTACTATTCCTACAATATCTTTAATACCTTTCCGTTGATATCATTATCATATTTACTGTTCTACAATATCTTTAATATCTTTCCACTTCCCACTGCATCATTATCATATTTACTATTCCTACAATATCTTTAATACCTTTCCGTTCCCACCAGTATCATTATCATATTTACTGTTCCCTACAATATCTTTAATATCTTTCGTTCGATATCATTATCATATTTACTATTACAATATCTTTAATACCTTCCGTTCCCTTTCAATATATTCTCTATTTACTATTTCTACAATATCTTTAATACCTTTCCATTCCCACAGTATCATTATCATATTTACTATTCCTACAATATCTTTAATACCTTTTAATTACAGTATCATTATCATATTTACTGTTCCTACAATATCTTTAATATCTTTCCCTTCTACTGCATCATTATCATATTTACTATTCCTACAATATCTTTAATACCTTTCCGTTCCCACAGTATCATTATCATATTTACTGTTCCTACAATATCTTTAATATCTTTCCACTTCCCACTGCATCATTATCATATTTACTATTCCTACAATATCTTTAATACCTTTCATTCCCACAGTATCATTATCATGGCTTACTGTTCCTACAATATCTTTAATACCTTTTAGTTCCCACAGTATCATTATCATATTTACTGTTCCTACAATATCTTTAATATACTTTCCACTTCCACTGCATCATTATCATATTTACTATTCCTACAATATCTTTAATACCTTTCGTTCCCACAGTATCATTATCATCAGCTGTTCCTACAATATCTTTAATACCTTTCCGTTCCCACGGCCATCATTATCTTACTGTTCCTACAATATCTTTAATATCTTTCCACTCCAACTGCATCATTATCCTGCTATTCCTACAATATCTTTAATACCTTTCCGTTCCCACAGTATCATTATCGTATTTACTATTCCTACAATATCTTTAATATCTTTCCACTTCCCACTGCATCTATTATCATATTTACTGTTCCTACAATATCTTCTAATATTTTCCGTTCCCACAGTATCATTATCATATTGCTATTCCTACAATATCTTTAATACCTTTCCGTTCCCACAGTATCATTATCATATTTACTATTCCTATAATATCTTTAATTCCTTTCCGCTTCCCACTGCATAATTATCATGTTTACTATTCCTACAATATCTTTAATATCTTTCCACTCCCCACTGCATCATTATCATATTTACTGTTCCTACAATATCTTTAATACCTTTCCACTTCCAACTGTATCATTATCATATTTACTATTCCTACAATATCTTTAATATCTTTCCATTCCCCACTGCAGCATTATCATATTTACTATTCCTACAATATCTTTAATATCTTTCCACTCCCCACTGCATCATTATCATATTTACTATTCCTACAATATCTTTAATATCTTTCCACTCCCCACTGCATCATTATCATATTTACTGTTCCTACAATATCTTTAATACCTTTCCACTTCCAACTGTATCATTATCATATTTACTATTCCTACAATATCTTTAATATCTTTCCACTTCCCACTGCATCATTATCATATTTACTGTTCCTACAATATCTTTAATACCTTTCCGTTCCCACAGTATCATTATCATATTTACTATTCCTACAATATCTTTAATACCTTTCCGTTCCCACAGTATCATTATCATATTTACTGTTCCTACAATATCTTTAATATCTTTCCACTTCCCACTGCATCATTATCATATTTACTATTCCTACAATATCTTTAATACCTTTCCGTTCCCACAGTATCATTATCATATTTACTGTTCCTACAATATCTTTAATATCTTTCCACTTCCCACTGCATCATTATCATATTTACTATTCCTACAATATCTTTAATACCTTTCCGTTCCCACAGTATCATTATCATATTTACTGTTCCTACAATATGTTTAATATCTTTCCACTTCCCACTGCATCATTATCATATTTACTATTCCTACAATATCTTTAATACCTTTCCGTTCCCACAGTATCATTATCATATTTACTATTCCTACAATATCTTTAATACCTTTCCGTTCCCACAGTATCATTATCATATTTACTGTTCCTACAATATCTTTAATACCTTTCCACTTCCAACTGTATCATTATCATATTTACTATTCCTACAATATCTTTAATATCTTTCCACTTCCCACTGCATCATTATCATATTTACTGTTCCTACAATATCTTTAATACCTTTCCGTTCCCACAGTATCATTATCATATTTACTATTCCTACAATATCTTTAATACCTTTCCGTTCCCACAGTATCATTATCATATTTACTGTTCCTACAATATCTTTAATATCTTTCCACTTCCCACTGCATCATTATCATATTTACTATTCCTACAATATCTTTAATACCTTTCCGTTCCCACAGTATCATTATCATATTTACTGTTCCTACAATATCTTTAATATCTTTCCACTTCCCACTGCATCATTATCATATTTACTGTTCCTACAATATCTTTAATACCTTTCCGTTCCCACAGTATCATTATCATATTTACTATTCCTACAATATCTTTAATACCTTTCCGTTCCCACAGTATCATTATCATATTTACTGTTCCTACAATATCTTTAATATCTTTCCACTTCCCACTGCATCATTATCATATTTACTATTCCTACAATATCTTTAATACCTTTCCGTTCCCACAGTATCATTATCATATTTACTGTTCCTACAATATCTTTAATATCTTTCCACTTCCCACTGCATCATTATCATATTTACTATTCCTACAATATCTTTAATACCTTTCCGTTCCCACAGTATCATTATCATATTTACTATTCCTACAATATCTTTAATACCTTTCCGTTCCCACAGTATCATTATCATATTTACTGTTCCTACAATATCTTTAATATCTTTCCACTTCCCACTGCATCATTATCATATTTACTATTCCTACAATATCTTTAATACCTTTCCGTTCCCACAGTATCATTATCATATTTACTGTTCATACAATATCTTTAATATCTTTCCACTTCCCACTGCATCATTATCATATTTACTGTTCCTACAATATCTTTAATACCTTTCCGTTCCTACAGTATCATTATCATACTTACTGTTCCTACAATATCTTTAATATCTTTTCCACTTCCCACTGCATCATTATCATATTTACTGTTCCTACAATATCTTTAATGTTCTTCCATTCCTCCTACAGTATCATTATCATATTTACTATTCCTACAATATCTTTAATACCTTTCCGTTCCTACAGTATCATTATCATATTTACTGTTCCTACAATATTCTTTAATATCTTTCCACTTCCCACTGCATCATTATCATATTTACTATTCCTACAATATCTTTAATACCTTTCCGTTCCCACAGTATCATTATCATATTTACTGTTCCTACAATATCTTTAATACCTTTCCTGTTCCCACAGTATCATTATCATATTTACTATTCCTACAATAATCTTTAATATCTTTCCACTGACTGATCATTATCATATTTACTATCTTGCCAATATCTTTAATACCTTTCCACTTCCAACTGGTCATTATCAATTTACTATTCCTACAATATCTTTAATATCTTTCCACCCCCACTGCATCATTATCATATTTACTATTCCTACAATATCTTTAATATCTTTCCACTCCCCACTGCATCATTATCATATTTACTATTCCTACAATATCTTTAATATCTTCCTACCCCCACTGCATCATTATCATATTTACTATTCCTACAATATCTTAATATCTTTCCACTTCCCACTGCATCATTATCATATTTACTATTCCTACAATAATTTTAACATCTTTCCACTCCACTGCATCATTACATTATATTTACTATTCCTACAATATCTTTAATATCTTCCACTCCCACTGCATCATTATCATATTTACTATTCCTACAATATCTTTAATATCTTTCCACTCCCCACTGCATCATTATCATATTTACTATTCCTACAATATCTTTAATATCTTTCCACTTCCCACTGCATCATTATCATATTTACTATTCCTATAATATCTTTAATACCTTTTCCGTTCCACAGTATCATTATCATATTTACTGTTCCTACAATATCTTTAATACCTTTCCACTTCCCACTGCATCATTATCATATTTACTATTCCTGCCAATATCTTTAATACCTTTCCGTTCCCACAGTATCATTATCATATTTACTGTTCCTACAATATCTTTAATATCTTTCCACTTCCCACTGCATCATTATCATATTTACTATTCCTACAATATCTTTAATACCTTTCCGTTCCCACAGTATCATTATCATATTTACTGCTCCTACAATATCTTAATATCTTTCCACCCCCACTGCATCATTACCATATTTACTATTCCTACACATCTTTAATATCTTTCCGTTCCCACAGTATCATTATCATATTTACTATTCCTACAATATCTTTAATATCTTTCCACTCCCACTGTATCATTATCATATTTACTATTCCTAATATCTTTAATACCTTTCCGTTCCCACAGTATCATTATCATATTTACTGTTCCTACAATATCTTTAATATCTTTTCCACTTCCCACTGCATCATTATCATATTTTACTATTCCTACAATATCTTTAATACCTTTCCGTTCCCACAGTATCATTATCATATTTACTGTTCCTACAATATCTTTAATATCTTTCCACTCCCCACTGCATCATTATCATATTTACTATTCCTAACAATATCTTTAATATCTTTTCCGTTCCCACAGTATCATTATCATATTTACTATTCCTACAAGATCTTTAATATCTTTCCACTCCCCACTGCATCATTATCATATTTTACTATTCACAATATCTTTAATACCTTTCCGTCTCCATGATCATTATCATTTACTATCTCATAAATATCTTTTAATATCTTTCCACTTCCTCACTGCATCATTATCATATTTACTGTTCCTACAATATCTTTAATACCTTCTCCGTTCCCACAGTATCATTATCATATTTACTGTTCCTACAATATCTTTAATATCTTTCCACTTCCCACTGCATCATTATCATATTTATCATTCCTGTTAACATTCTTAATACCTTCCGTTCCCACAGTATCATTATCATATTTACTGTTCCTACAATATCTTTAATATCTTTCCACTTCCCACTGCATCATTTTCATATATACTATTCCTACAATATCTTAATACCTTTCCGTTCCCACAGTATCATTATCATATTTAATACCTACAATATCTTTTAATATCTTTCCACTCCCCACTGCATCATTATCATATTTACTATTCCTACAATATCTTTAATATCTTTCCACTTCCCACTGCATCATTATCATATTTACTATTCCTACAATATCTTTAATACCTTTCCACTTCCAACTGTATCATTATCATATTTACTATTCCTACAATATCTTTAATATCTTTCCACTCCCCACTGCATCATTATCATATTTACTATTCCTACAATATCTTTAATATCTTTCCACTCCCCACTGCATCATTATCATATTTAATATTCCTACAATATCTTTAATATCTTTTCCACTCCCCACTGCATCATTATCATATTTACTATTCCTACAATATCTTTAATATCTTTCCACTTCCCCACTGCATCATTATCATATTTTACTATTCCTACAATATCTTTAATATTCTTCCAATTACACTGCATCATTATCATATTTACTATTCCCACAAATATCTTTAATATCTTTCCACTCCCCACTGCATCATTATCATATTTACTATTCCTACAATATCTTTTAATATCTTTCCACTCCCCACTGCATCATTATCATATTTACTATTCCTAAAATATCTTTAATATCTTTCCACTTCCACTGCATCATTATCATATTTACTATTCCTACAATATCTTTAATACCTTTCCGTTCCCACAGTATCATGATCATATTTACTGTTCCTACATTATCTTTAATAACTTTCCGTTCCCACAGTATCATTATCATATTTACTATCTTTATAATATCTTAATATCTTTCCACTTCCCACTGCATCATTATCATATTTACTATTCCTACAATATCTTTACTACCTTTCCGTTCCCACAGTATCATTATCATATTACTGTTCCTACAATATCTTTATCACCTTTCCGTTCTACAGTACCAATACTACTACTATTCTACAATATCTTTAATATCTTTCCACTCCCCACTGCATCATTATCATATCACTATTCTGCAATATCTTTAATATCTTTCCACTTCCCACTGCATCATTATCATATTTACTATTCCTACAATATCTTTAATACCTTTCCACTTCCAACTGTATCATTACCATTTACTATCTTGCCAATATCTTTAGTAATATCTTTCCACTCCCACTGCATCATTATCATGGTTACTATTCCTACAATATCTTTAATATCTTTCCACTCCCCACTGCATCATTATCATATTGCCCTTATCATCTTTTAATATCTTTCCACTCCCCACTGCATCATTATCATATTTACTATTCCTACAATATCTTTAATATTCTTCCATTTCCTCACTGCATCATTATCATATTTACTATTCCTACAATATCTTTAATATCTTTCCACTCCCCACTGCATCATTATCATATTTACTTATTCCTACAATATCTTTACTTTGATCTTTCCACTCCCCACTGCATCATTATCATATTTACTATTCCTACACATTCTTAATATCTTTCCACTCCCCACTGCATCATTTCATATTTACTATTCCTACAATATCTTTAATATCTTTCCACTTCCCACTGCATCATTATCATATTTACTATTCCTACAATATCTTTAATACCTTTCCGTTCTACAGTATCATTATCATATTTTACTGTTCCTACAATATTTAATATCTTTCCACTTCCCACTGCATCATTATCATATTTACTATTCCTACAATATCTTTAATACTTCGTTCTACAGTATCATTATCATATTTACTGTTCCTACAATATCTTTGCATATCTTTTCCACTTCCCACTGCATCATTACTCATATTTACTATTCCTACAATATCTTTAATATCTTTCCGTTCTACAGTATCATTATCATATTTACTGTTCCTACAATATCTTTAATATCTTTCCACTCCCACTTGCATCATTATCATATTTACTATTCCTACAATATCTTTAATACCTTCTCGTTCCCACAGTATCATTATCATATTTACTGTTCCTACAATATCTTTAATATCTTTTCCACTTCCCACTGCATCATTATCATATTTACTATTCCTACAATATCTTTAATACCTTTCCGTTCCCACAGTATCATTATCATATTTACCGTTCCTACAATATCTTAATACCTTTCCGTTCCCACAGTATCATTATCATATTTACTATTCCTACAATATCTTTAATATCTTTCCACTTCCCACTGCATCATTATCATTTACTATTCCTACAATATCTGTAATACCTTTCCACTTCAACTGTATCATTATCATATTTACTATTCCAAGCAATATCTTTAATATCTTTCCACTCCCACCGTATCATTATCATATTTACTATTCCTACAATATCTTTAATATCTTTCCACTCCCACTGCATCATTATCATATTTACTATTCCTACAATATTTTTCCTAATATCTTTCCACTCCCACTGCATCATTATCATATTTACTATTCCTACAATATCTTAATATCTTTCCACTTCCCACTGCATCATTATCATATTTACTATTCCTACAATATCTTTAATATCTTTCCACTCCCCACTGCATCATTATCATATTTTACTATTCCTACAATATCTTTAATATCTTTCCACTCACTGCATCATTATCATATTTATCATTCCTACAATATCTTTAATATCTTTCCACTCCCCACTGCATCATTATCATATTTACTATTCCTACAATATCTTTAATATCTTTCCACTTCCACTGCATCATTATCATATTTATCATTCCTTGCAATATCTTTAATACCTTTCCGTTCCCACAGTATCATTATCATATTTACTGTTCCTACAATATCTTTAATATCTTTCCCACTTCCCACTGCATCATTATCATATTTACTATTCCTACAATATCTTTAATACCTTCAGTTCCCACAGTATCATTATCATATTTAATACTGTTCCTCACAATATCTTTAATATCTTTCCACTTCCCACTGCATCATTATCATATTTACTATTCCTGTAATATCTTTAATACTTTTCCGTTCTACAGTATCATTATCATATTTACTGTTCCTACAATATTCTTAATATTCTTCACTCCCCACTGCATCATTATCATATTTACTATTCCTACAATATCTTTAATATCTTTCCGTTCCCACAGTATCATTATCATATTTACTATTCCTACAATATTCTTAATATCTTTCCACTCCCCACTGTATCATTATCATATTTACTATTCCTACAATATCTACATACCTTTCCGTTCCCACAGTATCATTATCATATTTACTGTTCCTACAATATCTTTAATATCTTTCCACTTCCCCACTGCATCATTATCATATTTACTATTCCTACAATATCTTTAATACCTTTCCGTCCCACAGTATCATTGTTATCATATTTAACAGTTCCTACAATATCTTTAATATCTTTCCACTCCCCACTGCATCATTAGTCATATTTACTATTCCAATAATATCTTTAATATCTTTCCGTTCTACAGTATCATTATCATATTTACTATTCCTACAATATCTTTAATATCTTCCACCCCCCACTGCATCATTATCATATTTTCGGATTATTCCTACAATATCTTTATCATTCGCCCTACAGTATCATGATTATTTACTGTTCCTACAATATCTTTAATATCTTTCCACTTCCCACTGCATCATTATCATTTACTGTCTTTACAATATCTTTAATACCTTTCCTGTTCCCACAGTAATTGCATTATCATATTTACTGTTCCTACAATATCTTTAATATCTTCCACTTCCCACTGCATCATTATCATATTTACTATTCCTACAATATCTTTAATACCTTTCCGTTCCCACAGTATCGTCATCATATTTACCGTTCCTACAACATCTAATATCTTTCCACTTCCCACTGCATCATTATCATATACTATTCCTACAATATCTTTAATACCTTTCCGTTCCACAGTATCATTATCATATTTACTGTTCCTACAATATCTTTAATATCTTTCCACTCCCCAATGCATCATTATCATATTTACTATTCCTACAATATCTTTAATATCTTTCCACTTCCCACTGCATCATTATCATATTTACTATTCCTACAATATCTTTAATACCTTTCCACTTCCAACTGTATCATTATCATATTTACTATTCCTACAATATCTTTAATATCTTCCACTCCCACTGCATCATTATCATATTTACTATTCCTAATATCTTTTAATATCTTTCCACTCCCCACTGCATCATTATCATATTTACTATTCCTATTAACATCTTTAATATCTTTCCACTCCCCACTGCATCATTATCATATTTACTATTCCATTATCTTTATTGATCTTTCCACTTCCCACTGCATCATTATCATATTTACTATCTTCAGCAATATCTTTAATATCTTTCCACTCCCCACTGCATCATTATCATATTTACTATTCCTACAATATCTTTAATATCTTTCCACTCCCCACTGCATCATTATCATTTACTATTCCTACAATATCTTTAATATCTTTCCACTCCCCACTGCATCATTATCATATTTATCATTCCTACAATATCTTTAATATCTTTCCACTTCCACTGCATCAATAATATCATTTACTATTCCTACAATATCTTTAATACCTTCCGTTCCCACAGTATCATTATCATATTTTACTGTTCCTACATTATCTTTAATAACTTTCCGTTCCCAGTATCATTATCATATTTACTATCTCTACAATATCTTTAATATCTTCCACTTCCCACTGCATCATTATCATATTTACTATTCCTACAATATCTTTAATACCTTTCCGTTCCCACAGTATCATTATCATATTTACTGTTCCTACAATATCTTTAATACCTTTCCGTTCCCACAGTATCATTATCAACATTACCATTCTAACAATATCTTTTAATATCTTTCCACTCCCACTGCATCATTATCATATTATATTGTCCTTTTTCTACAATATCTTTCTTTAATATCTTTCCACTTCCCACTGCATCATTATCATATTTTACTATTCCTACAATATCTTTAATGTTCTTCCCACTTCAACTGTATCATTATCATATTTACTATCTCCTACAATATCTTTAATATCTTTCCACTCATCTTCTGCATCATTATCATATTTACTATTCACAATATCTTTAATATCTTTTCCACTCCTACTGCATCATTATCATATTTACTATTCCTACAATATCTTTAATATCTTTCCACTCCCCACTGCATCATTATCATATTTACTATTCCTACAATATTCTAATATCTTTCCACTTCCCACTGCATCATTATCATATTTACTATTCCTACAATATCTTTAATATCTTTCCACTCCCCACTGCATCATTATCATATTTACTATTCCTACAATATCTTTAATACCTTTCCACTCCCACTGTACCGCTATCATATTTACTATTCCTACAATATCTTTAATATCTTTCCACCCCACTGCATCATTATCATATTTACTATTCCTACAATATCTTTAATATCTTTCCACTTCCCACTGCATCATTATCAGTATTTACTATTCCTACAATATCTTTAATACCTTTCCGTTCCTACAGTATCATTATCATGATTACTGTTCCTACAATATCTTTAATATCTTTCCACTTCCCACTGCATCATTATCATATTTACTATTCCTACAATATCTTTAATACCTTTCCGTTCCCACAGTATCATTATCATATTTACTGTTCCTACAATATCTTTAATATCTTTCCACTTCCCACTGCATCATTATCATATTTACTGTCTTACACACTTTTAATATCTTTCCGTTCCCACAGTATCATTATCATATTTACTGTTCCTACAATATTCTTTAATATCTTTCCACTCCCACTGCATCATTATCATATTTATTATTCCTACAATATCTTTAATACCTTTCCGTTCCCACATAGTATCATTATCATATTTAATGTTCCTACAATATCTTTAATATCTTTCCACTTCCCACTGCATCATTATCATATTTACTATTCCTACAATATCTTTAATACCTTTCCGTTCCCACAGTATCATTATCATATTTACTGTTCCTACAATATCTTTAATATCTTTCCACTTCCCACTGCATCATTAATGGTTTACTATTCCTACAATATCTTTACTTATCTTTCCGTTCCCACAGTAGTCATTACATTTGAATGTACTGTTCCTACAATATCTTTAATATCTTTCTCTACCACTCCCCACTGCATCATTATCATATTTATTATTCCCACAATATCTTTAATACCTTTCCGTTCCCACAGTATCATTATCATATTTACTGTTCCTACAATATCTTTAATATCTTCCAATTTCACTGCATCATTATCATATTTACTATTCCTACAATATCTTTAATATCTTTCCCTTCCTCCCACTGCATCATTATCATATTTACTATTCCTACAATATCTTTAATACCTTTCCACTTCCAACTGTATCATTATCATATTGTTTTATTCCTACAATATCTTTATCATCTTTCCACTCCCCACTGCATCATTATCATTTACTATTCACAATATCTTTGTACATCTTTCCACTCCCCACTGCATCATTATCATATTTACTATTCCTACAATATCTTTTAATATCTTTCCACTCCCACTGCATCATTATCATATTTACTATTCCTACAATATCTTTAATATCTTTCCACTTCCCACTGCATCATTATCATATTTACTATTCCTACAATAACATTCTTAATATCTTTCCACTCCCCACTGCATCATTATCATATTTATTATCTTCTACAATATCTTTAATATCTTTCCACTCCCCACTGCATCATTATCATATTTACTATTCCTCCTACAATATTTTAACATCTTTCCACTCCCCACTGCATCATTATCATATTTACTATTCCTACAATATCTTTAATACCTTTCCGTTCACGATCATTATCATATTTACTGTTCCTACAAATGCAATATCTTTAATATCTTTCCACTTCCCACTGCATCATTATCATATTTACTAGACTCCACAATATCTTTAATACCTTTCCGTTCCCACAGTATCATTATCATATTTTACTGTTCCTACAATATCTTTTAATATCTTTCCACTTCCCACTCGCATCATTATCATATTTACTATTCCTACAATATCTTTAATACCTTTCCAGTTCTACAGTATCATTACCATATTTAATGCCCCTACAATATCTTTAATATCTTTCCACTTCCACTGCATCATTATCATATTTACTATTCCTACAATATCTTTAATACCTTTCCGTTCTACAGTATCATTATCATATTTACTATTCCTACAATATACCTGTAGAATATTCTTCACTCTACTGCATCATTATCATATTTACTATTCCTACAATATCTTTTAATATCTTTCCACTCCCCACTGCATCATTATCATATTTACTATTCCTACAATATCTTTAATATCTTTCCACTCCCACTGCATCATTATCATATTTACTATTCCTACAATATCTTTAATATCTTCACCTCCCACTGCATCATATTTACTATTCCTACAAATATCTTTAATACCTTTCCGTTCCCACAGTATCATTATCATATTTACTGTTCCTACATTATCTTTAATAACTTTCCGTTCCTACAGTATCATTATCATATTTATCATTCCTACAATATCTTTAATATCTTTCCACTTCCCACTGCATCATTATCATATTTTACTATTCCTACAATATCTTTAATACCTTTCCGTCCTCCTACAGTATCATTATCATATTTACTGTTCCTACAATATCTTTAATACCTTCTCGTTCCACAGTATCATTATCATATTTACTATTCCTACAATATCTTGTACATCTTTCCACTCCCACTGCATCATTATCATATTTACTATTCCTACAATATCTTTAATATCTTTCCACTTCCCACTGCATCATTATCATATTTACTATTCCTAATATCTTTAATACCTTTCCACTTCCAACTGTATCATTATCATATTTACTATTCCTACAATATCTTTAATATCTTTCCACCGAACACTGAAATCATTATCATATTTACTATTCCTAATATCTTTAATATCTTTCCACTCCCACTGCATCATTATCATATTTACTATTCCACATAAATATTCTTTAATATCTTTCCACTCTACTGCATCATTATCATATTTACTATTTCCTACAATATCTTTAATATCTTTCCACTTCCCACCTGCATCATTATCATATTTACCATTCCTACAATATCTTTAATATTCTTCCACTCCCCCACTGCATCATTATCATATTTACTAATTTCTACAATATCTTTAATATCTTTCCACTCCCCACTGCATCATTATCATATTTTACTATTCCTACAATATCTTTAATATCTTTCCACTCCCCACTGCATCATTATCATATTTAATATTCCTACAATATCTTTAATATCTTTCCACTTCCCAATTGCATCATTATCATATTTACTATCTACAATATCTTTACGATCTTTCCACCCCTACAGTATCATTATCATATTTTATCGGGTTCCTAAGCAATATCTTTAATATCTTTCCACTTCCCACTGCATCATTATCATATTTACTATTCCTACAATATCTTTAATACCTTTCCACAGTATCATTATCATATTTACTGTTCCTACAATATCTTTAATATCTTTCCACTTCCCACTGCATCATTATCATATTTACTATTCCTACAATATCTTTAATATCTTTCCGTTCCTGTTGTAATGGATATATCATATTTACTGTTCCTACAATACTTAATATCTTTCCACTCCCCACTGCATCATTATCATATTTTACTATTCCTACAATATCTTTACCTTTCCATTCCCACAGTATCATTATCATATTTACTGTTCCTACAATATCTTTAATATCTTTCCACTTCCCACTGCATCATTATCATATTTACTATTCCTACAATATCTTTAATACCTTCCTGTTCCTGTCATATCATTATCATATTTACTGTTCCTACAATATCTTGATTTTTTCCACTTCCACTGCATCATTATCATATTTACTATTCCTACAATATCTTTAATACCTTTCCGTTCCCACAGTATCATTATCATATTTACTGTTCCCTACAATATCTTTAATATCTTTCCACTCCCCACTGCATCATTATCATATTTACTATTCCTACAATATTCTTTAATACCTTCCGTTCCCACAGTATCATTATCATATTTACTGCCTTAACAATATCTTTAATATCTTTCCCACTCCCACTGCATCATTATCATATTTACTAATTCACAATATTCTTAATATCTTTTCCTCTTCCCACTGCATCATTATCATATTTTACTATTCCTACAATATCTTTAATACCTTTCTCTACTCTAACCGTATCATTATCATATTTACTATTCCTACAATATCTTTACTTATCTTTCCACTCCCACTGCATCATTATCATATATACTATTCCTACAATATCTTTAATACTTTCAATTTCACTGCATCATTATCATATTTACTATTCCTACAATATCTTTAATATCTTTCCACTCCCACTGCATCATTATCATATTTACTATTCCTACAATATCTTTAATATCTTTCCACTTCCCACTGCATCATTATCATATTTACTATTCCTACAATATTCTTAATATCTTCTTCACCCACTGCATCATTATCATATTTACTATTCCTACAATATCTTTAATATCTTTCCACTCTAATTGCATCATTATCATATTTACTATCTCTTACAATATCTTTAATATCTTTCCAATTCCCAATGCATCATTATCATATTTACTATTCCTACACATTCTTTAATACCTTCAATTCTACAGTATCATTATCATATTTACTGTTCCTACAATATCTTTAATATCTTTCCACTTCCCACTGCATCATTATCATATTTACTATTCCTACAATATCTTTAATACCTTTCCGTTCCCACAGTATCATTACCATTTACTGTTCCTACAATATCTTTAATATCTTTCCAACTTCCCACTGCATCATTATCATATTGTGATTATTCCTACAATATCTTTAATACCTTTCCGTTCTACAGTATCATTATCATATTTACTGTTCCTACAATATCTTTAATATCTTTCCACTTCCCACTGCATCATTATCATATTTACTATTCCTACAATATCTTTAATACCTTTCCGTTCTACAGTATCATTATCATATTTACTGCTCCTACAATATCTTTAATATCTTTCCACTTCCCACTCGCATCATTATCATATTTACTATTCCTACAATATCTTTAATACCTTTCCGTTCCCTATAGTCATTATCATATTTACTGTTCCTACAATATCTGAATATCTTTCCACATCCCACTGCATCATTATCATTTACTATTCCTACAATATCTTTAATACCTTTCCGTTCCCACAGTATCATTATCATATTTACTGTTCCTACAATATCTTTAAATATCTTTCCACTTCCTTAGCTCGCATCATTATCATATTTACTATTCCTACAATATCTTTAATACCTTCCGTTCCCACAGTATCATTATCAGTATTTATTCTACAATATCTTTAATATCTTTCCACTCCCCACTGCATCATTATCATATTTACTATTCCTACAATATCTTTATTATCTTTCCACTTCCTACTGCATCATTATCATATTTACTATTCCTACAATATCTTTAATACCTTCCGTTCCCACAGTATCATTATCATATTTACTGTTCCTACAATATCTTTTAATATCTTTCCACTTCCCACTGCATCATTATCATATTTACTATTCCTACAATATCTTTAATACCTTCATTCTACAGTATCATTATCATATTTACTGTTCCTACAATATCTTTAATATCTTTTCCACTTCCAATTGCATCATTATCATATTTACTATTCCTACAATATCTTTAATACCTTCCGGTTCCCACAGTATCATTATCATATTTACTATTTCCACAATATCTTTAATATCTTTCCAATTTCCCACTGCATCATTATCATATTTACTATTCCTACAATATCTTTAATACCTTTCCGTTCCCACAGTATCATTATCATATTTACTGTTCCTACAATATTCTTAATATCTTTCCACTCCCCACTGTATCATTATCATATTTTACTATTCCTACAATATCTTTAATACCTTTCCGTTCCCACAGTATCACTATCATTTACTATTCCTACAATATCTTTAATATCTTCCACTTCACTCGCATCATTATCATATTTACTATTCCCACAATATCTTTAATACTTTTGCACTTCCGACTGTATCATTACTTCATTTACTATTCATACAATATCTTTAATATTTTCCACTTCCCACTCGTGATCATTATCATATTTACTGTTCCTACAATATCTTTAATATTCTTCCACTCCCACTGTATCATTATCATATTTACTATCTTGCCAATATTTAATACCTTCCTGTTCCCACAGTATCATTATCATATTTACTATTCCTACAATATCTTTAATATCTTTCCACTTCCTACTGCATCATTATCATATTTACTATTCCTACAATATCTTTAATTGCACTTCCGACCGTATCATTATCATATTTACTATTCCTACAATATCTTTAATATCTTTTCCACTTCCCACTGCATCATTATCATTTACTGTTCCTACAATATCTTTAATATCTTTTCCACTCCCCACTGTATCATTATCATATTTACTATCTTTATGTAATATCTTTAATATCTTCCGTTCTACGGTATCATTATCATATTTACTATTCCTACAATATCTTTAATATCTTTTCCACTTCCCACTGCATCATTATCATATTTTACTATTCCTACAATATCTTTAATACCTTTCCGTTCCCACATACAGTATCATTATCATATTTACTGTTCCTACAATATCTTTAATATCTTTCCACTTGCACTGCATCATTAATATATTTAATATTCCTACAATATCTTTAATACCTTCTCCGTTCCCACAGTATCATTATCATATTTACTGTTCCTACAATATCTTTTAATATCTTTCCACTTCCCACTCGCATCATTATCATATTTACTTATCTGCATAATATCTTAATACCTTTTGCACTTCCGACTGTATCATTATCATATTTATTATTCATACAATATCTTTTAATTCCTTTCCACTCCTCCAATCGTATCATTATCATATTTACTATTCCTACAATATCTTTAATACCTTTCCGTTCCCACAGTATCATTATCATATTTACTGTTCCTACAATATCTTTAATATCTTTCCACTTCCCACTGCATCATTATCATATTTACTGTTCCTACAATATCTTTAATACCTTCCGGTTCTACAGTATCATTATCATATTTACTATTCCGCGTAATACCTTTAATATCTTTCCACTTCCCACTGCATCATTATCATATTTACTATTCCTACAATATCTTTAATACCTTTTCCGGTTCCCACAGTATCATTATCATATTTACTGTTCCTACAATATCTTTTAATATCTTTCCACTTCCCACTGCATCATTATCATATTTAATATTCCTACAATATCTTTAATACCTTTCCGTTCCCACAGTATCATTATCATATTTACTGTTCCTACAATATCTTTAATATCTTTTCCACATCCAACTGTATCATTATCATATTTACTATTCCTACAATATCTTTAATACTCTTCCGTTCCCACAGTATCATTATCATATTATTTACTGTTCCTACAATATCTTTAATATTCTTCCACCTACTGCATCATTATCATATTTACTATCTACAATATCTTTAATATCTTTCCGTTCCCACAGTATCATTATCATATTTACTGTTCCTACAATGTCTTTAATATCTTTCCACTTCCCACTGCATCATTATCATATTTACTATTCCTACAATATCTTTAATACCTTTCCGTTCCCACAGTATCATTATCATATTTACTGTTCCTACAATATCTTTAATATCTTTCCACTTCCCACTGCATCATTATCATATTTACTATTCCTACAATATCTTTAATACCTTTGCACTTCCGACTGTATCATTATCATATTTACTATTCATACAATATCTTTAATTCCTTTCCACTTCCCACTGTATCATTATCATATTTACTATTCCTACAATATCTTTAATACCTTTCCGTTCCCACAGTATCATTATCATATTTACTGTTCCTACAATATCTTTAATATCTTTCCACTTCCCACTGCATCATTATCATATTTACTGTTCCTACAATATCTTTAATACCTTTCCGTTCCCACAGTATCATTATCATATTTACTGTTCCTACAATATCTTTAATATCTTTCCACTTCCCACTGCATCATTATCATATTTACTATTCCTACAATATCTTTAATACCTTTCCGTTCCCACAGTATCATTATCATATTTACTATTCCTACAATATCTTTAATATCTTTCCACTTCCCACTGCATCATTATCATATTTACTATTCCTACAATATCTTTAATACCTTTCCGTTCCCACAGTATCATTATCATATTTACTATTCCTACAATATCTTTAATATCTTTCCACTTCCCACTGCATCATTATCATATTTACTATTCCTACAATATCTTTAATACCTTTCCGTTCCCACAGTATCATTATCATATTTACTGTTCCTACAATATCTTTAATATCTTTCCACTTCCCACTGCATCATTATCATATTTACTATTCCTACAATATCTTTAATACCGTTCCGTTCCCACAGTATCATTATCATATACTGTTCCTACAATATCTTTAATATCTTATCTAACTGTATCATTTATCATATTTACTATTCCTACAATATCTTTAATACCTTTCCGTTCCCACAGTATCATTATACATATTTACTGTTCCTACAATATCTTTAATATCCTCACATCCAACTGTATCATTATCATATTTACTATTCCTACAATATCTTTAATACCTTTCCGTTCCCACAGTATCATTATCATATTTACTGTTCCCTACAATATCTTTAATATCTTTCCACTTCCCACTGCATCATTATCATATTTACTATTCCTACAATATCTTTAATACCTTTCCGTTCCCACAGTATCATTATCATATTTACTGTTCCTACAATATCTTTAATATCTTTCCGCTTCCCACTGCATCATTATCATATTTACTATTCCTACAATATCTTTAATACCTTTCCGTTTCCCCAGTATCATTATCATATTTACTGTTCCTACAATATCTTTAATATCTTTCCACTCCCCACTGTATCATTATCATATTTACTATTCCTACAATATCTTTAATACCTTTCCGTTCCCACAGTATCATTATCATATTTACTGTTCCTACAATATCTTTAATATCTTTCCACTTCCCACTGCATCATTATCATATTTACTGTTCCTACAATATCTTTAATACCTTTCCGTTCCAATGTCATTATCATATTTACTGTTCCTACAATATCTTTAATATCTTTCCACTCCCCACTGCATCATTATCATATTTACTATTCCTACAATATCTTTAATACCTTTCCGTTCCCACAGTATCATTATCATATTTACTGTTCCTACAATATCTTTAATATCTTTCCACTTACTCACATCATTATCATATTTACTATTCCTACAATATCTTTAATACCTTTCCGTTCCCACAGTATCATTATCATATTTACTGTTCCTACAATATCTTTAATATCTTTCCACTTCCCACAGTATCGATATCATATTTACTGTTCCTACAATATCTTTAATACCTTTCCGTTCCCACATTATCATTATCATATTTACTATTCCTACAATATCTTTAATATCTTTCCACTTCCCACTGCATCATTATCATATTTACTGTTCCTACAATATCCACTAATACCTTTCCGTTCCCACAGTATCATTATCATATTTACTGTTCCTACAATATCTTTAATATCTTTCACTTCCCACTGCATCATTATCATATTTACTATTCCTACAATATCTTTAATACCTTTCCGTTCCCACAGTATCATTATCATATTTACTGTTCCTACAATATCTTTAATATCTTTCCACTTCCCACTGCATCATTATCATATTTACTATTCCTACAATATCTTTAATACCTTTCCGTTCCACAATGTCATTATCATATTTACTGTTCCTACAATATCTTTAATATCTTTCCACTCCCCACTGTATCATTATCATATTTACTATTCCTACAATATCTTTAATACCTTTCCGTTCCACAGTATCATTATCATATTTACTGTTCCTACAATATCTTTAATATCTTTCCACTTCCCACTGCATCATTATCCATATTTACTATTCCTACAATATCTTTAATGTCTAACTTTCCGTTCCCACAGTATCATTATCATATTTACTGTTCCTACAATATCTTTAATATCTTTCCACTTTTTCCCTGCATCATTATCATATTTACTATTCCTACAATATCTTTAATACCTTTCCGTTCCACACAGTATCATTATCATATTTACTGTTCCTACAATATCTTTAATATCTTTCGCCCCACTGCGTAGTATCATATTTACTATTCCTACAATATCTTTAATACCTTTCGTTCCAGTATCATTATCGCTGTTTTGTTCCTACAATATCTTTAATATCTTCTACACTTCCCACTGCATCATTATCATATTTACTATTCCTACAATATCTTTAATACCTTTCCGTTCCCACAGTATCATTATCATATTTACTGTTCCTACAATATCTTTAATATCTTTCCCTCCCCACTGTATCATTATCATATTTACTATTCCTACAATATCTTTAATACCTTTCCGTTCCCACAGTATCATTATCATATTTACTGTTCCTACAATATCTTTAATATCTTTCCACTTCCCACTGCATCATTATCATATTTACTGTTCCTACAATATCTTTAATACCTTTCCGTTCCACAGTATCATTATCATATTTCACTGTTCTACAATAATAATCTTTAATACCTTTCCGTTCCCACAGTATCATTATCATATTTACTGTTCCTACAATATCTTTAATATCTTTCACTTCCCACTGCATCATTATCATATTTACTGTTCCTACAATATCTTTAATACCTTTCCGTTCCCACAGTATCATTATCATATTTACTGTTCCTATTATCTTTAATATCTTTCCGTTTCCCACAGTATCATTATCATATTTACTATTCCTACAATGTCTTTAATACCTTTCCGTTCCCACAGTATCATTATCATATTTACTGTTCCACCAATATCTTTAATACCTTTCCGTTCCCACAGTATCATTATCATATTTACTATTCCTACAATATCTTTAATACCTTTCCGTTCCACAGTATCATTATCATATTTACTGTTCCTACAATATCTTTAATATCTTTCCATACACCATCATTATCATATTTACTATTCCTACAATATCTTTAATACCTTTCCGTTCCCACAGTATCATTATCATATTTACTGTTCCTACAATATCTTTAATATCTTTCCCACTTCCCACTGCATCATTATCATATTTACTATTCCTACAATATCTTTAATACCTTTCCGTTTTCACAGTATCATTATCATATTACTGTTCCAATATCTTTACAATATCTTTCATACCACTGCATCATTATCATACTTATTTTTATTCTACAATATCTTTATGCGCTTTCACGTTTCCCACAGTATCATTATCATATTTACTGTTCCTACAATATCTTTAATATCTTTCCACTCCCCACTGTATCATTATCATATTTATATTCTACAATATCCTTTAATACACTTTCCGTTCCCACAGTATCATTATCATATTTACTGTTCCTACAATATCTTTAATATCTTTCCACTTCCCACTGCATCATTATCATATTTACTGTTCCACCAATGTCACTAATACCTTTCCGTTCCAATGTCATTATCATATTTCCTGTTCCTACAATATCTTTAATACCTTTCCATTACAGTATCATTATCATATTTACTGTTCCTACAATATCTTTAATATCTTTCACTTTACCATCATTATCATATTTACTGTTCCATAATATCTTTAATACCTTTCCGTTCCAGTATCATTATCATATTTACTGTTCCTACAATATCTTTAATATCTTTCGTTCCGTGTCATTATCATATTTACTATTCCTACAATATCTTTAATACCTTTCCGTTCCCATTATCATTATCATATTTACTGTTCCTACAATATTTTAATACCTTTTCGTTCCCACAGTATCATTATCATATTCCTACAATATCTTTAATACCTTTCCCGTTCCCACAGTATCATTATCATATTTACTGTTCCTACAATATCTTTAATATCTTTCCACTTCCCACTGCATCATTATCATATTTACTGTTCCTACAATATCTTTAATACCTTTCCGTTCCCACAGTATCATTATCATATTTACTGTTCCTACAATATCTTTAATATCTTTCCACTTCCCACTGCATCATTATCATATTTACTATTCCTACAATATCTTTAATACCTTTCCGTTCCACAGTATCATTATCATATTTACTGTTCCTACAATATCTTTAATATCTTTCCACTCCCCACTGGTATCATTATCATATTTACTATTCCTATAATATCTTTAATATCTTTCCGTTCCCACAGTATCATTATCATATTTACTGAGCTTCCTACAATATCTTTAATATCTTTCCACTTCCCTGCATCATTATCATATTTACTGTTCCTACAATATCTTTAATACCTTTCCGTTCCCACAGTATCATTATCATATTTACTGTTCCTACAATATCTTTAATATCTTTCCACTCCCCACTGTATCATTATCATATTTACTATTCCTACAATATCTTTAATACCTTTCCGTTTAAGTATCATTATCATATTTACTGTTCCTACAATATCTTTAATATCTTTCACTTCCTGCATCATTATCACATATTTACTATTCCTACAATATCTTTAATACCTTTCCGTTCCCACAGTATCATTATCATATTTACTGTTCCTACAATATCTTTAATATCTTTCCACTTCCCACTGCATCATTATCATATTTACTGTTCCTACAATATCTTTAATACCTTTCGTTCCCACAATCATCATTATCATATTTCCTGTTCCTACAATATCTTTAATATCTTTTCCACTTCCTGCATCATTATCATATTTACTGTTCCTACAATATCTTTAATACCTTTCCGTTCCCCGATATCATTATCATATTTACTGTTCCTACAATATCTTTAATATCTTTCCACTTCCCTGCATCATTATCATATTTTACTATTCCTACAATATCTTTAATACCTTTTCCGTTCCACAGTATCATTATCATATTTACTGTTCCTACAATATCTTTAATATCTTTCCACTTCCCCCAGTATCATTATCATATTTGCTGTTCCTACAATATCTTTAATACCTTTCCGTTCCACAGTATCATTATCATATTTACTATTCCTACAATATCTTTAATATCTTTCCACTTCCACTGCATCATTATCCATTACTGTTCCTACAATATCTTTAATACCTTTCCGTTCCCACAGTATCATTATCATATTTACTGTTCCTACAATATCTTTAATATCTTTCCACTTCCACTGCATCATTATCATATTTACTATTCCTACAATATCTTTAATACCTTTCCGTTCCCACGTGTCATTATCATATTTACTGTTCCTACAATATCTTTAATATCTTTCGCCCCACTGCATCGATATCATATTTACTATTCCTATTATCTTTAATACCTTTCCGTTCCCACAGTATCATTATCATATTTACTGTTCCTACAATATCTTTAATATCTTTCCCTTCCCACTGCATCATTATCATATTTACTATTCCTACAATATCTTTAATACCTTTCCGTTCCATTATCATTATCGCATATGTTACTGTTCCTACAATATCTTTAATATCTTTCCACTTCCCACTGCATCATTATCATATTTACTATTCCTACAATATCTTTAATACCTTTCCGTTCCCACAGTATCATTATCATATTTACTGTTCCTACAATATCTTTAATATCTTTCCACTTCCCACCATCATTATCATATTTACTGTTCCTACAATATCTTTAATACCTTTCCGTTCCCACAGTATCATTATCATATTTACTGTTCCTACAATATCTTTAATATCTTTTCCACTTCCCACTGCATCATTATCACATGACTGTTCCTACAATATCTTTAATACCTTTCCGTTTAGTATCATTATCATATTTCCTGTTCCTACAATATCTTTAATATCTTTCCACTTCCCACCATCATTATCATATTTACTATTCCTACAATATCTTTAATACCTTTCCGTTCCCGATATCATTATCATATTTACTGTTCCTACAATATCTTTAATATCTTTCACTTCCCACTGCATCGTTATCATATTTACTATTCCTACAATATCTTTAATACCTTTCCGTTCCCACAGTATCATTATCATATTTACTGTTCCTACAATATCTTTAATATCTTTCCACTTCCCTGCATCATTATCATATTTACTATTCCTACAATATCTTCTTCTTTCCCGTTCCCCATTATCATTATCATATTTACTGTTCCTACAATATCTTTAATATCTTTCCACTCCCCACTGTATCATTATCATATTTACTATTCCTACAATATCTTTAATACCTTTCCGTTCCCACAGTATCATTATCATATTTACTGTTCCTACAATATCTTTAATATCTTTCCACTTCCCACTGCATCATTATCATATTTACTATTCCTACAATATCTTTAATACCTTTCAAAAGTTCCCCACAATCATCATTATCATATTTACTGTTCCTACAATATCTTTAATATCTTTCCACTCCCCACTGTATCATTATCATATTTACTATTCCTACAATATCTTTAATACCTTTCCGTTCCCACAGTATCATTATCATATTTACTGTTCCTACAATATCTTTAATATCTTTCACTTCCCACTGCATCATTATCATATTTACTATTCCTACAATATCTTTAATACCTTTCCGTTCCCACAGTATCATTATCATATTTACTGTTCCTACAATATCTTTAATATCTTTCCACTTCCCATGCATCATTATCATATTTACTATTCCTACAATATCTTTAATACCTTTCCGTTCCCACAGCTGTCATTATCATATTTACTGTTCCTACAATATCTTTAATATCTTTCCACTTCCCCCTCATCATTATCATATTTACTATTCCTACAATATCTTTAATACCTTTCGTTCTGATATCATTATCATATTTACTGTTCCTACAATGTCTTTAATATCTTTCCACTTCCCACTGCATCATTATCATATTTACTATTCCTACAATATCTTTAATACCTTTCCGTTCCCCAATCATTATCATATTTACTGTTCCTACAATATCTTTAATATCTTTCCACTTCCCTGCATCATTATCATATTTACTATTCCTACAATATCTTTAATACCTTTCCGTTCCCACAGTATCATTATCATATTTACTGTTCCTACAATATCTTTAATATCTTTCCACTTCCCACTGCATCATTATCATATTTACTATTCCCTACAATATCTTTAATACCTTTTTCCGTTCCCACAGTATCATTATCATATTTACTGTTCCTACAATATCTTTAATATCTTTCCACTTCCCTGCATCATTATCATATTTACTGTTCCTACAATATCTTTAATACCACCTTTCCGTTCCACAGTATCATTATCATATTTACTGTTCTACAATATCTTTAATATCTTTCCACTTCCCTGCATCATTATCATATTTACTGTTCCTACAATATCTTTAATACCTTTCGTTCCCCAGTATCATTATCATATTTCCTGTTCCTACAATATCTTTAATATCTTTCCACTTCCCACCATCATTATCATATTTACTATTCCTACAATATCTTTAATACCTTTCCGTTCCCACGAGTATCATTATCATTACTGTTCCTACAATATCTTTAATATCTTTCCACTTCCCCTGCATCATTATCATATTTACTATTCCTACAATATCTTTAATACCTTTCCGTTCCCTGATATCATTATCATATTTACTGTTCTAATGTACTCTTTTGTAATAACACCACTCCCCACTGCATCATTATCATATTTACTGTTCCTACAATATCTTTAATACCTTTCCGTTCCCACAGTATCATTATCATATTTACTGTTCCTACAATATCTTTAATATCTTTCACTTCCCTGCATCATTATCATATTTACTGTTCCTACAATATCTTTAATACTACCTTTCCGTTCCCACAGTATCATTATCATATTTACTGTTCCTACAATATCTTTAATATCTTTCCACTTCCCCACTGCATCATTATCATATTACTATTCCTACAATATCTTTAATACCTTTCCGTTCCCACAGTATCATTATCTATATTTCCTGTTCACAATATCTTTAATATCTTTCACTTCCCACTGCATCATTATCATATTTACTATTCCTACAATATCTTTAATACCTTTCCGTTCCCCAGTATCATTATCATATTTACCCATTCCTACAATATCTTTAATATCTTTCCACTTCCCACAGTATCATTATCATATTTACTATTCCTACAATATCTTTAATACCTTTCCGTTTCCCAATGTCATTATATATTTACTGTTCCTACAATATCTTTAATATCTTTCCACTTCCCACTGCATCATTATCATATTTACTATTCCTACAATATCTTTAATACCTTTCCGTTCCCACAGTATCATTATCATATTTACTGTTCCTACAATATCTTTAATATCTTTCCACTTCCCACTGCATCATTATCATATTTACTATTCCTACAATATCTTTAATACCTTTCCGTTCCCACAGTATCATTATCATATTTACTGTTCCTACAATATCTTTAATATCTTTCCACTTCCCACTGCATCATTATCATATTTACTATTCCTACAATATCTTTAATACCTTTCCGTTCCCACAGTATCATTATCATATTTACTGTTCCTACAATATCTTTAATATCTTTCCACTTCCCACTGCATCATTATCATATTTACTATTCCTACAATATCTTTAATACCTTTCCGTTCCCACAGTATCATTATCGTATTTACTGTTCCTACAATATCTTTAATATCTTTCCACTTCCCACTGCATCATTATCATATTTACTATTCCTATTATCTTTAATACCTTTCCGTTCCACAGTATCATTATCATGTTTACTGTTCCTACAATATCTTTAATATCTTTCCACTTTTTCATCATTATCATATTTAATATTCCTACAATATCTTTAATACCTTTTCCACTTCCGACTGTATCATTATCATATTTACTGTTCCTACAATATCTTTAATATCTTTTCCACTTCCCTACAGTATCATTATCATATTTACTATTCCTACAATATCTTTAATACCTTTCCGTTCCCACAGTATCATTATCATATTTACTGTTCCTACAATATCTTTAATGGTCTTTCCACCTCCTACTGTGGATCATTATCATATTTACTATTCCTACAATATCTTTAATACCTTTCCGTTCTACAGTATCATTATCATATTTACTGTTCCTACAATATCTTTTGAATATCTTTCCACTTCCCACTGCATCATTATCATATTTACTATTCCTACAATATCTTTAATACCTTCCGTTCCCACAGTATCATTATCATATTCATTATTCACAACATCTTTAATATCTTTCCCACTTCCCACTGCATCATTATCATATTTATTATTCCTTTGGCCACATCTTTAATACTCTTTCCGTTCCCACAGTATCATTATCATATTTACTGTTCCTACAATATCTTTACTATCTTTCCACTTCCCACTGCATCATCATTATCATATTTACTATTCCTACAATATCTAATATCCTTTCCGTTCCCACAGTATCATTATCATATTTACCGTTCCTACAAATATCTTTAATATCTTTCCACTTCCAATTTACTCATTATCATATTTACTATTCCTACAATATCTTTAATACCTTTCCGTTCCCACAGTATCATTATCATATTTACTGTTCCTACAATATCTTTAATATCTTCCTTAATTTCCCACTGCATCATTATCACATTTACTATTCCCATAATATCTTTAATACCTTTCCGTTCCTACAGTATCA
Organism: Ascarosepion bandense; assembly: GCA_037127315.1. NCBI lineage: Eukaryota > Metazoa > Mollusca > Cephalopoda > Sepiida > Sepiidae > Ascarosepion > Ascarosepion bandense. The sequence continues at coordinate 368,933 of JBBBDQ010000354.1, forward strand.
TTATCATATTTACTGTTCCTACAATATCTTTAATAATTTTCCACTTCCACAGTATCATTATCATATTTACTGTTCCTATAATATCTTTAATATCTTCCACCTCCTACAGTATCATTATCATATTTACTGTTCCTATTAATATCTTTACTACCTTCTGCCCTACAGTATCATTATCATATTTACTATTCCTACAATATCTTTAATACCTTCCGTTCCCACAGTATCATTATCATATTTACTATTCCTACAATATCTTTAATATCTTTCCACTTCCCACTGCATCATTATCATTACATTTACTGTTCCTACAATATCTTTAATACTCTTCCGTTCCCACAGTATCATTATCATATTTACTGTTCCTACAATATCTTTAATATCTTTCCACTTCCCACTGCATCAATACCTGGTTTACTATTCCTACAATATCTTTAATACCTTTCCACTCTCCATGTCCGTGGTCGTATTGTTATCATATTTACTGTTCCTACAATATCTTTAACATCTTCCACTTCCTACTGCATCATTATCATATTTACTATTCCTACAACATTCAATACCTTTCCGTTCCCACAGTATCATTATCATATTTACTATTCCTACAATATCTTTAATACCTTCAACTCCTAACAGTATCATTATCATATTTACTGTTCCCACAATATCTTTAATATCTTTCCACTTCCCACTGCATCATTATCATATTTACTATTCCTACAATATACCATAATTTCTTCTGTTCCCACAGTATCATTATCATATTTACTGTTCCTAAATATCTTAATATCTTTCCACTTCCCACTCCCACTCATTATCATACTTACTATTCCCACAATATCTTTAATACCTTCCTCTGTTCCACAGCATCATTATCATATTTACTGGTTCCTTGCCAATATCTTTAGCAATATCTTTTCCACTTCCCACTGCATCATTATCATATTTAATGTTCCTACAATATCTTTAATACCTTCAATTTCAACTGTATCATTATCATATTTACTGTTCCTACAATATCTTTAATATCTTTTCCACTTCCACTGCATCATTATCATATTTACTATTCCTACAATATCTTTAATACCTTTCCGTTCCCACAGTATCATTATCATATTTCTTACTATTCCTACAATACTTTTAATACCTTCAATCGCACAGTATCATTATCATATTTACTATTCCTACAATATCTTTAATACCTTTCCACCTTCATTATATCATTTACTGATATTTACATTATCTCTACAATATCTTTAATACCTTCTGTTCCCACAGTATCATTATCATATTTATCGTTCCTACAATATCTTTAATATCTTTCCACTTCCCACTGCATCATTATCATATTTAATATTCCCTACAATATCTTTAATACCTTCTGTCTTAACAGTATCATTATCATATTTACTAGTTCCTACAATATCTTTAATACCTTCCCGTTCTACAGTATCATTATCATATTTACTGTTCACAATATCTTTAATATCTTTCCACTTCCACTGCATCATTATCATATTTACTATTCCTACAATATCTTTAATACCTTCCGTTCCCACAGTATCATTATCATATTTACTGTTCCTACAATATCTTTAATATCTTTCCACTTCCCACTGCATCATTATCATATTTACTGTTCCTACAATATCTTTAATACCTTTCCCATCTCATATGACGATGATTATATTTACTGTTCCTACAATATCTTTAATATCTTTCCACTTCCCACTGCATCATTATCATATTTACTACTCCTACAATATCTTTAATACCTTTCCGTTCCACAGTATCATTATCATATTTACTATTCCTACAATATCTTTAATACCTTTCCGCCCCCGCTGTATCATTATCATATTTACTGTTCCATACCAATATCTTTAATATCTTTCCACTTCCCACTGCATCATTATCATATTTACTATTCCTACAATATCTTTAATACCTTTCCGTTCCCACAGTATCATTATCATATTTACTGTTCCTACAATATCTTTAATATCTTTCCACTTCCCACTGCATCATTATCATATTTACTGTTCCTACAATATCTTTAATACCTTTCCGTTCCCACAGTATCATTATCATATTTACTGTTCCTACAATATCTTTAATATCTTTCCACTTCCCACTGCATCATTATCCTTATTTACTATTCCTACAATATCTTTAATACCTTTCCGTTCCCACAGTATCATTATCATATTTACTATTCCTACAATATCTTTAACACCTTCCCGTTCCCACAGTATCATTATCATATTTACTGTTCCTACGACTACTAATATACTTTCCACTTCCTGCATCATTATCATATTTACTATTCCTACAATATCTTTAATACCTTTCCGTTCCCACAGTATCATTATCATATTTACTGTTCCTACCATCCTCTTTAATATCTTTCCACTTCCCACTGCATCATTATCATATTTACTATTCCTACAATATCTTTAATACCTTTCCGTTCCCAATCCTCATTATCATATTTACTGTTCCTACAATATCTTTAATATCTTTCCACTCCCCACTGTATCATTATCATATTTACTATTCCTACAATATCTTTAATACCTTTCCGTTCCCCAGTATCATTTATCATATTTACTGTTCCTACAATATCTTTAATATCTTTCCACTTCCCACCCTTCGACTACTATTTACTGTTCCTACAATATCTTCATTACTTTACATTCCCAATATCATTATCATATTACTGTTCCTACAATATCTTTAATATCTTTCCACTTCCCACTGCATGTTATCATATTTATATTCCTACAATATCTTTAATACCTTTCCGTTCCACAATATCATTCTGTCCTTTTTTCATGCAATATCTTTAATATCTGTATAGCTACACCATCATTATCATATTTACTGTTCCTACAATATCTTTAATACCTTTCCCATTTCAAAATTATCATTATCATATTGCTGTTCCCTCTAGCTATTTTATCTTTCACCCACTGCATCATTATCATCTTCTCTTCTACAATATCTTTCAATACCTTTCCATTCCCACAGTATCATTATCATATTCTGTTCTACAATATCTTTAATATCTTTCCACTTCCCTGCATCATTATATTTACTATTCCTAAGCCTCTTTTAACACTTTCCGTTCTACAGTATCATTATCCAATATTTACTGTTACAATATCTTTAATATCTCTTTTTCCCTTCCCTGCATCGTATATATTTACTATTACAATATCTTTATTGCTTTCCGTTCCACAGTATCATTACTATATTTACTGTTCCTACAATATCTTTAATATCTTTCACTTTTCATCATTATCATATTTACTATTCCTACAATATCTTTAATACCTTTCCGTTCCCACAGTATCATTATCATGTTTACTGTTCCTACAATATCTTTAATATCTTTCTACTTCCCTGCATCATTATCATATTTACTATTCCTACAATATCTTTATCTTTCCATTCCCCAAATCATCATTTATCATATTTACTGTTCCTACAATATCTTCATCTTTCACTCCCTTATCATTATCATATTTACTATTCCTGTTATCTTTAATACCTTTTTCCGTTCCCACAGTATCATTATCATATTTACTGTTCCTACAATATCTTTAATATCTTTCCCTTCTACTGTATCATTATCATATTTACTGTTTCTACAATATGTTTAATATCTTTCCATCCCCATAACATCATTATATCATTTACTATTCCTACAATATCTGTGCTCTTTCCCTTCTGCTGTATCGTTATCATATTTACTATTCCTGCAATGTCTTCTTCTTTCCGTTCCACGGAAGTATCATTATATATTTACTGTTCCTACAATATCTTTAATACCTTTCACTCCCACTGTATCATTATCATACTTACTAACTACAATATCTTTAATATCCTCACTTCCACCATCCATTATCATATTTACTATTCCTACAATATCTTTAATACCTTTCACTTCCAACTGTATCATTATCATATTTACTATTACAATATCTTTAATACCTTTTATTGACTGTATCATTATCATATTTACTATTCCTACAATATCTTTAATTCCTTTCCATACCACTATCATTATCATATTTACTGTTCCTACAATATCTTTCATTCTTTCCTTCCCACTGTATCATTATCATATTTACTATTCCTACAATATCTTTAATTCCTTTACTTCCTACAACTGTTTATCATATTTATATTCTCTGTCTCTTCCTTTCCACTTCCAAATGTATCATTATCTACATATTTACTATTCCTACAATATCTTTAATACCACTTCCCCACAGTATCATTATCATATTTTACTGTTCTACAATATCTTTAATTCCTTTCCACTTCCACTGTATCATTATCATATTTACTATTCCTACAATATCTTTAATTCCTTTCCACTTCCTACAGTATCATTATCCTGTATTTACAATTCCTACAATATCTTTAATACCTTTCCGTTCCCACAGTATCATTATCATATTTACTGTTCCTACAATATCTTTAATATCTTTCCCACTCCCCCCACTGTATCATTATCCTTGTTACTATTCTACAATATCTTTAATACCTTTCCGTTCCACAGTATCATTATCATATTTACTGTTCCTACAATATCTTTAATATCTTTCCGCCCTGTATCATTATCATATTTACTATTCCTACAATATCTTTATGCTACGTTTCGATATCATTATCTGTTTTGTTCCTACAATATCTTTAATATCTTTCCCTTACCTGTATCATTATCATATTTACTATTATTATCTTTAATATCTTTCACTTCCTACTTGCATCATTATCATATTTACTGTTCCTACAATATCTTTAATATCTTTTGCCACTTCCCTACACCATCATTATCATATTTACTATTCTAGTAATATCTTCTTCTTTCCGTTCCCACTGATATCATTATCATATTTACTGTTCCACAATATCTTTAATATCTTTCTCCCCACTGTATCATTATCATATTTTACTATTCCTACAATATCTTTAATACCTTTTCCGTTCCCATTATCATTATCACTTTTGTTCCTACAATATCTTTAATATCTTTCCACTACTGTATCATTATCATATTTACTGTTCTACAATATCTTTAATATCTTTCCCTCCCCACTGTCATTATCATATTTACTATTCCTACAATATCTTTAATATCTTTCCACTTCCTGTCATTGTCATATTTACTATTCCTACAATATCTTTTTGTACCTTTCGTTCCCACAGTATCATTATCATATTTACTACTGTTCACACAATATCTTTAATACCTTTCCACTCCCCACTGTATCATTATCATATTTACTATTCCTACAATATCTGTACCTTTCCATTCCCACAGTATCATTATCATATTTACCTGTTCCTACAATATCTTTAATATCTCCACTTCCCACTGCATCATTATCATATTTACTATTCCCTGCAATATCTTTAATACCTTTCCCATACCTTTGCTGTCATTATCATATTTACTATTCACAATATCTTTTATTACCTTTCCACTTCCGACTGTACATCATTATCATATTTTACTATTCCTACAATATCTTTAATACCTTTCCACTTCCACTGTATCATTATCATATTTACTATTCCTACAATATCTTTAATACCTTTCCACTTCCGACTGTATCATTATCATATTTACTATTCCTACAATATCTTTAATACCTTTCCACTTCCCCCAGCTTGTATCCATTATCATATTTACTATTCCTACAATATCTTTAATACTGCTTTCCACTTCCAACTATTATCATTATCATTTTTACTATTCCTACAATATCTTTAATACCTTTCCACTTCCCACAACTGTATCATTATCATATTTACTATTCCTACAATATCTTTAATACCTTTCGCTTCAACTGCATCATTATCATATTTACTATTCCCAATATCTTTAATACCTTCCACTTCCGACTGTATCATTGTCATATTTACTATTACTACAATATCTTTAATACCTTTCCACTTCCAACTGTATCATTATCATATTTACTATTCCTACAATATCTTTAATACCTTTCAAAATTCAGCACCATCATTTTATCATGTTTTACTATTCCTACAATATCTTTAATACCTTTCCACTTCCTACAGTCTCATTATCATTTTTACTATTCCTACAATATCTTTAATACTTTTCCACTTCCAACTGTATCATTATCATATGTACTATTCCTGCAATATCTTTAATACCTTTCCACATCCATCTGTATCTGTTATCATATTTACTATTCCTACAATATCTTTAATACCTTTCCACTTCCGACTGTATCATTATCATATTTGCTATTCCAATATCTTTAATACCTTTCCCTTTTGTATCATTATCATATTTACTATTCCTCCAATATCTTTAATACCTTTCCACTTTAAACTGTCATTATCATATTTACTATTCCTACAATGCTTTGTACACTTTCACACCTTTACCAGTCTCATTATTATATTAACTATTCCTACAATATCTTTAATACCTTTCCACTTTAACTGTATCATTATCATATTTACTATTCCTACAATATCTTTATACCTTTCCCTTCAACTGTATCATTATCATGTTTACTATTCACAATATCTTTGTACACCTTTCCACTTCCGACTGTATCATTATCATATTTACTATTCCTACAATATCTTTAATACCTTTCACTTCCTACAGTCTCATTATCATAAATACCTATTCCTACAATATCTTTAATACCTTTCCCGTAGCTGTATCATTATCATACTTACTATTTCTACAATATCTTTAATACCTTTCCACTTCCTACAGTCGTGTCATATTTACTATTCCTACAATATCTTTAATACCTTTTCCACTTCCCCAGTATCATTATCATATTTACTTTTTGTTCTACAATATCTTTAATTCCTTTCCCACTTCCCACTGTATCATTATCATATTTCTATTCCTACAATATCTTCAATTTCCTTTCCACTTCCTACAGTATCATTATCATATTTACAATTCTACAATATCTTCCGTCCTTTCACTTCCACTGTATCATTATCATATTTACTATTCCTACAGCCCAATATCTTTAATACCTTCCATAGCTTCAACATCATTATCATTTTTACTATTCCTACAATATCTTTAATACCTTTCCACTTTGACTGTATCATTATCTGTATTTACTATTCCTACAATATCTTTAATACCTTTCCCTTCACCATTTCTCATTATCATATTTACTATTCCCTACAATATCTTTAATACCTTTACCACTTCAACTGTATCATTATCATATTTACTATTCCTACAATATCTTTAATACCTTTCCACTTCCTACAGTCTCATTATCATATTTACTATTCCTACAATATCTTTAATACCTTTCACTTTATTATCATTATCATATTTACTGTTCCTACAATATCTTTAATTCCTTTCCCTTCCCACTGTATCATTATCGTATTTACTATTCCTACAATATCTTTAATTCCTTTCCACTTTACCTACAGTATCATTATCTGTATTTACAATTCCTACAATATCTTTACAATTTCCTTTCCACTTCCCACTGTATCATTGTCATATTTACTATTCCTACAATATCTTTAATACCTTTCCACTTCCAACTGTATCATTATCATTTTTACTATTCCTACAATATCTTTAATACCTTTCCACTTCCCACAGTATCATTATCATATTTACTATTCCTACAATATCTTTAATATCTTTCCACTTCCCACTGTATCATTATCATATTTACTATTCCTACAATATCTTTAATACCTTTCAACTTCCAACGGTATCATTATCATATTTACTATTCCTACAATATCTTTAATTCCTTTCCACTTCCCACTGTATCATTATCATATTTACTATTCCTACAATATCTTTAATACCTTTCCACTTCCTACAGTCTCATTATCATATTTACTGTTCCTACAATACCTTTAATACCTTTCCACTTCCTACAGTCTCATTATCATATTTACTATTCCTACAATATCTTTAATTCCTTTCCACTTCCCACTGTATCATTATCATATTTACTATTCCTACAATATCTTTAATACCTTTCCGCTTCCCACAGTATCATTATCATATTTGCTGTTCCTACAATATCTTTAATACCTTTCCACTTCCTACAGTCTCATTATCATATTTACTATTCCTACAATATCTTTAATACCTTCACGTTCACTGTATCACTATCATATTTACTATTCCTACAATATCATTAATACCTTTCCGCTTCCCTACTGTATCATTGCCATATTTACTGTTCCTACAATATATTTAATACCTTTCCGCTTCCAACAGTATCATTATCATGTTTACTGTTCCTACAATATCTTTAATACCTTTCCACTTCCTACAGTCTCATTATCATATTTACTATTCCTACAATATCTTTAATACCTTTCCACTTCCGACTGTATCATTATCATATTTACTATTCCTACAATATCTTTAATACCTTTCCACTTCCCACTGTATCATTATCATATTTACTGTTCCTACAATATCTTTAATACCTTTCCACTTCCTACAGTCTCATTATCATATTTACTGTTCCTACAATATCTTTAATACCTTTCCACTTCCAAACTGTATCATTATCATATTTACTAATCCTACAATATCTTTAATACCTTTCCACTTCCAACTGTATCATTATCATATTTACTGTTCCTACAATATCTTTTGTACCTTTCCATTTCCCACAGTATCATTATCATATTTCCTGTTCCTACAATATGTTTAATACCTTTCCACTTCCCACTGTATCATTATCATATTTACTATTCCTACAATATCTTTAATACCTTTCCACTTCCGACTGTATCATTATCATATTTACATTCCTACAATATCTTTAATACCTTTCCACTTCCAACTGTATCATTATCATATGTACTATTCCTACAATATCTTTAATACCTTTCCACTTCCAACTGTATCATTATCATTTTTACTATTCCCTACAATATCTTTAATACCTTTCCACTTCCAACTGTATCATTATCATATTTACTATTCCTACAATATCTTTAATACCTTTCTACTTCCAACTGCATCATTATCATATTACTATTCCTACAATATCTTTAATACCTTTCCACTTCCAAACTGTATCATTATCATATTTACTATTCCTACAATATCTTTAATACCTTTTCCACTTTAACTGTATCATTATCATATTTACTATTCCTACAATATCTTTAATACCTTTCAAATTCCAACTGTATCAATTATCTGTATTTACTATTCCTACAATATCTCTTTAATACCTTTCACTTCCTACAGTCTCATTATCATTTTTACTATTCCTACAATATCTTTAATACTTTTTTCCACTTCCAACTGTATCATTATCATATGTACTATTCCTGCAATATCAACTTTAATACTTTCCACATCCATCTGTATCATTAATATATTTACTATTCCTACAATATCTTTAATACCTTTCCACTTCCGACTGTATCATTATCATATTTGCTATTCCTACAATATCTTCATACCTTTCCACTTCCCACTGTATCATTATCATATTTTTATTCCTCCAATATCTTAATACCTTTCCACTTCCGACTGTATCATTATCATATTTACTATTCCTACAATAGCTTTAATACCTTTCCACTTCCTACAGTCTCATTATTATATTTACTATTCCTACAATATCTTTAATACCTTTCCACTTCAACACCCATCATTATCATATTTACTATTCTTACTACAATATCTTTGGCCACTTTCCACTTCCAACTGTATCATTATCATATTTACTATTCCTACAATATCTTTAATACCTTTCCATACCGACTGTATCATTATCATATTTACTATTCCTACAATATCTTTAATACCTTTCCACTTCCTACAGTCTCATTATCATATTTACTATTCCTACAATATCTTTAATACCTTTCCACTTCCAACTGTATCATTATCATACTTACTATTCCTACAATATCTTTAATACCTTTCCACTTCCTACAGTCTCATTATCATATTTACTATTCCTACAATATCTTTAATACCTTTCCACTTCCCACAATCATCATTATCATATTTACTGTTCCTACAATATCTTTAATTCCTTTCCACTTCCACTACTGTCATTATCATATTTACTATTCCTACAACCTCTTTAATTCCTTTCCACTTCCTACAGTATCATTATCATATTTACAATTCCTACAATATCTTTAATTCCTTTCCACTTCCCACTGTATCATTATCATATTTACTATTCCTACAATATCTTTAATACCTTTCCACTTCCAACTGTATCATTATCATTTTTACTATTCCTACAATATCTTTAATACCTTTCCACTTCCGACTATTATCATTATCATATTTACTATTCCTACAATATCTTTAATACCTTTCCACTTCCTACATTCTCATTATCATATTTACTATTCCTACCAATATCTTTAATACCTTTCCACTTCCAACTGTATCATTATCATATTTACTATTCCTACAATATCTTTAATACCTTTCCACTTCCTACAGTCTCATTATCATATTTACTATTCCTACAATATCTTTAATACCTTTCCACTTCCCACAGTATCATTATCATATTTACTGTTCCTACAATATCTTTAATTCTTTCCACTTCCCACTGTATCATTATCATATTTACTATTCCTACAATATCTTTAATTCCTTTCCACTTCCTACAGTATCATTATCATATTTACAATTCCTACAATATCTTTAATTCCTTTCCACTTCCTGTATCATTATCATATTTACTATTCCTACAATATTTTTAATACCTTTCCACTTCCAACTGTATCATTATCATTTTTACTATTCCTACAATATCTTTAATACCTTTCCACTTCCCACAGTATCATTATCATATTTACTATTCCTACAATATCTTTAATATCTTTCCACTTCCCACTGTATCATTATCATATTTACTATTCCTACAATATCTTTAATACCTTTCAACTCCAACGGTATCATTATCATATTTACTATTCCTACAATATCTTTAATTCCTTTTCACTTCCCACTGTATCATTATCATATTTACTATTCCTACAATACGCATCTTTAATACCTTTCCACTTCCTACAGTCTCATTATCATATTTACTGTTCCTACAATACCTTTAATACCTTTCCACTTCCTACAGTCTCATTATCATATTATTTACTATTCCTACAATATCTTTAATTCCTTTCCACTTCCCACTGTATCATTATCATATTTACTATTCCTACAATATCTTTAATACCTTTCCGCTTCCCACAGTATCATTATCATATTTACTGTTCCTACAATATCTTTAATACCTTTCCACTTCCTACAGTCTCATTATCATATTTACTATTCCTACAATATCTTTAATACCTTTCCGTTCCCACTGTATCACTATCATATTTACTATTCCTACAATATCATTAATACCTTTCCGCTTCCTACTGTATCATTATCATATTTACTGTTCCTACAATATATTTAATACCTTTCCGCTTCCAACAGTATCATTATCATGTTTACTGTTCTACAATATCTTTAATACCTTTCCACTTCCTACAGTCTCATTATCATATTTACTATTCCTACAATATCTTTAATACCTTTCCACTCCCCCACTGTATCATTATCATATTTACTATTCCTACAATATATTTAATACCTTTCCGCTTCCAACAGTATCATTATCATGTTTACTGTTCCTACAATATCTTTAATACCTTTCCACTTCCTACAGTCTCATTATCATATTTACTATTCCTACAATATCTTTAATACCTTTCCACTTCCGACTGTATCATTATCATATTTACTATTCCAACAATATCTTTAATACCTTTCCACTTCCCACTGTATCATTATCATATTTACTGTTCCTACAATATCTTTAATACCTTTCCACTTCCTACAGTCTCATTATCATATTTACTGTTCCTACAATATCTTTAATACCTTTCCACTTCCGACTGTTATCATTATCATATTTACTAATCCTACAATATCTTTAATACGTACCACTTCCAACTGTATCATTATCATATTTACTGTTCCTACAATATCTTTTGTACCTTTCCATTTCCCACAGTATCATTATCATATTTCCTGTTCCTACAATATGTTTAATACCTTTCCACTTCCCTGTATCATTATCATATTTACTATTCCTACAATATCTTTAATACCTTTCCACTTCCGACTGTATCATTATCATATTTACTATTCCTACAATATCTTTAATACCATTCCACTTCCGACTGTATCATTATCATATTTACTATTCCTACAACGAAAACTTTAATACCTTTCCACTTCCTACAGTCTCATTATCATATTTACTATTCCTACAATATCTTTAATTCCCTTTCCACTTCCCACTGTATCATTATCATATTTACTATTCCTACAATATCTTTAATACCTTTCCACTTCCAACTGTATCATTATCATTTTTTACTATTCCTACAATATCTTTAATACCTTTCCACTTCCCCAGTATCATTATCATATTTACTATTCCTACAATATCTTTAATACCTTTCCACTTCCAACTGTATCATTATCATTTTTACTATTCCTACAATATCTTTAATTCCTTTCCACTTCCCACTGTATCATTATCATATTTACTGTTCCTACAATATCTTTAATACCTTTCCACTTCCTACAGTCTCATTATCATATTTACTGTTCCTACAATATCTTTAATACCTTTCCCCACTTCAAACTGTATCATTATCATATTTACTAATCCTACAATATCTTTAATACCTTTCCACTTCCTACATTCTCATTATCATATTTACTATTTCTACAATATCTTTAATATACCTTTCCACTTCCAACTGTATCATTATCATATTTACTATTCCTACAATATCTTTAATACCTTTCCACTTCCTACAGTCTCATTTATCATATTTACTATTCCTACAATATCTTTAATACCTTTCACTTCAACTGTATCATTATCATACTTACTATTCCTACAATATCTTTAATACCTTTCCACTTCCTACAGTCTCATTATCATATTTACTATTCCTACAATATCTTTAATACCTTTCCACTTCCCACAGTATCATTATCATATTTACTGTTCCTACAATATCTTTAATTCCTTTCCACTTCCCACTGTATCATTATCATATTTACTATTCCTACAATATCTTTAATTCCTTTCCACTTCCTACAGTATCATTATCATATTTACAATTCCTACAATATCTTTAATTCCTTTCCACTTCCCACTGTATCATTATCATATTTACTATTCCTACAATATCTTTAATACCTTTTCCACTTCAGCACCTTATCATTATCATTTTTACTATTCCTACAATATCTTTAATACCTTTCCACTTCCGACTGTATCATTATCATATTTACTATTCCTACAATATCTTTAATACCTTTCCACTTCCTACATTCTCATTATCATATTTACTATTCCTACAATATCTTTAATACCTTTCCACTTCCAACTGTATCATTATCATATTTACTATTCCTACAATATCTTTAATACCCTTCACTTCCTACAGTCTCATTATCATATTTACTATTCCTACAATATCTTTAATACCTTTCCACTTCCCACAGTATCATTATCATATTTACTGTTCCTACAATATCTTTAATTCCTTTCCACTTCCCACTGTATCATTATCATATTTACTATTCCTACAATATCTTTAATTCCTTTCCGCTTCCTACAGTATCATTATCATATTTACAATTCCTACAATATCTTTAATTCCTTTCCACTTCCCACTGTATCATTATCATATTTACTATTCCTACAATATTTTTAATACCTTTCCACTTCCAACTGTATCATTATCATTTTTACGTATTCCCTACAATATCTTTAATACCTTTCACTTCCCACAGTATCATTATCATATTTACTATTCCTACAATATCTTTAATATCTTTCGCCCACTGTATCATTATCATATTTACTATTCCTACAATATCTTTAATACCTTTCAACTTCCAACATTATCATTATCATATTTACTATTCCTACAATATCTTTAATTCCTTTCCACTTCCCACTGTATCATTATCATATTTACTATTCCTACAATATCTTTAATACCTTTCCACTTCCTACAGTCTCATTATCATATTTACTGTTCCTACAATACCTTTAATACCTTTCCACTTCCTACAGTCTCATTATCATATTTACTATTCCTACAATATCTTCTTAATTCCTTTCCACTTCCCACTGTATCATTATCATATTTACTATTCCTACAATATCTTTAATACCTTTCCGCTTCCCACAGTATCATTATCATATTTACTGTTCCTACAATATCTTTAATACCTTTCCACTTCCCTACAGTCTCATTATCATATTTACTATTCCTACAATATCTTTAATACCTTTCCGTTCCCACTGTATCACTATCATATTTACTATTCCTACAATATCATTAATACCTTTCCGCTTCCTACTGTATCATTATCATATTTACTGTTCCTACAATATATTTAATACCTTTTCCGCTTCCAACAGTATCATTATCATGTTTACTGTTCCTACAATATCTTTAATACCTTTCCACTTCCTACAGTCTCATTATCATATTTACTATTCCTACAATATCTTTAATACCTTTCCACTCCCCACTGTATCATTATCATATTTACTATTCCTACAATATATTTAATACCTTTCCGCTTCCAACAGTATCATTATCATGTTTACTGTTCCTACAATATCTTTAATACCTTTTCCACTTCCTATGATCTCATTATCATATTTACTATTCCTACAATATCTTTAATACCTTTCCACTTCCATTCTTATCATTATCATATTTACTATTCCAACAATATCTTTAATACCTTTCCCACTTCCCTGTATCATTATCATATTTACTGTTCCTACAATATCTTTAATACCTTTCCACTTCCTACAGTCTCATTATCATATTTACTGTTCCTACAATATCTTTAATACCTTTCCACTTCCGACTGTATCATTATCATATTTACTAATCCTACAATATCTTTAATACCTTTCCACTTCCAACTGTATCATTATCATATTTACTGTTTCTACAATATCTTTTGTACCTTTCCATTTCCCACAGTATCGTTATCATATTTCCTGTTCCTACAATATGTTTAATACCTTTCTCCCACTATTATCATTATCATATTTACTATTCCCTACAATATCTTTAATACCTTTCCACTTCCGACTGTATCATTATCATATTTACTATTCCTACAATATCTTTAATACCATTCCACTTCCGACTGTATCATTATCATATTTACTATTCCTACAATAGCTTTAATACCTTTCCACTTCCTACAGTCTCATTATCATATTTACTATTCCTACAATATCTTTTAATTCCTTTCCACTTCCCTGTATCATTATCATATTTACTATTCCTACAATATCTTTAATACCTTTCCACTTCCAACTGTATCATTATCATTTTTACTATTCCTACAATATCTTTAATACCTTTCCACTTCCCACAGTATCATTATCATATTTACTATTCCTACAATATCTTTAATACCTTTCCACTTCCAACTGTATCATTATCATTTTTACTATTCCTACAATATCTTTAATTCCTTTCCCACTTCCCCACTGTATCATTATCATATTTACTATTCCTACAATATGTTTAATACCTTTCCACTTCCCACTGTATCATTATCATATTTACTATTCCTACAATATCTTTAATACCTTTCCACTTCCAACTGTATCATTATCATATTTACTATTCCTACAATATATTTAATACCTTTCCACTTCCAACTATATCATTATCATTTTTACTATTCCTACAATATCTTTAATATCTTTCCACTTCCCACAGTGTCATTATCATATTTACTGTTCCTACAATATCTTTTGTACCTTTCCATTTCCCACAGTATCTGTAATGTGATCGATACCGACTTAGCAGACCGGTTGCAGTCACTTTCTCACCAGCGTGACGTAGCTTCCCTGTCCTTCTACTCTAAATATTTTCATGGCTTCTGCTCCGATGAACTTAGATCACTGGTACCCCCCCCCCCAGTTATGAATTAGCAACTCGGTCCAACACTTTTACAGAGAAACAGATAAGATGTAACCTCAATTTCTACTCTCATAGCTTCTTTTCTCGCACTTTCCGCCTGTGGAATTCCCCTCCGTATACTTGCTTCCCTGACAGCTACAATCTCCAGGAATTTAAATGTAAGGTCAATAGACACCTTCTAACAAACTAACTCGCACCCATTCTCTCAAACATTCTTCCCATCTAGACAAACCTCATCCTCGGTATCATTACCCGTCTATCATCCTTCCTCTGACATTTCCTACATCTAGACAATCTTTCTCGTCACTTTCCTCTATATAACCCCCTGCGTAACAGTGGCAGTGAAATGCCTTGCTTGGGGTGAAATGATTAAAACATATTTCCAGTTCTCACTGACTCTTATATATCTTTCTACCTTCCACTGCATCTTTTATAGCTTTTCTGTTTCTGCTGATTCTTTAAAATTTTTCCACATTTACTTTATATTTAATATAATTCCAGTTTCCACTATGTCTTTAACAACCTTTCAGTTCATATTATATCTATATCTTTCCAGTGTCCGCTGTATCATTAAAACATTTCCAGTCATCACTGTATCATTAATAATTTTTCAGTTCCTAGGATATCTTAAATATCTTGCTACTTCCAATTGTAATATTCCAAATCCCATTATATCTCAAATATTTTTCTAGTTTCCACTGTATCTTTAATAATTTTTAATTCCGAATATAATTGTAATTATTTTCCCTTCCTCCTTGTATCTTTAATAACTTTTGTAATTCCGGATTTAATTGTAATTAATTTCCCGTTCTCGCTGTATCTTTAATAACTTTTTAATTCCAGTTATAATTGTAATTAATTTTCCCTTCCTCACTGTATCTTTAATAATTTCTAATTCCTGAAATAACTGTAATTAGTATCTCTTCCTCCTTGTATATTTAATAACTTTCTAATTCTGGATATAATTATAATTAGTATCCCGTCCTCACTGAATGTTTAGTAACTTTCTAATTCCGGATATAATTGTAATTATTTTCCTGTCCTCACTGAATTTTTAATAATTTCTAATTCCAATCTATTTGTAATTAGTTCCTGTTCTCACTATATCATTGATAACTTTCGAATTCTGAATATAAATTGTAATTAGTTTCCCGTCCTCAATGAATTTTTAATAACTTTCTAATTCCGAATATAATTGTAATTAGTTTCCCTTCCTCCTTGTATCTTTAATACCTTTCTAATTCCGGATATAATGGTAATTAGTTTCCCGTCATCACTGAATCTGTAATAACTTTCTAATTCCGGATTTAATTGTAATTAATTTCCCGTCCTTTCCGTATCTTTCGTAATTTCTAATTCCGGATATAATTGTAATTAGTTTCCCGTCCTCACTGAATCTTTAATAACTTTTTAATTCTGGATATAATAGTAGTTAGTTTCTCGTCCTCACTGAATATGTAATCATTTCTTATTTTGGATATAATTGTAATTAGATTCCTGTCCTCGCTGTATCTTTAATAACTTTTTAATTCCGAAAGAATTGTAATTAGTTTCTCTTTCTCCTTGTATATTTAATAACTTTCTAATTCTGGATATAATTGTAATTATTTTCCCGTCCTCAATGTATCTTTAATAACTTTGTAATTCCGGTTAAAACTGTAAGTAGTTTCCCGTCCTCACTGTATCTTTAATAACTTTCTTATTCTGTATGTATTTTGTTATTAATTTCTCTTTCCCACTGTATTTTTAATAACTTTCTAAATCTGGATATAATTGCAATTAGTTTCCCGTCCTCTGTGTATCTCTAATATTTTTTTAAAATTCTGGATATAACCGTAATTAGTTCCCGTTCTCACGGCATCTTTAATAACCTCCTAATTACGGATATAATTGTAATTTAATTTGCCGTACTCACTGTACCCTTAATAATTTTATTCACAGATCCCATCATATTTTTTTATATCTTCCAGGTTCGACTGTATACTTTCCCCAATATCATTTATATATTTGCAGTACCCGATGTGACTTTAATATGTTTCTAGTTCCTTCAATGTCAAATATCTTTCTAGCTCCCACAATATCAATAATATATTTCCATTTTCCGCCGTAACATTAATATCTTTCCAACTGACGACGTATCTTTCCAAATTAGGACGTATCTGTAATGGGGACGTAATCCTTCAAAGTTCCCATTGTATTTTAAATATTTTTCCAATTACCCATGTTATCTTTCCAAATCACACTGCATATTTAACTATCTTTCTAGTTCCCGCTAAATTTTTAATATTTCTCTAATTTCAAATATATATTTAATATTTCCCCTGCTCACTATGCTATTAATACATTTCCAGTTCCAATGGTATCTTCAATATCTTTATAGATCACACTTAAACATTCATATCATTTCAGTTTCCGCAATATATTGAATATATTTCCACTTCCCACTGTATTTGATATCCAGATCCCTTTATATCTTTAATATAGTTCCATTCCTCCGAATATTTAATGCCGTTTCATTTACGGCTGTATTAAAAATATCATTCCATTTCTCGTTGTATCATTAATATTATTACAGATCACACCGCGAGTTAAATATCTTTGCAGTTCACACTATATCATAAAAATAATTCCAGTTCCCGTTTTTGTCGTTAATATCATTAGGATCACACCGTGAGTGAAATATCTATGCAGTTCATACTATATCATTAAGATAATTCAAGTTCCCGTTTTTATCATTAATATCATTAGAGATCACACCATGAGTTAAATATCTTTGCAGTTCATACTATATCATTAAGATAATTCAAGTTCCCGTTTTTGTCGTTAATATCATTAGGATCACACCATGAGTTAAATATCTATGCAGTTCACACGACATCGTTAAGATAATTCCAGTTCCCGATGTATCTTTAATACAATTACATATACCACTGTATATTTAATATCTTTCACGGAGTATTAAAAAATATTTTTCCACTTCCCGTTTTCAATAACGACCAAGTTCCCACTATATCTTTAATAGCTTTCCAGTTAACACTCCATCTTTAATGCCTTTTCACCTACCAACCTTTTGAGATCCGGATGCATCTTTAATATTGTTATGTTGACAATCTTCGTCGCCACTGTTATGTCGTGAGTAAGAAGAAATAACTCAACAACAGGAATAGGTTAATTGTTGTATTCCGTGAAAATAGTATTTACAAAGGTTATTAGTATCCAATACAAGAATAAAGGTTAATCGTTCCAACCGTCGTAAGACGTAGTATGAGCAATGGGTACTTCCGGGTCGTCACCGGAAGTCTACGACTGACTTGTCGATCGGCTGCTCGGCACACTCTCCTACGTAGATGCCAGCATTATTTTACATAGTAATGGAATAGTCCATTATAGCCGAATAGGCGCGGGCGTCCCAACAAATATTTTTCAAGTTCCCACTGTATCTTTAATATCCCTGCAGTCTCTCAGTATCTTTAATAACTTTCCAGTTCCTTGTTCACAATTAATATCTTTACAATTCCCACGTTATTGTTAAACATTACACTGCACTTTTAACTTCTGCTATTCACCTAGAAGTCCTTGACAAAATCCAACGGAGAATCTGTAATGACTTGGCAGATCGAATTCACCAGCGCAATGTGTCTCCAGCGCAATGTGTCTTTTGTGTCTCTTCTACAAATATTTTCACGGCTTCTGCTCAGATGAACTTAGCTCACTGGTACCCACTATATATGAATCTACTCGAACCAGAAGATTAGCAACTATGTCGCACCATTTTACGGTGAAACCAATAAATTATAAACATAACTTCTACTCCATCAGCTTCTTTTCTCGCACTTCATAACTGTAGAATTCCTTTCGGTTTACTTGCTTTCCCAACAGCTACAATCTTCAAGAATTTAAATGTAAAGTCAATAGTCATCTCCTATCTCACTAACTTGCATCCTCTCTCTCTCATAATCTTTTCTTCGTCAACTCAGCTCTCATCAGTATTCTCATCCTTCTTTTACTCTTTTTTGACACCAACTGTAACCTGTCACTCTCTTTCATAACATTTCTCTTAAAAGTGGCAGTAAAATGCCTTGCTTGTAGCGACAGGATTATAAAAAAAAACAAAAAACTATCTTCTAGTTTCCGTTATGTCCTTAATATTTTAACAGGTGTTACTGTAGCTTTAATAGTTCCACAATGACAAATATATGTTTGATATATTTCTGCTTCCCACTGTATATTCTATCCAAGTCTTTGTATATCTTTAATATCTTTTCAGTTACCACTGAATATTTCATATCATTTCATCAACAGCTGTATCATAAATATATTTCCAATTCCCGCTATATTATTAATATCTTTCTTTTCCCACTCTAGCCTTAATATATTTTCAGTTCAGGGGATATCATTAAAATAATTCTATTTCCTGTTGTATCTTTAATATCATTACATATCCTACTGCATATGTAATATCTGTCCAGTTCCTGCATTTTATCAAATAAAGTTGCAGTTCCCACTCTGTCATCAATATCTGTCCTGTTCCTGCACTTTATCAAATAAAGTTGCAGTTCCCACTCAGTCATCAATATCTGTCCAGTTCCTGCACTTTATCAAATAAAGTTGCAGTTCCCACTCTGTCATCAATATCTGTCCAGTTCCTGCACTTTATCAAATAAAGTTGCAGTTCACACTCTGTCATCAATATCTGTCCAGTTCCTGCACTTTAGCAAATAAAGTTGCAGTTCCCACTCTGTCATCAATATCTGTGCTGTTCCTGCACTTTATCAAATAAAGTTGCAGTTCCCACTCAGTCATCAATATCTGTCCAGTTCCTGCACTTTATCAAATAAAGTTGCAATTCCCACTCTGTCATCAATATCTGTCCAGTTCCTGCACTTTATCAAATAAAGTTGCAGTTCCCACTCTGTCAATATCTGTCCAGTTCCTGCACTTTCTCAAATAAAGTTGCAGTTCCCACTCAGTCATCAATATCTGTCCTGTTTCTTCACTTTAGTAAATAAAGTTGCAGTTCCCACTCTGTCATCAATATCTGTCCTGTTCCTTCACTTTATCAAATAAAGTTGCAGTTCCCACTCTGTCATCAATATCTGTCCAGTTCCTGCACTTTAGCAAATAAAGTTGCAGTTCCCACTCTGTCATCAATATCTGTCCAGTTCCTGCACTTTATCAAAATAAAGTTGCATTTCCCACTCTGTCAATATCTGTCCAGTTCCTGCACTTTCTCAAATAAAGTTGCAGTTCCCACTCAGTCATCAATATCTGTCCTGTTCCTTCACTTTATCAAATAAAGTTGCAGTTCCCACTCAGTCATCAATATCTGTCCTGTTCCTGCACTTTATCAAATAAAGTTGCAGTTCCCACTCAGTCATCAATATCTGTCCTGTTCCTGCACTTTAGCAAATAAAGATGCAGTTCCCACTCTGTCATCAATATCTGTCCAGTTCCTGCACTTTATCAAATAAAGTTGCAGTTCCCACTCTGTCATCAATATCTGTCCAGTTCCTGCACTTTCTCAAATAAAGTTGCAGTTCCCACTCTGTAATCATTATCTGTCCAGTTCCTGCACTTTAGCAAATAAAGTTGCAGTTCCCACTCTGTCATCAATATCTGTCCAGTTCCTGCACTTTAGCAAATAAAGATGCAGTCCCCACTCTGTCATCAATATCTGTCCAGTTCCTGCACTTTCTCAAATAAAGTTGCAGTTCCCACTCTGTCATCAATATCTGTCCAGTTCCTTCACTTTATCAAATAAAGTTGCAGTTCCCACTCTGTCATCAATATCTGTCCAGTTCCTGCACTTTCTCAAATAAAGTTGCAGTTCCCACTCTGTCATCAATATC
This sequence comes from Ascarosepion bandense, assembly GCA_037127315.1. NCBI lineage: Eukaryota > Metazoa > Mollusca > Cephalopoda > Sepiida > Sepiidae > Ascarosepion > Ascarosepion bandense. The sequence goes on from JBBBDQ010000354.1 coordinate 390,823, forward strand.
TGTCCAGTTCCTGCACTTTAGCAAATAAAGTTGCAGTTCCCACTCTGTCATCAATATCTGTCCAGTTCCTGCACTTTCTCAAATAAAGTTGCAGTTCCCACTCTGTCATCAATATATGTCCAGTTCCTTCACTTTATCAAATAAAGTTGCAGTTCCCACTCTGTCATCAATATCTGTCCAGTTCCTGCACTTTCTCAAATAAAGTTGCAGTTCCCACTCTGTCATCAATATCTGTCCAGTTCCTGCACTTTAGCAAATAAAGTTGCAGTTCCCACTCTGTCATCAATATCTGTCCAGTTCCTGCACTTTATCAAATAAAGTTGCAGTTCCCACTCCGTCATCAATATCCGTCCAGTTATTTATGAATCTTTAACATATTTCCAGTGCTCACAATATCTTTTATATTTTTTCCAGTTCTCATAATATATTTAATATATTTCCAGTTCCACCTTCATTTTTTCATTATATTGATAAAATTATTCGAGTCCCACTGCAACATTAATATATTAAAAGTTGCTACAGCATATGTACAATATTTCACTTACCACTATATCGTTAATATATTTCCAGTTCCCGCGGTATATATATAATAAAATTTGATTTTCCAGTGTATATGTAATATCTTTCTCATTACTATTTAATTCCATTCCCAAAGTGTCTAGAATATGTTTCTGGACGCCAGGGTGACCTTAATGTATTTCCACATTTCACAATATCTTTAATATCATTCAAGTTCCCACAGAAACTACCATATATTTTAACATTTGACAATATTTTTAACATTATTAAAGTTCCCACTGTAACTTTAATATATTTCTACACTTTGCAATAACATTAATATTATTCAAGTTTCCACTGTAGCTTTAATATACTTTCACATTTCACAATATCTTTAATATCATTCAATTTCCCGCTGTAACTTAAATACATTTTCACATTTCACAATATCTTTAATATCATTCAATTTCCCACTGTAACTTAAATACATTTTCACATTTCACAATATCTTTAATATTATTCAAGTTCCCACTGTAAATTTAATACATTTTCACATTTCACAATATCTTTACTATCAATGAAGTCCTCACTGTACTTTTAATATGTTTTCACATATCACAATATATTTAATTTTATTCAAGTTCCCACTGTAACTTTAATATATTTTCACATTTCACAATATCTTTAATATCATTCAATTTCCCACTGTAACTTAAATACATTTTCACATTTCACAATACCTTTAATATTATTCATGTTCACACTGTAAATTTAATACATTTTCACATTTTACAATATCTTTACTATCAATGAAGTCCCCACTGTACTTTTAATATATTTTCACATTTACAATATCTTTAATATTATTTAAGTTTCCAATGTATATTTAATATAAATGCAAATCAGTTTATTATTTCGGTATTTTTAATCACATTCCAGTTGCCTTTGTATCATTAATGTAATGCCAGTTCCCAAGATGCCATTAGCACTATTCATCTTTATCTGTCCATATACCACTGTGCTCTTAATACCAGTCCCGTCTATACATTTAATAGCTTCACAGTTCCCACTATATCTTTCTTATTGCTATAATATCTTTAAAATTTGTTCTTATTGCTATAATATCTTTAAAATATTGCTACAATATCTTTAAAATTTGTTCTTATTGCTATAATATCTTTAAAATATTGCTACAATATCTTTAAAATTTGTTCTTATTGCTATAATATCTTTAAAATATTGCTAAATATCTTTAAAATTGGTTCTTATTGCTATAATATCTTTAAAATATTGCTACAATATCTTTAAAATTTGTCCTCATACCACTGCATTTCTAATACCTTTTTAGTTCCGTCAATACATTTAATATCTTCCTGATTCCCACTATATCTTTATTATATTTCTCATACCCACTATATCTTTAATATATTTTCAGTTTCTAATATATATTTTATATATTTCCAGTTACTGTTATATCTTTAATATTTTTCTAGTTCCAAATATAGCTTTAATGCTTCTATATGTTTAATATCTTTCCTTGTCACAATCTATCCAGAATATCTATCCAGTTCTTATTGTATCTTCAATATATTCTAGTAAATATTACATTTTAATATCTTTCTTCTTCATGCTATATCAGTAATTTCTTTCCTTTTTCGTCTGTATTTGTTATATCTTTTCATTTTCTATACTTAATGTTAATATCTTCCAGTTCCCGCTGTGTCATTAATATCTTTCCAAGCGCCACTATATCTTTAATATCTTTCTGTACCCATTTTATCTTTAATATCTTTTAAATGTTCTTTCTATATTTTTTCTTTTACTGTTCTCATTATATCTGCAATATCGTTCCATTTCTATATCTTTAATAGATTTCTTAATTTCCCACTGTGTCTTTAATATTTTTCCTGTTCAGTTTGTATATTTAATATCTTTCTAGATACCAATATAGCTTGAATATCTTGACACTTCTCTCTATATTTTTCATATCTTCTAATTCCCACTGTATCTTTAATAACTTTTCACTTGCCACTATATCTTTTATATACAGTGTAACCCTGATATAAGAGAGCTGTCGGAACCGGATAAAAGTTATCTTATACCCGGGTTTATCTTATATCCAGGTTTGGTCTATTTTATATACATTAGCACAGGCTCTAATTTGGGACCAGAGAAAATCGTTCTTATATCCGGGTTACTCTTGTATCCGTGTCTCTTATATGCGGGTTATACTGTAATTACTGTTTCTACTATATTGTTGATTTGTTTTCTCTTCCTCTTTATATCTGCAATATATTTCCAGATCCCACTGTATCTTTTATACATTTCCTGTTCTAACAATATATTTAATATTCTTCTACCACTGTATCGTTAATATCTTTTCAGTTCCCACTCTATCACTAATTTCTTTCTGGTTCTGTCCTATCTTTAGTATATTAACAGTTCCTGCTACATTTTTAATAGTCATCCATTTCCCACTGTATATTAATTATTTCCTGAATCCTTTACCATCCACAATCTCCTCTCAGGACCTTTCTTGGAATCAAAGAAATTATTACATGGAGAATATATAATTGTTTCCTCCAGTCAGTATGGTTCAAATTCCAAAATAACATGGCAAACTATAAAAAATTTGCTTATTCTTTATAAGAGTACATATTGATTTTTTCTTTCTTTTATGTTTTTTTAATGTTTCCTCACAACTATCAACATTTGCAATTTCAGAACGACGTAAAAATTGCAAGAATTTATGAAATCGATTTTTAAAAAAATATCACGACTGATTAATAAATTAAAAATATTTTTGCCGCCATTAATAACTAATTTAACCCAAGACATTAAAACAGACATTAATAACTAATTTAACCCCAGACATCAAAACGGACTCCAAAGTCGCATTAAAGAAAATAATGTTTTTAACATTTTGCGAAAATCTACAAAAAGCGTGGTTTCTTCCCTATTAAATGTCGCCAAAAAAAAAAAAAAACTGTTTTAACTCAATTTTGCGGAGAACGAAACTTCAAGTACAGATCGATCTCCTAATATTAACGCCGTCTGTTTTGAGACGACATCATTCAGTCACTGTGTATCAGTCACCCGATGTTGCGTGGTAAGGAATAAAATAATGACTTATAGATTACACATCATGATATCGTATAACACATCAAACTTCGGGGAGGGAACTTCTTTGATACGCTCGTCCCTTTAGAGCGAGGGTGATCAATATCATGCCACAATTTACTGTCTCTTGTTCACCTAAGCACCTTTAGATTCTTGACCATAACCCGCTTTGCTGTCCACTCACCTAAACTCATTACTCTCCGTCCCACTCTGCTGCTCCTTCTCTCTGTATATTCAAAGATTGTTACATTTAACAAATAATCTTTCCCCAAGAGACGACCCATAATATTCAAGTGTTTTATTAATTTAAATATATTCTCAATATAATTAGTCATCTAGATATTTTTCCTTTAGAACAAAACCGTTGCTCGGGTTTTCTGTCCATGGTATTATCAACATCCTCCTGTAGAACCACGTCTATGTTGTTTCAAATTTCTTATTCTGTGCAAAAACTACCCATCATTCCCTGCCATATAAGAATTTGGATATTACATAAGTGTTTAGCAGAGTTTTTTCTTTGTTTCTAAAGTTATTTACCTGTCTCTTAATAGTTTGTTTCGGAAAAACAAATTATGCTATTCTGTAGTTCTGGGTATGACGATATACAACATCAGGCAGCAATGGCTTTGATCGGGACATTAGAGGTGTTGAAGACTGTGAAGTTACCTGTTAAGTGATATTGCTACCTGGTCCAATTTGATCCTGTATGGTAGCACCTGTTAATGTCGTAGCTATATATATATATATATATATATGTGTGTGTGTGTGTGTGTGTGTGTGTGTGTGTGTGTGTGTGTGTGTGTGTGTGTGTGTGAGAGGTGCCTTTTCAGCTATGCTGGTGTTTGCAGCCAGAATGAAGCAGCGCATAGCATCCCGTAAGTTCGGCTCCAAAGACTGCTGTAAAAGCGTTTTAAAGACCAGTAAGCCCTCACTCCCACCTCTAATCAGCGATTTTGAGGTCCTCACCTCTTCAACCGACAGGGCTGAGTGCTTCGCTCGCAGATTCTCCACTAACTCGACACTGGACTCGTCTGGAGTATCTGTACGCGATTTCCCTCTTCGATCCCATGCCCAACTTACTAATTACTCACTCGGTGGTCTCCAAAATAATTTCTAAGCTTGACCCCCATAAAGCGAGCGGTGGTGACGGAATACGAATCATTGTCCTAAAGAAATGTGCTCTTGAAATCTCCTCTGTTCTCTCTAAACTCTATAACTACTGCTTCTCTGCTTCTTGCTTCCCTGCCTGCTGGAAATCCTCTTCCGTGGTTCCTGTGTATACAAATACTAGACAACCCTCTGACTCCGCTAATTATTGCCCTATCAGCCTCCTACCGAACTTTAACAAAGTGTTCGAAGCCATCATCAACGCCAAAGTCGTACAACATCGCTCAGTCCACAGACTATTCTCTGGCAAACAGTATGGTTTCCGCTTCACCAGGTATATTCCTGATATGCTCACGAGCATCACTGAGTACATACGTTCCAGATAACTTGCTGGCTTCCCCTATGTGTATAGTGGCCGCAGGTTCGAATTCTGCCGAATGACACACATTTTCATAACAAAAAATTATCGTAAATAATCAGGCCGGTAGAAATAAATATATAATAATGTTTAATTATAAACAGAATATCTACTTAAATACGAGTATCGATCAAAAATAATTTTGAAACAAAACATTATATATATATATATATATATATATATATATATATATATATATATATATATATTTAATATCTGTCCATATACCACTGTGCTTTTAATACCAGTTCCCTCTGTACATTTAATAACCTTACAGTTCCCACTGGTGCGCAGGGGGCTACGTAAGAGAAAAGTGAAATAAAGGAGAGAGCAAAGTGGAGAGCAAAGGAAAAGACGAACCACTTACTAGAGGTGTCAAAGAAAGGGCAAGAAAAGCCATGAAAATATTTATAGAATAGACAGAGGGAAGCCACATCCCACCGGTGAGATGATGCCGAGCTGCCAGGTCGGGACCGATCACGTTAGCGATTCTTCTATGGAGCCTGTCGAGAACCGTGAAATGAATGGGTGGGGCACCCGACCAGATATTACAACAGTATTCAATGCACTGTCGGATGGTTTATTTGTATATGTGCAAGATTAATTCAGGCGGAAAAAAATTTCTTAAATCGACACTGTGACCCAACCTTCCTAGCAGACGACCATCAATTCATTTTTATAATCAAATTACCAACAAGATCTATTTATAGTAAAACTAACAATACATTTTTAAATCAAATATTATATTTTATAGTTGATATAGTCGAATTAACAACAATACAGTTTATAGCTAAATGACCAACAATATTTTTATTTGTAGCTGAAGGCATACAATTGCGTTCAAAATATATTTAGCTGAATCCATAAAATAGTGTAAAAATAATTAGATTTAAGAGTTGAATAATTCACGGAGGTTGACAGGCCGTTAAAAAGAAATCAATCAACTAATACATACAATTCTGATGCATCATTGGATCTCGGCATTACAAGATTCAATGCTTCCAATTTGTAGCTCACATATTTGGCTAACATTGCCGCTATACATCATGTCTTCTTGTAGTTACCGTTTAGGTTTTTCTTTACGCTTCCCTCGCTTCATGTCAAAGTCTGCTTGAGTTTTTCTTTTTGTGTTTGCCATCTTCAGACTATCATATGTTGTATAATTATGGCTGCCAATATATATTCACTTTTTGGCGAGGCGGGCATTTTTATATAGTAGAAATGTGGGCGCCAATGGAGGACCTGGCAACTTCGTTTGAATAGTGAGTTCAACCTATACAGCGAGACGCTTCTGAGAGCGTTAGAAGTCCTACCAGGATTAATCATTGGTGGCCCAGTCTGAACAACATAAGATATGCAGTGTTGGTAGTAGACAAGGAAAGGAAACTACAAGACCATCTACAGGAGAAAGAAAGTAGAAAGCAAGGACTACATATAAGCTACAAGATAACTAAATGCATGATAATCAGTAAAAAGAGGGACCCCAAATACCAAATACAAGTCGGGAACATTAAAATCAAACAGGTACAGAAATTTAAATATATGGAAAATGTTCTAACAGAGAATGGAAATGTGACACTGAGATCCGAAGGCTTATTGGCATGTCAAGGACGCATCTCAGAAGCCGAATAAAATATTAAGAGACAGAAAGTCCTGGATTGTTATGCGATGTATGTTCTTCAATACGGCAGCGAATTAAAGACAATTTCGTTAAAGAGGAAGAAAAAACTTGAATGAAACGAAATGTGGTTCTACAGAAGTATGCTTAGGATATTATGGACGGAATATCTGAGCAACGGCGAGGCTTTGGAAATAATGAAGTAAACTAATAATTAATATCAAGAAAAGACAGATGATGTTTCTGCAATATGTAGTGACGAAGGAAGGCTTGGAGAATATGATGCACACTAAACGGATATAGGGAAAGAGAAACAAGTGTAATCCACATAGAACATACCTAATGGACTTGAGTAGATGGATAGCGAAGCGGAGGTTGAGTGAGATAACAAGAGAATAGATGTCAAGAGCTACAAAGTATGAGAATATGTGGAAGGATATGATCGACTACGTCCTGAAGAGTTACTGGACATAGAAGTAAGTTCGAAACTCACTTGATATGTTTTACTTTGAGTTTCCGCCAAACTAAATTATGTTATATAATCCACCGCACAATAGGAATGTTTTACCATCAGCGTACCTCATAAGATGTCTAACATATATAATTTGTCACGTAAATTATCACAAGTATTTATCCAAAGGTGCACATCTTTTTCTATGTACCCTGTCCTTTCAGGACGTAGGCGATAATGTCTTTCCACGTCTCCCTATCCCTGGTGACTCTTAGTATGTTTTCTCATGTTACACCACACAAAGCCCGTTTCGTCATCCACCTGCTCAGACCCTTCAAATATGTCATACAGTGCCTTCTTCTGTCTCTTTTTCCTTCTATCTGGCTTGTCAGTATCAGGTTCTCCAAACCCTCTTTCCTCATTGCATATTCCAGAAATTTCAATTGTCTCTTCCTGATGCTCAATATTAATTTTCTTTTCGTTGCCATTCTTTCCAAAACCTCATCATTGCTCAGTCCAAGATATCCGCAGCATCCTTCTGTAGAACCACATTTCCGCTGCTTCAGGTTTTTTCTTCATCTTCGATTATATTGTCCAGCATTCAGTGCCGTAATGAAGAACTAACATCACATAGCAATCTAGCACTCTTTTCTTTGTTTTTAGTGACATTTATTTGTGTCTTAGTACTTTACTCAGCTTCTGGAAGCGTCCTTCGCCATGCCAATTCGCTTTCGGATCTCTGTGTCGCACTTTCCATCTCCGATTAGAACACTTCCTAAGTATTAAAATTTTTGTACTTGCTTGATTCTAGTATCCCCCACTTGTATTTGGCATTTTGGGCTGTTGTTTTCAGTTTTCTTGCAGTTTATTTGTCGTCTTTTTTGTCACCCTCCTCAGTTACCTTCTGTAGGAGAACTTCTAGTTTTCTTTCCGTGTCTGCAATCATCACTGTGTCATCTGCATACCTTATGTTGTTCAAATTGTGGCCTCCAATAAAAAAGATCCTAGCGTAGCATCTAGAGTCCTCAAAATATTATCGCTGTACAAGCTGAACAGATCCGTTGAAAAGACACATCCTTGTCTTACGCCCCTTTCTGCTTCTCGCTCTATTCATCAGAATTCTGACAATCAGTTTTGTGATGTGACTCATTAAACTGATAGTTCTGTGTAGTTCGCACTCGTTTGCCCCTGACTTCTTCGGCAGTGCTGTAAAAATCGACTTGTTTAAGTCGTCTGGTATTATTCCACTATTATAAATTTCGTTTATTTTTCAAAGAGGCACTAGAATAGCGAAAGATGCTTTTCAGAAGGAAAGAAAAATATTAAGAAACATAAAACTGAATTCTTACGTAATATCAGTCCTCCTGTATAGCATTGGATGTTGGACAATCTCTTCTCAATTGAAGAAGAGATATGAAGCAACAGAAATATGGTTCTACAGAAGGATACTAAGAATACCAGGATGGAATATGTGAACAATGACGAAGTTTTATGAAAAATTGAAAAAGAATCATAAAGAAAGAGTTGAAATTTCTAGGGCACCTAATGAGTAAGGAGGGCTTAGAAAATTTGATACTCACAGGACATAGAGAAGAAAGAGGGATGGAGGATAGTAACGAGTAACGTACCTAACGAGTTCGTGTAAACGGTTGGCACAACAGGGATTACGAAAGACAGCAAAAAAAATCCCTCTAAAGAAAGGAAGTTGTGGCGAGCTATGATCGTTCAGTACTTGAAAGGACACTGAATATAAAAAAAGATTCGTCTTAGATATATAACAGATTCTAGGCATGTCCGTTTCTTGGCCGAGTGAATTAAATGCGGTCTCGTACCTTTGGATGTCTTTGCAGGATATTTAAAATGTCTTTACAATCATGAAGATTCTCCGTTCTGAAATTCGTCACACGCCGAGTGGATGGCGTCCGTAGGAAAATAATTTAGATTCCAGTGATCGTAGCCTGGTTTTAGACATCCTGTATCGATTTTGTAATCGATATTGGACAACTAAGAATACGATGAGTGCATGAAGGTTTCAGTTGATTTATAGTTATATTTATGAGAATCGATTTGAAAGGAAGGAAGAAAGAAAAAAGTAAGAAAGAATGAAAGAAAGAGAACGACAAGTCAAATCAATATAAAGAAAAATTAAGAAAAAAGAACAATGCGAAAAATGAAATCGAAGAAAGTGAAAGGGAAAAAGAAAGAGAAAGAGTAAAAGAAATAGGAAGAGTAAAAGACAAAAATGAAAGAAAGAGTATAAAAGTAAAGGAGTAAAACAATGAATAAAAGAGAAAGAGCAAAAGAAAAAGAAATAGTAAAGGTAAGAGAAAGGGTAAAAGAAAGAGAAAGAATAAAAGAAAGAAAAAGTAAAAGTAACAGAAAGAGTAAAAAATAAAAAAAATAAAAGAAAGAGTATAAAACAGAAAGGGTAAAAGAAAGAGAAAGAATAAAAGAAAGAAAAAGAGTAAAAGTAACAGAAAGAGTAAAAGAGAAAAAATTAAAGAAAGAGTATAAAAGAGAAAGGGTAAAAGAAAGAGAAAGAATAAAAGAAAGAAAAAGAGTAAAAGTAACAGAAAGAGTAAAAGAGAAAAAATGAAAGAAAGAGTATAAAACAGAAAGGGTAAAAGATAGAGAAAGAATAAAAGAAAGAAAAAGAGTAAAAGTAACAGAAAGAGTAAAAGAGAAAAAATGAAAGAAAGAGTATAAAACAGAAAGGGTAAAAGATAGAGAAAGAATAAAAGAAAGAAAAAGAGTAAAAGTAACAGAAAGAGTAAAAGAGAAAAAATGAAAGAAAGAGTATAAAACAGAAAGGGTAAAAGATAGAGAAAGAATAAAAAGAAAGAAAAAGAGTAAAAGTAACAGAAAGAGTAAAAGAGAAAAATAAAAGAAAGAGTATAAAAGAGAAAGGGTAAAAGAAAGAGAAAGAATAAAAGAAAGAAAAAGAGTAAAAGTAACAGAAAGAGTAAAAGAGAAAAAATGAAAGAAAGAGTATAAAACAGAAAGGGTAAAAGATAGAGAAAGAATAAAAGAAAGAAAAAGAGTAAAAGTAACAGAAAGAGTAAAAGAGAAAAATAAAAGAAAGAGTATAAAAGAGAAAGGGTAAAAGAAAGAGAAAGAATAAAAGAAAGAAAAAGAGTAAAAGTAACAGAAAGAGTAAAAGAGAAAAAATGAAAGAAAGAGTATAAAACAGAAAGGGTAAAAGATAGAGAAAGAATAAAAGAAAGAAAAAGAGTAAAAGTAACAGAAAGAGTAAAAGAGAAAAATAAAAGAAAGAGTATAAAAGAGAAAGGGTAAAAGAAAGAGAAAGAATAAAAGAAAGAAAAAGAATAAAAGTAACAGAAAGAGTAAAAGAGAAAAAATAAAAGAAAGAGTATAAAACAGAAAGGGTAAAAGAAGGAGAAAGAATAAAAGAAAGAAAAAGAGTAAAAGTAACAGAAAGAGTAAAAGAAAAAGATAGTTTAAAAGAAAGAGTAAAAGAAAAAGAAAGTAAAAATTAGAGAAAGACTAAAAGAAAGAGAAAGAGTGAATAAAAAAGAGTAAAAGAAAGAGTAAAAGAAAGAAAAAGGGTAAAAGTAAGAGAAAGAGTAAAAGAACGAGAAATAGTAAGAGAAAAAGAAAAAGTAAAAAGAGAAAGAGTAAAAGTTAGAGAAAAATTCAAAGAAAGAGAAAGATTAAAAGAATGAGAAAGAGTAGAATAACGCGAAAGAGTAAAAGAAAGAGAAATAAATGAAGAGATAAAGAAGGAGGAAGAGAAAAAAAGGAAAAAGAGACTGTGGAAATAGTAACATAGAAAGTAAAGAGAATAGAAATAAAATAAAGAGAATGATAAAAAGAGAAAAAATAAAATATTGAAGAAAGAGAAAAAGAAAAAGACAAAAGAAATAGAGAAAGAAAGACAAATAAAGACGAAACTGCAGGTGAAACAGAAAATGGTTTAGGGAAATAGGAGAGTTAAAAAATAGGTCAAGAGAAATAGAACGCCAGGTGAAAAAGAGATAGAGAGGACGTGAACATAAAAGAAAGAAAGAATGAATGAATGATTGAATGAATGAAATGCAAAAGAAAACATTAAGAAAGATGAATATAGAGTGAAAAATGAAAGAAAGAACGAAAGAAAAAAGAAAGTGAAAGAGACAAACAAAAGAAAGAAAGAAAGAAAGAAAGAAAGAAAGAAAGAAGTAGCAGGAAATAAAAAGAAAGATCTATTAAATATAATTGACACAGGAAGATAAATAAAATGAAAAGATAAAGTAAAAGAAATAAAGAAAGAAAGAAAGAAAGAAAGAGCAGGAATTAGAAAGAAAGATCTATTAAATATAATTGACACAGGAAGAGAAATAAAAGGAAAGGATAAAGTGAAAGGATAAATTAAAAGAAAGAAAGAAACGAAACGAAACGAAACGAAACGAAAAGCAAAGGAAATACGAAATGAAGATGAAGAAAAAAGAAAAATATTAAGAGAGTGAAAAGGATGTAACAAAAACAAAAAGAAAAATTCAATTAATTACTGAAATAGTTAATCCAAAAGCGAAAAACCTCTCGGGAATATGTAAAAACATCACTCATCATAATTTCAGTTCGGAAGCTTTATAATTCCATGAAAATAAATGAAATAACCTAAAAACCTGAAAATGTCATTCGACTTATCAAATTCGAATTAAAGACACATTTTATTTCTTATATTTTTGACATGAACAACCTTTTGTTCTAATCTTTTCTCCCATCTTGTAGACAATTCCATCCTTTCATCTGCCCAGGAAAAAAAAACTGTATTTTTTTTCAGAATTCCACGGAATTGAAATTTATTTTTTAGCATTACGATAGTTGCGTAAAGACCTCAATATATAATAAGCCACTAAAGTCAAACTATGTGTAATACGACATCCAAGCGTCACATACTCAACCTTTGCCTTGTCACAAAAGAAACACGGCGTCATTCTTCATCGCGATTGGACACTGCTCTGCAAACACTATCGCAACAGCCTGGACGTAATTAAACAGCAACGAGAAAAAGAACAACCATTAAACAATTACTCAGTTTTAACTGAGAATAATTGTTCATAAGGTGGTAATGAAAGCGCGCCACAATTACCTACAGGTCTGGCTCCTAATGTTTTTTGTTTTACTATGCTTCCAATTAACCTCTTCTAACATCCATCTGCAAAAGCCCGTTAGGTAGATTCTTTGTGGTCGTACTATGTAACTACGTCTTGCTTTCAATCCATCATACGACAGTAGCATTTTCCAAGCCTAGTTTCCTCATTAAAAATTCCAGAAAATCCATCATTCCGATTCTAAATACAATATTTTTGTTCGTATTTTCCTTAAATCTTCCTCATTGCTTACATGCTCTGATCATGGCATTCTGTAGAACCACATTTTTAATGCTGCAGATCACCTCTTAGTCGGTGACGAAATTTTACTGCATACACTTCCATAGTCAATGATTGATATTAACTACCAGTTAAGCACTATTTACTTTGCACTGCTTCAAAGGAAATTTTAGCGTTTCATAATACTAATAATAATAGATTTTGGAAGGTACTTTTCGTTATTCAAATGCAACTTCGGATTTCAGTGTCACATTTTTACCATATTTTAAAACATTGAGTTGATTTTTTATACTTACTGAATTTTGACATTCCCAATACGCAGCAAGGATCTTGTACTGATCCTCTTGTTAATAACTTTGTCTTTTAAAGTTTTTTTTTAATTACTATATTATCACCCCTCGATAATATAAGTCTGCATCCTATTCACAGCAATATCGCACGTCACTAAGATGATGTCGTCCTACATGCAGAGTGGCCAGCCATGTCACCTGATTTCAAGCCAACAGAAAACTAAGAATACAGTTACAACAACGTGTTTATTGTCTGTGAAACCCCCGGGTACATTGCAGGAATAAAGAGAAATCAAAAACGATAACCAAGAAACAAGACAGCAACCCGCATGTCGACTATAAATAAATACGCTGTTTTCTAGAAAGCTAATTGGTTAAAGGAGGTAAAGTGAAAACTGAACTGGAAACAGCAAAACTCGTAAAGATTTTACTGGCGAAAATAAAAATAAGGGGAGATAACCAGGCGAAATGTGATCACTTGATATCTAAAAAACAAGGCGTTTGAAAGAATATATATATATATATATATATATATATATATATATATATATATGTTTTTATTAAATTAGAATTTTAGTTGTTTTAAGACAAGATATTCAAAACAAGGCGTTGTGATTCAGTGAATAACGACTTGGAAATATCGGCAAGAAATTAGAGAGCCGAGTTCGAATTCCATTTGAATTCGTTGCATTCACTTATGTGCAAATACCCTTTCTTCTCCTTCTAGCTACGGATTAAATAGCCGGACATGCTGGTTTCTGTAGCCTTATTTGACAACAGTCTATCGCAGAAGGTAATGGCAACTAACTGCGGGAAAACTGCCCAGTCAGTCATGTCTATTTCGAGACTTGATCGCCTAAGCAAGTATCATGTATAGCCCTTAAGTAACCGATTCAAAACAAAGATGTATTTGGACAGATTTCAGATTGGTTTTAAAGTCAATTCACCTCACGAAAGGCTATAATACCACTAAAATGCAATGGGTTACTGTGAAAGAGACTGCGAAGACCTTAAAGCAACCAGGAACCCGGTCCGAAGCCGGAAACAAGTGATAAATATCTACACCAGTTCAAAAGACCGGACGATAAGCAAACCTATCTACAAGTATTTTTAAAGAATCAACAGAAGATTTGGTTCATAAGCATATTTCTAACAAGATAATGAACATTTGCTTTCTACCTGACGATCCTAAAACTAGGTAGAAAAATGATTTTCCTACAAAACAAATACGGATCAGAGAGAGAGAGAGAGAGAGAGAGATAAAAATCAGAGACGGGATAGAACATGTATAGTAATTACTGTCACGTAAAACCAATAGAACAGTTTCCTTCCCCGAGAATGGTTGTCAGCATGATTATAGGGCTAAATCTGTCCTACTCTTTACCCATACTGGGGAGAGACGAATCCCTACCTTTCCCAGGAGTGTTAATATGTCAGTGAATTTAATAATTTGACTGACAACAGTAACAGATAGATTCGCCTATCTCCATGTCTACATTATTCCTGGACTTATGAATACGAGTAGAGTTTTATCCCTTCTTACCTGTTTAGGATTAGTTATATTTCTAGCGTATTTCTATTCACATTCACTCCCAGTAGTCCCTTACGTCTTAGTGACATTATCGCCTTGCTTAAGGTGAACTGATTTCATTTATTTCCTTCCTGTTTGCAGAAAGGTATAAGAATGTGATTAAAGAAAAGGCATGAACACGAAATGACTTACTATTTACTGTTAACTTATCATATTATATAATATTTTGAAGATAACTTTTTAAGCGATTTCCTTTGGTATTTTCAATATTTTATTTATTATATTTTAATGTTTTTCGTTAATTGATATTGAATAAATAATTTATATACTAATTAATATAATTTAAGTAATTAATCTGTCTCTTCCCTCCAGTTATGGGTTAAATAACAAAACGGATTGGGTTCTATAGCCTTAGCTGGCAACCAGTCTACCGCAGAAAGCAATGGCAACTTACTGCGGGATAATCTTCTGCCCAGTCAGTCATGTATCGAAAGAGACATGATCGCCCAAACGTGTATCACGTATGACAGCTGACTGAGTGAATATAATTTTAATAACGTCATTACGTTATTTAAATATATTTCATGATTATTTGCAGGATATATAATGTGGAAAGAGGGATTGGATAATTTAACACTCTCAGGACATATTGAAAGTAAGAGTGACAAAGGAAAGCAGCAAATAACCTAAGTAACGAGATTGGTACCATTGGGATTAAAACAGGTAGAAAAAAAAAGGTACTAGCAGCTAAAACGTACAGGGTGTAGTTGATAACCAGTGTACCTCACTGAAGAGATACACGAAACAAATTAAACGAGAAAATATTAATTTTAAACTTTACCTTTAAGCAACTGACTATATAAATGATACTATTTTTTGCCGAATGAGAATTTAATCACGTTGCAAATGCGACGTAATAAATCCTCTTAGAGCTGATATAGGAAATTATTTCACATTAAAAACAATTCTCTTCAAATCTCATTTTACGTATATCGCTGACTTTGATCCAAGAAGTATTCTGATACTTGTTTTCGTTTTCAAAATTATAAACATATAAATATATAAAGAATAGAAACCAAAGCAAAATCTTTTCTTTATGCTTGAATACACAATCTAGCCGGGTGTTGATGTAATTTAATTCAAATCGACTCAAAATATTTAGCTGATTATGAAACGTATGGCATTGTATGAATGTATACAAATAAAAAAATCTGAAAAAAGATATTGAAAATTTCTCGAAGAATTAATCGAACCGTGTCTGGAATCGTTTATTTCAGACTGAATACACAATTTTGCTGGGAGAGAATGCTATGTTATTCAGAGCGACTCTAAAGGCGTAGATGCCTCAGTATAAATGATGTACGAATTTATGTAAATATAGAAATAACTTAGAAAGAAGAAACAATAGATAAATTTGCATCAATCGTTTCGTAATATGTTTATATGTGTTTATTTGTTTATATATATTTATATTTATATAAAAGCCAATGTTTTTATAATATTCTTCATAAATCTTGACTATTAATTCTTTTGAAAAAAATTCACTTTAATACTGAAGAAGATTTATCGATTTCAATAAATAGCTAAACATTTTCTGTGTTGTTCACATGCAAACTAATATTTGTACTTTTTTTTTAATAGGATACGAAAACAATTGGACCATGTGCTTCATAAGCGTATTGGGTAAGCGTGTAAAATTCAATTTTATCCCTGTATCATTGCGGTAAAATTATATTCATTGCGATATTTACCATTGCAAATTATCAGGAAAATAGAATGTCGCACTCGGTTTTACTATGAAAAAACCACACGCACGCACGCACGCACAGATATAGACATACATAGATGAATATACAGACAAACACTCCATCACACGTATACACAAAAGTATACCCGCACAGAAACTTATAAACTTTCACCGAAAGATCGGCGAATATGAGGAGTATAGATTTGATCTCTACTTTTGACCAACGTGATAAATTCGAAGAAGTCTGTGGAAACTACACAGCAAAAAAGTACATGTTGCATTATTCTCATTGCTTCAAATATTATTATTGTGAATAATACGTATTTGAAATAGACGCTCAATTTTTTTACCTAAAATGAGAAGCATCCCGAATTTTTCATATTTCACACACCCACATGCACACACACACACACATATATAATGTGTGTGTGTGTGTGTGTGTGTGTACACTCACATATACACACATATTCATCAATATAAAAGAGAAACGAAACAAGAAAACAAAGAGTCAATTACTGATATCTCCTAAAGAAAGGATGGAGCGATTGCTGGAGGTTCGGTCTTATAAATTCAGAGTTGGGACACTGAAGGTAACATCAATCCACTAATTCACTAATTCTATATTTGTATTAAACCTAAACACGCACACATACACAAACACATGCTCACACGCACGTATATATATATATATATATATATATATTCTAAACATACACTGTTAAACATAAGAGACAATGAATATCTATTATGTTTAATCATGAGCCGTTCTAAACGTCGTATTTTGGTTTTAATTTCAGTTGAAAAAAAGACAAAAATTCTCCAACATTTGGATAATTTTGTATTAATTTGGTTCTAAGCATTCAGCTCACATGAGCCATCTTCAGAGAGGTTATTAAGACGGTAACATTATAACATCCATCATCACCGACGATTTTATGTTGTGTTGACATAAAACTCCGCTAAGTAACGGCAATAGTTACCAAAAATAACAAACGCAAATTAATAAAAATTATCCAAATTATCAACTGAAATTGAAGCAAAATTACGACGTTTAGAACGGCTCATGATTAAACATAATAGACATTCATTGCCTCTTATATTTAACAGTATATGTTTAGAAAATTATTTGCTGCCTCGATACACTATATATATATATATATATATATATATATATATATATATATATATATATATAGTGTATGTTATTTTTAATCCAGCAAATAATTACTACTTCAAAGGTTAACGGTAGTGTATACCTATATATGAATAGACACCTAAGACGTCTAATATTTCATCTATTGCCTGTTTTCTCTTTGGCACATTTTGATTTTATCTAAGATGTTTGGACTATGTACAATGAAAAATAAATAAATTATGCTTCAAGTAAACGAGACATCGACTCAAATACACGTATCCACTAAGAATGCTGTTTGAAGTAGCCAAGAAAGTCTTTACAGTTATTTTATTATATTTGTTTTTAAGGAGTGATCAGTAAAACTCAAATGAGTGCGTCACGTACCTGCAAAGCGGTCGGGTGGAATGGGGGGCGGGGGTTATTGCTCTTGGTCAATCCAGGTGCGTTACGCATAAATATCAGTAATATCATTAGCAACGGCAAGAAAAGATGGCTGTGTCGAAGCATCTCATCCGGGGTTGCCTGCATTATGACTGCATGCATCAAGTCGTCAATTATGCCAAGCCTTTAGCGATAATGTGAACGCACTTGCAGGCATTCGTTCCAGAAGTTTAGGTCGTGAGATCGGTCGCTTTGTGGAGAACACCGCAGTGGCCGTCCACAGTGCCTCGGAGATGAAGTCCTGAAGCCGGCCACAGAGGAGGATACCAGCCAAATCATCACACTTCAGCTGTAGTGCATACAGAAGGCATAAAATTTGAGCGAGTGTGTACCCAACACACTGTCGGAATCCAGCAAGCAACAAGTGACAACTTGTTTTAATTTACTTTCTCAGTACCCATATTTGATCGAGTGTTCACATAATAAAAATGGGCCTTGTAATGGGTCTTGTCGAGAAAGACTCTCAAGCGTCCCGTACACTGTTTGTCACTACGGGACCATTGTTCGTCACACCACAAGAACTTTTTCTACATCCTCTCTATCTGGTGAAATAGTCGATAAGTGGTGTCTTATATAAGTGTTATCAACAGGCCAAACCATCACTGCGAATGTACTGTGCCTCCGAGAGAATGCCAGACCTCAAGCGACGTAGTTGGATATGGCCAGGGAGACCATGCGGTAACTTGGTAGAAGACACTGTGCTATTTACCATACTCCCTGACCCTTGCGCCAACATATTACCACCTCATCAATTTCCTGGTTAACATCTTAAGGGAAATACTTCGCAAATGAGGCAGACTTGCAGCAGACATTCGCCAAAGTTTTTGCGTCCAAGACACCTGGTTTTTAAAACCATGACATTGAGCAGCTAGAAACAACTGACCATAGGTTCCCGGATGCTGATGGAGATTACATTAGGGGCTATATGTATTTCTAATAAATAAAAAACGACAAGGATATTTTGGTTAAGAGATATGTGTGTGCGTGTGAGTATATGGGTGTAAAGGTGCGTGTGTTGTTATAGATAGATAGACAGGTCGTTTGAACGAGGACGCTTAATAAAAAATCTACTTTTACAATACAAATAATAAGCTGCAAATCATGATGTTTGGCCAGATATCGAGAATCGATTTGCTGATAATAAAAAATTCTTCATATCTCATAATTTTTCCTTTAGTTGCAAGCATAAAATATGCTATGTACTCTCTATTTACACACACACACACACACACATACATACACACACACACACACACACACACACACACACATATATATATATATATATATATATATATATAAACTTGAACTAAATGAAATATATATATCTAAACTTGAACTAAATGAAACTTTGTCTGTGTGTGTATGTGTGTGTGTGTGTGTGTGTGTGTCCGTTACCTATAGACTCCGAAACGGCTGAAACGATTTTGTTGAAAATTTATACAGTTGTACTATAAGCGTCTGCGAGTGTTCTTGGATAGGTTTTGTGTCAAGGTACCCCGATAAATATCGAAAATCGATAATCGAAAAAATCAGGTTATAGAAGGAATGGTCCGATTTTAATCAAATTTTATACACTCATAGACAAAGACATAAGAAACGATATTAAGAAGTTTCAAGGTTTCAGTTCTTACAATAGTGCAGCAAATCGATAATATATATAAAAGGCAAGATGTTTGTGTGTGTGTCTGTTTATCTGCCTGTATGTCTGTATTATTTTCAGCCCTGTTAATTTTGTTTTTGCTTCGGATTTGGCTCTAGGTAGGTATAATTGTAGTTCTTAGTCTCAGCCATGATACTATTTACTCAAAGGACTTATTTAGCCTTCAAAATTCAGTTTACGACGAAAAACACTTATTTGATATCGATACCAGCAAATCAAAAGTTGACTTACATCCATTCATTTTTCTTTCAGTCTACAGTTTCGCTTTAACTGGAAACAACTATTGCTTTTTAGTCTTTCGTGCCAACATCCAAAGAGTCTGAGCTCCAGGGCCATGGATTAGTTTTAAAGCTTTAATTACACCCGAGCAACGTCGGGTTATACTGCTAGTATATATATTGATGAAGCTTTACAAAATCTTATTCGAAATGGATTAATATTAATTCCAGCATTTGTTTAAAAAATATTTTTAATGGATACTCGCATTTGAGTTGTTACTCTTTTTTTTATAATTAAACATCATATTTTTTGTATATACTATATAAATAAAATAAAATAAATAATCAAAACAAGTAAAATAAACTAAGTAAATAATAAACAAATTAAGAAACCACGCCCACCAGATTAACAGAATAATACAACAGACGACCCACAATGCACTAGACTACCGACATTGCATTACTAACATATATATATATATATATATATATATATATAAATTCAAGATTGTGTTTAGCTCAAAACAGACAGTCACCTCTGGGTGTTGACTTAAATGTTAACTTATATATATATATATATATATATATATATATATAATTTTTGGATTATCTGATATTCACGTCGCCAGTTTGAACGTAATAGAATTAGAGTTAATTTAACTTGAGCCAATCCGAAATATGTAAATGTTTTGTTTTAAACAAACCAAACAGATATTATTTCATTTCGAATTTTACACATGCGCACTTTCCCGAATTTTTCTTTATTTTTTCGTTTTTCTTTTTCTTTTTCTTTTTTTTGTTATCATAAAACCCTAGCGTCGCCATTAATATGCTCCGATAAACAACTGATTATTCGACAATCGGACCAACTTAGAAGCCGTGTAAACAGAGGTCCAAAATATGAAGGAATGAATTGAACGAAGACATTAAGCAACAATATTTGATTAAGACACGCGTATTTAAGTTTTATCAGTCACAAGTATAACATTCCACCCGACGCGATACGTAATGAAAATGAACGCAATCTATTTAAATTAAATTGTTCATAGTTTATGGCTGCATAAAGCTAGCGAGGTCTGTACATCTGGCGATCGTATCTCTTAATGTCTGAACCAAACAGTAAATGATTAGAAAATGTATTTCAAATGAAAGAGGAAGAGTAAAAAAAAACAAAACAAGAGTGTTTATTTTCAATGCAAATTTCCTATCTTAATAGCGGATCTCAAAAAGAACAAAAATGAAGCTATCGACCATTAATTTTAAAAATAAATACATTCAATATTTGTTGTGATCTTATAATTTCATAAGATTGTTTTAAAGATGTCAATAATTTGGCAAAAAAGTCATTTAGGGTATTAATACACTGAACTATCTTCTCTATACACATACTATCACATGCATACACCCAAGTTTATATAATGTCTCTCTCTATACATGTATATTTCATTTGAATGTTAGTTATTTTCGTAACGTAGAATATTGTTTCCAGAACAAAAAAAGAAAACACTTAATGAAAAATCAGAAGTAATGTCCAGATGTAATCACACCTATTGATGCATATTAGGTTCATACAAACCTTGATGAAAGTGTTTTAAGATCCTAAAGTAACTCCTCACAAATTTTGAAAATTTTATATTGTTTAAAATTTCCAGTCGTGCGTCTGTAAAAATCCTTGATGTATGTTTGAAAAACATTAGTAAGTCAGTTATTATAAATCATCTGAAGATACCGAAATAGGAAAACTAGGTTGTGGAAATAAATAATTTCCAAATGAAAAATATTCAAAAGCTCTATAATATAAAGGTATTGAGGACTTTTAATACAAGAAGGTACTGGTCTAACTTAATTATGACCAAAACTTTATATATATATATATATATATATATCTAAAGTCATCCGCAAACAAATCTGTTTCGCTGTATCACAGCTCATCGGTACGGTTAGACTCCGATTGCTTTTAACTCAGGATTGAAACCCGACCGAATTTGCGTTAGTCGGCGATTCTACCTTTGGGCTCTTGGCGCTCGGTAGAAGAAGGCAGACTTTTTAGCGTATATATTATCATTATGCACGCCCAATAACCAGAGTGCTCTAATTCATTATTTTTTATGTATGTATGTATGTGTGTGTGTGTGTGTGTGTGATAAGCTCTCCTGTTGATTTCGACGTATGATGGTCTGATTTGTTTAGTACATAAAACATCAATTTTTATGCTTGTGTCATAAGTGCGCCATCTAGTCTGCCCTGAATTCGCATAACAGGCTGCAGAGGAATATTTAAAGCTGTCCGTCTATGAATCACAAACAACCGATGCAGACTCAAATTGTGGATGTTTATGGAAAGTGGGAGTCTTCAAACTAGCTTTGGATTTGCACTACAAAGGCAAACTGAGCATTTGAACGTCACCACAGATGAAGAAGTTGGCAAGAAATATCGAGTTTTAGTTTCTAAGCGGAGTGCATCAAGATGTTGGAGGCGATTGTGTTTAACATGTGCACTACCAAGATGCCAAGCTGACCTCCACGCCATTCAGTTTAAAGAAAAAATTATAAAGGAGTCAATTAATATGTTAGCTGCTTCGAGATTGTAATTCAGTTTGTCATTATAACAAAGCAGAGGCATTCCAATGTTTTGAGCTCTATTAAGCAATTGACTGTACATTCGGCATTCTACTATCTTTCATGTGAACGACATTACCAACCCATCTTAATTGTGACTGAATCAAAAACGATTCAGTTCCGCCAATGCCAGTTTTTCTGAAAAGGTTTGTGTTGGAAATATGGTCTTTGAGAGTGTAATGGCAGATTGTATGTGGGCAGCGCTTGTAAAAGACATCAACTTTCTCATGTCCGCTCTGTATGGCGTCCAGGACTCAGATCCATAAAGTTACGCTGTGAAAACAACAACTCTGTACACACTTACCTTTGCCTTGAATGATATACCCCTTTCATTCCATAGACGATGACGAAGTTTGCTAAAATCATCCTTCGCCCTGGAGATTCTGTTGAGATGTACTACTGTTCCCCTTTTTTACCAGCTATACAAATGACTTAATGAACCTTAAAGTTTTACTTTCTACAGTTATAAGATCAGTTGAAAATTCCGACATGCGATGTTGCAGAGTTATACCCATTGGTCTGTTTACGGGATAATTTTGGCTGATGAACTACTTTAGCTTTCGGCTTACGGCCATATCCCGTTGAATACATCGGTTCTCGCTCGATCACAAAAGTTAAGCAACGTTGAGCCTGGTCAGGACTTAGATAGGTGACCGCTTGGGAATACCAGGTGCTGTAAGCGTTTAGTGACGGATGTGCGTTGTGGTGCAGTGGATATCGGCTCGGAAAGAAACATCGGTGAGCCGAGTTCGAATTCCAGTTGAATACCCTGCATTCTCTTAAGCACTGGTACCCTTGGGAAAGGGTACCAGTACTTACGTCCCTTCTCTCCAGTTATGGGTTAAATAACAGGGTAGGACTTGGGCACCCTGCCCTTAAAAAAAATCCTAATGAATCTTGATACTCGAAAAGAAAAATGTATTACTAGACACAAAACTTATATTAAAAAACAACAATAAATTGTTGAAAGAAAAAGATATTACCAGCAATAAATAAATAAAATTTAGTTGGCAATAAATGACCCCACCTAGGTTAGTATGTCGTAAAAACAAAACAACCAACCAAAACACCTCAGCTTTTTTAATATTTATAATCAATTCTAATACTTGTTCGCGAAAGAAAAGCGAGCAATGAGGTCTTATATATATATATATATATATATATATATATATAATATTAGTCAACAATACAATAATCCTCACTCATACACACAGTAAATAGAAGCTTCAGATATTGGAGGCCATCTATATTAAATCCAAACAACCCACACTTAAAAAAAATCACGTTTAAGCCTGGTCATAAAACATTACATTGCATTTGAATATATGGTTCTGTTGTCATTTCGCGCTATCACGCGCTGTGACGTCATAGAACCGCATTGCAAATTTGAAAACTGCGTTTGTTATTTTTGGTAAGTATTGGCGTTGCTTAGCGGAGTTTTATGTCAACACAAGATAAAATCCTTGCTAATGGTGGATGTTATTGTGGTACTGTCTTTATAACCTCTCTGAAGATGGCTCATGTGAGTCAAAAGCTTAGAACCTACTAAATAAAAATGTTGGAGAATTTTTGTCTTTATTTTCAACTGAAATTAAAGCCAAAATACGACGTTTAGAACGGCTCATGATTAAACATAATTCATTGTCTCTTATATTTAACAGTGTATGTTTAGAAAATTATTTGCTACCTCGATACACTATATATATATATATATATATATATATATATATACACTACCGGTCATAATTATTAGGCCACCCCAGTGTCTTAAAAAAATGATGTATTTATTCTATTTTTAGTATTTATTGCCAAGTGAATAATTGTAAATGAAAATACAATGGTTCTTTTGTTAATACTGCACAATAACATGTGCATCAAATGAATTTATATATATTTAATAATTACCTATATTGCACTTTCATCAATGAAAGAATGAAGAAAATTTAAGGTGATTCGGACGAGTTCATTTTTGCCTTCTTGTAGAACTTTGCCTTCTTGTAGAACTTTGCAAATAATAATAACAAAAAGGCGGTAAATACGTTACTGATATCCTCACGCGTATTGTCATGGCCAAGGATGCATTCCAGAAGCTGTGTAGAAGACAGGAAAATTTCTGCGGAAACAAAGAAGAGAGTACTGAGTTGTTATGTGATGCTTGTCCTTTAATATGGAAACGAATGCAATTCAGTCTAATCAAAGATGGAAAAATACTGGAAGAAACTGTAAGGTGGTTTTACTAAAAGATGCTGAGGATTCCGTGGGGCCGAATATGGGAGCAATGGCAAAGTTTTGGAGAAGATGGAAACTTAATATCAGGAAAAAACAGCTGAAGTTTCTGGGACATCTAACAAAAAAGAAGAGCATGGAGAATCTGATACTCGCAAGACGTATAGAGCGAATGAGAGACTGGGGAAAGTAACGCGTGACCTACTTGATGGACTTGAGCAGATGGATGGCGGAGCAGAGTTTTAGAGGCGTAACAGAAGATGGGGTATTAGGGGCTACACGGGATAGGGAGACGTGGAAGGCTACGATCGTCTATGTCCTGAAGGCACACAACACATAGGAGGAGAATATTATTCGATAATAAACTATTAAACAAACTCTAATCAACATTAATTTACTTTTCTGTGTCGTCGATGAAAACACAAATCGGCTTTAACAAAAGATAAAAAAAATAAAGAACACAAACTGATGCAAACAAAAAAAAACACGTAAGCAGATCCACGCTCATTATAAACAGGATGAAAAAGCAATTAAAAACATCATTCACCGAAATATATCACACAAAGATTATAACGAACATCTAAGATTTATCATCGACTGTAAACAGTTTAAAATATATTATATAATTATTGCCAACAACACCGGACCTAAACAATCTTCCCTTTGTAAAAAAATAATACCGTCTATAAATTTTCATTTTCCCTAATAACGGTTTTCTTCATCTATGTGCTATTTCACTTAACAACGTTGAAGATCATGGCTCGCCACAACTCCCTGTCCATTGGCTCACAATAAATTTTGTCTTTTTTGTTAATTCTCTGAAACCGAGGTCATCTATCGATCTGTTTAAGCTCGCTAGGTAGGTTATGCATTATTTTCCTTTTTTCCTTCTTGCCTACAGTCTGACCTGTGAAGTTAATCAAGTATTCTTTCCTTATTGTGCGTTTTCGAAATGTAAAGAGTTTCGTCATGATGTTAACTGTTAGTGTCCGTTTTGTTTACGCTTTCTCTCTACTTCTGTCTGCTTTTTTTAAACTATGATTTTGCTTATCAAAATGACTTTTAATAAGACAACTAGAAACCACTTCAATTAAGTTACTACTGCTTTTGCGATGCCCAGAAAATGTTGTTTACAGGCACACAAACACACACACCCATACACACATAAACATATATACACACACACACACACACACACACACACACACACACATATATATATATATATATATATATATGTACATATGTATACATGTGTATGTGTGTGTGTGTGTGTGTGTGTATATACAGCTGCGATGGATGAACTGTCGTTTCAGTCAGTTAAGTGCCATACGTGATACACGCTTTGGGCGATCATGTCTCGAAAGCGACACGACTGACTGGACAGAAGATTATCTCGCAGTAGGGTGCCATTGATTTGGTTGCCAGCCAATGCTATAGCACCCAATCTGTCCTATTATTTAACCCATAACTGGAGGGAAGAGACGGATTAATAACTTTCCCAAGATTATTTTTGCGTAAGTGAATGCCATGAATTCACAACTGGAATTCGAACTTGTATTCCCGATATGTTCTTCCGAGTCAATATCTACTGCACCACAACCTACATAATTAAAATAACACTGACATCTCATTTTAACAGATATATTTACTAAAATTATACAAACATATCTTGAAATAGTATAGAGTAAAATTAATTCAATAAAATCGTCATTGGCTTCAACCTCGGCCTCCAGTCGATTTCGGAATCTTCTGCAACTCTTCTTGACGGTCACTATGTTATGAATGTTGCCATAATCCTTGCCTTCAGTTCATCTTTGGGGTTAGGTTACAAGCAGTTTTGTTGGTCTCTCGCTCAACTAATTCCTGCACATAATCAAGTGTTTACAGTCTGGGGAGTTAGATGGCCAGATTTAAGGGGTTAGATTGTCGTAGAAATGTTTTGACAGTAATGACTGGGTTCTCCCGCTTGTGTGGCATGGGGCAGTGTCCTATTCCTTGACATAGGTTTTACCAGCAGCCAATCTCTTGGCACAGAGCATTACTAACTCATCAAATCACTTCATATAATCCTTCGAACTGATTCTGCGGCCCTGTGGGAAGATCAATGGAGATATAACGACGACATTACTAGTGATCACGCCAAAAACATTTGTCATCCCCATTAGACTCATCTAACTCTTTTTGAGTACTCTGAACTGTCCTCAGATTGACACCAAAATACTCTTAAATATTCGTATTGGAGCTTTCGATGCGTATGCAAAGCAGTGCAGCATGCTGTAACCAAATTTCTGGCGGAGTGAATAGCATCATGGTGCTCTTTTTCCGGCAAATGGTGTCCAACTGACCCTACTATGCTGTGCAGTCCAAAAGTTATAAACAATAAACAAACAACGAACATGCGCGAAATTAAAACATATAAAATGGCAAAAATTTAGCCACCGTGCTCTATGTATATTAAAAACGTTTCCTGGTCTCTTGTCGTCGGATCTGATAATATTGTTTAATTCATAGACACTTTACACCTCAGAAAGTAAAAAACATAAATAATCCAAACAAATTTTCATGACACACAGTTTTTTGTTTTATTCTAAAATAAAGAAAATAAATAAGTGAAACCTGTTGCCATTTAAAATCGCTGTTCCAATTTGTCCCATATATATATATATATATATATATATATATATATATATATATTAATATTAATTATAGTTACAATACCAATATCAAACAAACTAATTCTGTCAAGATTATCAATAATTAAACTACAACTAAGAACGTCTTGAAACCCACAGGGAACGAACGCGGAGGGAAAAGAAGGGGAAGAAACAAAGAAACAAACGAAGTACTTGAACAAAAACTCAAACATTCGTGAGAAAGAAAAAAACCAAGATGAAAACCTTAACAATAAAGAGCTCAATACGAAAGCAGAGCCAATTTTCCCTGAGGAGCTGTTAAGCGAAACCGTGGTACGTTGTTGGCTCACCATTAGATTTTCGATTATATATATATATATATATATATATATATATATATATATATATAAGTTGTAAGATTAAAAATATTTTTCTGACAGTATTTATTTATTTCTATTATTATATCTGTATATATATATTTTTTTGACTATTTATTTATTTCTATCCTTATATATATATATATATATATATATATATATATATATATATATATATATATAATAGAAATAAATAAATACTGTCAAAAAATACATTTTAAACTTACAACATTTTAGTAGTTTTTCCTAAACATATTAAGACAGTATACGTGGATCAACATTATGCTATCTATAATGTGAAGAGAACTAACAGGTTAAAAATCCTGGGTTCTCCGGCATTTACTTTATTAAAAAGTACTTAAAACAACATAAATCGAAGGGCATCATCTAATTAAATCCCTATCGAAAAAATTTTAGAAACCAATAAAACTCCCACAATAAAATGGAAAATCTTTTTTTAAAAAAGTTAGATGTAAATCTCTAAATAACCCATGTCCTTTAGTTTCATATGGAAAATTATATATTATTACAGTTGTTAAATATAAAAATCTATTAAATAAAAACAATGAAATTGATGTCATATGTAAACATTGCAAAATTTTCACCTTAGAATATGGTTAATAGTTTTTCATAAAGAATATCGATTAATTTACATATATCCGGTACTTTGTTTTGTATTATGATATAATATTAATTTAATAAATATTAAAATTTATGCTAGTTAAAGGTATATGATTAAGTGATGAAAAAATGCACTCTGTACTGAAATTAAAAATAGTTTGATCATATGAAATGTTACTTTAATCAGCTCAATAATTTAAAAATGTTTTCTCTCTTTCTGGTTTGTTTTTAAATTGGCTGGGATACATAAAAAATCTAAGAAAATAACATCGTGACGATAATTTATACATCACACCGGAAATAAGCAGGCTAGACACTCGTTGAAGAGGATGACACTTTCCCGTTAGGCTGGAAAGAAAACAGCCCGTCTCCACAAACATATAACCTATACTTTCAAATTTAAAATTCGAACTTTATTCTGATCAGTTAAATTAAACAGACACATAAAATCTAATTTTTGTCCGTCTTCCGCCTTCAAATTTTACTCTTTAAATAACGAACGTATTTTAATGTGAATCATTTTCACCACAATTATTCAACATTGCCTGATGACGAGTTAAAATCGTGAAACATATAAATTTCCGTGTCGCCATCTAATTTTAATAAATTTTAAATAAAAACTAATATATATATATAGTGGTGAATTGTTATGACTACATTTTATTTGTTTTCCTATCTCCCATGGCATCACTAGCGTTACATAAACGAAGTTCTCCTTAGTGTGTGGAATGTACTTATTTAAAAAATTTTTTATATATTTTTTAAGATCGTATTTCCAGGGATTTTACAATGTCTTGCTTTTTTTCCTTTTTTATCACTCCAAGCACATCTACTATCAGTGATGCTATCCTTGTTTTCAATTTCCATATTTTTCCAGGTGTTTATACTTAAATAGTTTTTCAAATTCCTTCGTTGTTTTGTCACAATCCGCTAGACAAGCCATATCAATTAGTAGGCAAGTTTTTTTTTACATTTCTTTTTTTTTTTCGGTTTTTGACAATAATATCCCGTCTATTTGCTTAAATTTTCTTGTCTGTGTAGATAGTTTAATCCCATAGAATGGTGACATCTTCTGTCTTTATAACCACTGCTGGGTGATGTTCGTACTAGAGATTCTTTACGTATTTTCCAAAGTTTTTCGCATTGTCCAGTGTAGACATTACTCCACTGTGACAAATTTTATGTTCATCTGAGGCAAGTACAAAACATCCAGAAATTAGATAGTCTATTGTTTCCTGGTGTTTGTCACAGAACCTGCATTTTGGATCCACATTATTATATATGATATTTGCCTGAAAGCTTCTCGTGAAACGACTCTGTTCTTTCGTTTTAGACTTTAATTCAGATGCTCGTAACCATCGACTAGTATTAAATTTATCAACATTAATCCATTCTGGGTATGTTTTTCTTGCCAACGTTGTTTCATCTGTTCCAGAGCTTTATCCTTGGTCTTATTTATCATGTTTTTTGAATGCAACAGTTGATTCCTGCGTTCTGCTTTGTATTTACAGCCTTCTTTCATTATTGAATATTTTTTCTTTCTGTTTTCATGTTGTTTGACTAATTTTATTCTCCAGTACTTAGCAGCTTCCATATATGTTTGTAAACCAATAGCTCTTATCGTGTATGACAATTCTATCTGAATAAGACTTCTTCAAACATCTTCATCCGCGTCAGCTTTTAGAAGATGCATTTTATGCTTAAAAAGAAACTTTCATATATTAGAATCTATTCGTCCGATGTCATTTTGAGTTCAGTTTAAGATGTTAAAACTATATTAGACCACTGGGATGGCAAGGTTATTAATACCCATAATTCTGTTCTAAGAAATCAATTCAGTTTTTAATATTAGTCGTACCTTTCATTTTCTAATAGGGAATTCTTTCACACTAATTTACATCTAAGTATTTATAAGCTTTTTCTTGCTCTTAATCTTTTAGTGTTACACGAGGGTCCAAGCTAGTAGAGGATATTTGTTGAAGCAATCCTTATAAAATTGTGGCTTTCGCAAATTTATCTAAACTGAATTTCAATTCAATAATATAAGCTTTTTCTTGCTCTTAATCTTTTAGTGTTACACGAGGGTCCAAGCTAGTAGAGGATATTTGTTGAAGCAATCCTTATAAAATTGTGGCTTTCGCAAATTTATCTAAACTGAATTTCAATTCAATGCCATCAGTAAAACATTTTAGTCTGCAGAAGACTTTCCAGTTGTCATTATATTTAAGCCATCCATGTAAAATAGATAGCTTATTTTTATGAGCTAATTTATAACCACATTCCATTATGTTAAGTTAATTAGATAATGAAATTAGTGATATACAAAATAATAATAATCATCATCAATATTATTATCAGAAAGTTAGATAGCTACATAAAAAGATCTAAAACTTAAATTCAATTTCGGGACAATATATTTTTTATACAGAGGAAGAAGTTAAAAGAGTGTGAAATTTGAACCAACAGTTTTAGATTTAAAGATATTGATACATAAACGCAGATAAATAACTTACCAGTCATTCTGTCCATAATGCCTTACTAATAAACCCGTAGATTGGGCGAGACGTGGATTCACACCTTTAAAATGGTATTTGCGCATAAGTGAATATAACAAACCAACCTAGAATTTGAACTCGGCTTCCCGATTAATAATTCTATACCAATATCCACGCCACCCACACATAAAGCACGTAGTATTTCTAAAAGTATCCTCCATCTTGGTGCTGATTAAACACGACGTTGCTTAACTTCGGTAATCTTACGATAACCGTTGTATCAACGTGATCTGTTCGTAAATAGGGGAGATAGATTGTAGGGATAAAAAATTAAGAATTAAAAACATTTTGGAAAACCCAAAGTAAAATTGCACACCGGCAAAAGTGGATTCAAACGACTATTCACAAGTCAGTGCGAAAAATAAATCCTGAATCCTGATTGGATTAAAAACGGAAAAATTCATAATGACGTTATTTCATATCTAAAAGCGAAAACGCTCGCTGTAGCCGGTCACATGACCAGATTTAATTACTTAAGGGCATTCTGTAACCGGTCAACAGAGCCAGATGAGAGCCGTGAGACGAAACAACTAAAACGTAACTTCAACTTCAAATCCACCCGGAGATAAGGTCAGATCGCACCTTGTTCTCTTTCTCCTTATCTCTTTCAACAATTACTACTACGAACATTTTCTACGAATGTTGATACAGGTAACTCTACTTTATCATTGAATATGAACTCTATCTTTAACTTTTTAATATTGTTACTAATTACACATTAATTTCTACTGCTTGTGTTATTCTTTCCTTTTAATAAATTTCTATTTTAAAATGAAAAATGTATATTTTACTCTTACACCATTCCACACAATTCCAATAATTCCAACCTGCCGACAACCAACCTTCTGATAACGATAAAAACCTTCTTTTGACAATTATAATTAAACTTTTAAGCTGTAGAGAGTTTCGTTATGTCTGACAAAAGGCCAAATTAAAGAAAAATTAACCAGCTCTCCCTAAGATACAAGATACTATTTGTTTATAGATATTTCATTTGTTTAGCTCGTTAAAAATCCAAATGGAGAGATGTAGAAAGACTTTGCTGCTCCTTACTTCAGTTATCAATTTGCAGTCTTTTACTTCCTGTGATAATCAGTATTTTAATACTACCGTTCCCCGGTGTTCGAAAAGCCTACTCGAAATAAGCTCCTGTCTGACTTGCCACATTAAGTGAATGAAAACCAAATCCGTTTGTTATATTTTTAAAAAATATACGTATTTATTCTTCTTGTCTGAAAGTAATTGCGTTGGATCGTCAGTAAATTAACGAAAGAGAAGCAATATTTTCCTTGTCCATAAATTATGCGCTCCATTAAAAGTTTTCGATCGCATCTATCCCACACCACTTCCTCTACGTCTGTCAATGACTTTCATTATAGTTTTTTGCTTTTATTTTACTGATGTTCAAGAAAAATTAGTTTGAACAAAGTATAGGAAGCAATGATTAATTAGCTATAAAATTAAAACTGAAATATCAGATATTAAAAACAAATAGTTAAGAAAGAAAACCGTATAACATATAAATCCTGACACGGTAGTATCGGCTATCATTTTCTAGATATTAGTAGCTATGACAGTCGGATTCTTATCATTGGTTTTAACTTTTTTTTAATTTTAGAATTATTTTTCTTTTATTTCTATTTATTCCGTCTATTTTTTTTTTCGTATTCCGTGTACGTCTTCATCTTTGTCATCTGATTCATCTCTTTCTCTCTTTCCCTTTCTTTCTTTCTCTTTCTTTCTTTCTTTCTCTTTCCCTTTCTT
The DNA here is from genome assembly GCA_037127315.1 of Ascarosepion bandense. NCBI lineage: Eukaryota > Metazoa > Mollusca > Cephalopoda > Sepiida > Sepiidae > Ascarosepion > Ascarosepion bandense. Next base: position 423,190 of record JBBBDQ010000354.1, read on the forward strand.
TCTTTCTCTTTCTTTCTTTCTTTCTCTTTCCCTTTCTTTCCTTCCTCTTTCTTTCCCTTTCTTCTCTTTCTTTCCCTTTCTTTCTCTTTCTTTCTTTCTTCCTCTTTCTTTCCTTTCTTCCTCTTTCTTTCCCTTTCTTCCTCTTTCTTTCACTTTCTCTTTCCCTTTCTTCCTCTCTTTCCCTTTCTTTCTCTCTTTCCCTTTCTTTCTCTCTTTCCCTTTCTTCCTCTCTTTCCCTTTCTTTCTCTCTTTCCCTTTCTTCCTCTCTTTCCCTTTCTTTCTCTCTTTCCCTTTCTTCCTCTCTTTTAAATAAGCTCTTTTTTTCTTCATTCTTTATCATTTTATATTTATTTGCCTCATATATCTTTCCTTTTTTTTTCTGTTTTCTTTATCTTTTACTTCATTCATTTTTACCTTCGGCAATTTTTTCAAGTTCTTTTTTTTTCTGCTGTCTGTCTTTTACACTGACGCCTTCATTCTTACAAGTTGTTACTTTCTTCATCCTTTTCCTTTCTTTTTCTTTTTTTCATCAACTTTCCTTTCTTTTTATCTTCATCTAATTTCTCGCATGATTTTTCATTTCCCCTGTTCTTTTTAATTTTCGACCCTTATGCTTATATGTATGTGTTTGTGTACACACACACACACACACATACATTCTAAACAAATTCTGGTAAATATAACAGACAATGAATGTCTATTATGCCAAATCATTGATGTAAATCTTCGTATTTTGGCTTTAATTTCAGCTGAAAATAAAAACAAAAATTGTCCAATATTTGGATATGTTTTTTATTATGCTGGTTTTAAGCTTTCGGCTCACATGAGCCATCTTTATAGAGGTTACAGGGACGTTAACATAAAGAAATCCACCATCAAAGATGATATTATCGTGTGTTGACATTGTTATGCGAAGATAGCAATCACCGAATAGAAGTTGCAGGTCGTAAATTTGTAATGCGGTTCTATGACGTCACACAACGTGAGAGAACGAAATGTTAACAGGACCATATGTCTAAATACAATGTAATCTGTTGTAACTAGGTTAAAATGGGATTTTATTGAGTGTAGGTTACTTTGATTTAATGTAGATGGCATCCAATATTTGTGGTAATTTCTTGCCAAGTGTGAACATTATGTTCAAATATAATTATACACATAGATGTATACTAGGATCATATATATATATATATATATATATATATATATATATATATATATATATATATCATACTAAATAAATTGAAAACATTGTGTCGGCATATTTTTGATAAAATCTGTTCATACTTATGGATAATCTTTCGCGTATTATAATTCAAAGATGTAAGAAATGCGATGTAACTTTACACAGATGATTTTATTATCAATTTCTCTATGTTCCTACGTGCTTTTAGTCTCCTTCCAAAATCATCTTCAGGCGTGTAAGATGTAGTCACAAAAAATAATTGCAAAACTGTATTGCTAAAAATTACTGATTCTATTAAATGACGGCTTAAGTTTTTTAATGAATATTGCCTCGAAGAACTGTTGTTTGGTTTTGTTGTTTCTTGAGACAGGATATCTGTGTTATCGATCTTTATTTTTTAAAGAGGAATTGTTGTTGTAGTTGTCTAGAAATTAACGAATGGTCAGACATCTGTAATGTAAATCATCTTGTAAATATAGCTGTTGTAAAACCAGCATACATATATATGTTTTGTTCGTGAGATATATTAGTACGAATGAGATTTTTACGTTTATAGATATCCCGTGGATATATATATATATATATATATATATATATATATATATATATATTGATTGATTGATTGATTGATTGATTGATTATTTTACTTAGTTTCTGGTCATCATAATATTAGACAAGTGCAAATTTGTATTAAAAAGTGTTCAAAACAATTATATTGTAGAACATTTGAATATTTTTCATTTGTAAACGAGTTATTACGTGAACTAGGTTTCTACCATGAGTGGTGTCTTCAGACGATTTGCAATAACTGATTTTCCCGTTTACCGTTTTCTTTAAGAACGCTCAGGTAACGGTATTTTTTTTCCTTTTTTAACGCTTACGTGTCAGGGAATTTTTGAACGCGCAATTTTTAAAATTACAAGCAATTATGGCGTTTTCATCTATGGTTGTATGAACCTAAGAGGTATTATATAACCATGGATGAATACATATACACACAAAATAAAAACACACAAAACACACACAAAAGAATGGAAGAATGGTAGACTTTGAAAAACAGTAGCTACTCTGGCATCAGCAATGAATTAGAACAGTCTCAGCTATTGGGCGTGTATAATGATAATATACACGCTAAAAATCTGCCTCTTACTACCGTGCGCCCATATCTCAGAGGTAGAATCACCTACTGACGCCAATTCGGTCGGGTTTCAATCCTGGATAAAAATCAATCGGCTGTCTAACCGTACTGATGAGCTGTGATACAGCGAAACAGATCTGTCTGCGGATGACTATATATATATATATATATATATATATATATATAGTTAGATACAAAAAGAGAAACACGTGTTGATAGACAGACAGATGGACAGATAAACAGATAGATACGAACATACAGGGGTGGTTGGATAACCAGATGAATAAATATGAAAAGAATCACATTTGAAATGCGTGTCTCTCATAGTACGCTTTTAGATTTCAATTCTTTTTAATTTCCTTTAAGGTGCAAAAATGTGCAAATATCGTCTGTTTACACGGGACTGTTGCAGGCTTCACACTGGAGAGTTTCTAAATCTAAGCCGACTTGACATTTGCTGTTGGCAATACTATCCTTCCATAACTCATATATTGACCAAGTAAACATCGTATTCATCTGGGAATAACTGATCTTTCAGGTCCGCGTGATGATGCAACTCTGACTCTGGAGGAAGCTTGAATATCCAAGAAAGTAACTTCCCCAAATCTGGGAAGCGGACCGATCCTCAGAACAATGCCTTGCTAAATATTTTCGGTAATGATTAAACCAGATACGGAATTCAACAGGAACATTTTCATCTGAAATTCATTTTACTTTCTTCTTGAAAGCTAAATCAAATTATCCATTACTGTTTTGCTTTTCCGTTTTCCGTGTGGGCGTATGGACGGTCAGGAAATGATGTATTTCATGGTTTCATCATCCGCCTCCCTCCAGTTAGTTCCTTAAACCAACGAGCTTCTCATAGAGCTACTTACAGAATGAATAATGCCGCACATATTATTGGGACCTGATTATTTAGAATCCATTTCGCTCATTTCAATATTAAACCCTATATAACTTTGAAGATGTTTTCTTATATTATTATCAAAACGTAACCTCTAATTTCCCTCTTCGCTCTCTCAGTATGTATGTATGTATGTATGTATGTAATTATTCTTCTTATCTATCTATCTATCTATCTATCTATCTATCTATCTATCTATCTATCTATCCCAGTCTGTTAATATCTATCTATCCCAGTCTGTTAATATCTATCTATCCCAGTCTGTTAATATCTATCTATCTATCTATCTATCTATCTATCTATCTATCTATCTATCTATCTATCTATCTATCTATCCCAGTGTGTTAATATCTATCTATCTATCTATCTATCTATCTATCTATCTATCTATCTATCTATCTATCTAATTATTGTTCGTATCAATCTATCCTGCACATTTATAAATCTACCATCCGCCCACGTATTGAATACTGCTGCCACATCTGGTCGGGGGCCCCTGCTATTCTCCTCGGGGTTCTTGACAAAATACAACGGAGTATCTGTAATGTGATCGATACCGACTTGGCAGACCGGGTGCAGTCACTCTTTCACCGGCGTAACGGGGCTTCCCTGTGCCTCTTCTCTAAATACTTTCACGGCTTCTGCTCCGATGAACTTAGATCACTGGTGCACCCTAGGTACGAATTTGCACGAGATACTAGATTAGCAAATAGGTCCCACTCTTTTACAGTGAAACCGATAAAATGCAACCGCAATTTCTACTCCAACAGCTTCTTTTCTCGCACGTCACGCCTGTGGAATATTCTTCCACATACTTGCTTCCCCAACAGCTACAATGTCCAGGAGTTTAAATGTATGGTCAATAGACACCTCCTAACACACTAATTCGCACCCATTCTCTCAAACACTCTTCCTATGTACATCCTTACTCGTCTATCACCCTCCTTCTTACATTTTCCTATATCTAATCGCTCTCTCATCATCTTCCCTTATGTAACAACCCTGCGTAATAGTGGCAGTGTAATGCCTTGCTTGGGGTGAAATGATTTAAAAAAGATCTCCCTATCTAATTATTGTTTATATATATATATATACAGAAACCAGGTCTGGACGACAAAGTGAACCTCGCTGCCGCACTTGAAAGGGACCTCCAATCCGTAGTGACCTGGGGTAGAAAATGGTTGGTAAATTTCAATGCCTCCAAAACAAAGCTGTTATCAACTAACCACCACAGACAATCGCATCTACCTCCCATTACCATGGGACAGGCTAGCCTCCCAGAGAGTAAAATACTACGCCTCCTTGGCCTTACACTCTCGGCGGACCTCAAATGGAATGACTATATTGAATCCATTGCCAAATCTGCTGCTATGAAAGTGGGCTCCCTGTGCAGGGCCCGGAAATTTTTCCCACCTGAAACTATTCTGCACATATACAAATCTACCATCCGCCCGTGTATTGAATATTGCTGCCATATCTGGTCGGGTGCCCCTGCTGCTCTCCTTGGGCTTCTTGACAAAATACAAAGGAGGATCTGTAACGGCTACCCAACCCTCATTCTCGGTATCCTCACCCGCCTATCACCCACCCTCTGTTATTTCCTATATTTAATCAGCCTTTCTCCACTCTACGTAGCCCCCTGCACAGTAGTAGCAGTGACATGCCTTGCTCGGGGTGAAACGCTTATAAAATATATATATATATATATATATATATATATATATATATATATATATATATCTGTCTAATTATTAATCATATCTAACTATATATATATATATATCGAATTATTGTTCATATCAGTCAGTCTATCTAGTTGTTGTTCATAAATATATATCGATCTATCGATTTATTTATCACATGTATCTAATTATTTTTTATGCATCTATCAAATTATTTTCCATATCGATTTAAATATTGTTTATATCTATATGCGGATGTGCGTCGTGGTGCAGTGGATATCGGCTCGGAACGAGAAATCTGGAAGCCGAGTTCGAATTTCAGTCGAATGTCTTGCATTCACTTACGCGCAAATACCCTTTGGAAAAGTATTAATCCGTCTCTTCCCTCCAGTATTGGGTTAAATAACAGGACAGATTGGGTTCTGTAGCCTTGGTCGGCAACCAGTCTGCCGCAGAAAGCAATGGCAACATACTGCGGTATAATCTTCTGTCCAGTTAGTCATGTATCTTTCGAGACATGATCGCCCAAGTTAAGTGCCATACGTGTATCACGTATGGCACTTAACTGACTGATCTATCTATATATTGCTTATATCTATCTGTTTATCTAATTATTGTTCATATCTATTTTTCTATCCAATTATTGTTTATATTTATTTAATTATTGTTCATTTTTTCTATCTATCTATCTATCTATCTATCTATCTATCTATCTATCTTTATTGCCCGTATCTATCTGTCTATCTAAATATTGCTCACATATATCTATCTATCTATTTTTTAATATCTATCTATCTATGAATAGAATAAGTTAAGAACAGGTAGGAAAAGTGTCTTTTATCTATCAAGTGTCACTTAAACAAGTATCTTCATAAATTTTTCTATCGAATTATTGTCAATATTTACCCATCTTTCTTACTAATTTCTTTTATATGTGATTATTGATCATATCTATCTATCTATCTATTTGATATATATATATATATATATATATATATATAGAGAGAGAGAGAGAGAGAGAGAGAGGTGGGTGGGGAATAGGCTGATGTATACAGCGAACGAGCTAATGTGAATGGATAGTAGATTGAAGCGTCTGTATAGATCGTAACATTCCAAATATTGGTAACAGTTAAAAAGAGCAAGATGTTGTGGGGAGCCATGACTACTCACGTGTTAAATAGACGCGACACATAAAAGAAGATTGACCTATTTTCTCTTGGTGATTTGGTAAGTAATGCTTGCTAAAAAATTGAAATATATTAACAATCATAAAAATAGAGTGTAGATTAAAAAGAAATCGTTGAAAATTTTTTTTTAAAATGTTCTGATAAACCAAGTGAAGTTAAATAAAAGCGTAGAATCACTAAACACGTTCTTCCAATCCTAGCTTGATAATGAGTAGCCGGACGAAATCTTTGTATCGCAGAGAAATAAAATAAAACTGTCTATGTCTGCTGCTGAAATGCTGAAATAATATAGCCAATATGGCGGCGTCACCTTCCAACACCTTAAATACAGATTTTACACCCTCACAAAATATATTTTTATCGTGAGACAGTTTTCAGTTTGGAACAAAAAATAGCCTGTATATCTCTTCCCTTACATTTTAGTCGGAGACTAACCAAATATAGTTTGTAATATAACAGAAAATTAATACTTATAAATTTTACAATTATATAGATTATTATATATCCAAAAATTATTATAAATTATATAAATTATTATGAATTAACAATTTATGTAATTATAACATTATTACTGTTATAAAATTCGAAAACTATTTCCATATCTTTACTGGATTTGGATAATCCTAACATTTCAGCCTTGATGAATTTCATTGTCGATTAAGCGGCCTTTTAGGTGATGACTTATTTTCCACCTTACATTGCTTTTTTCATAAACACAGCAGCGTATGCCTGTCGTTATTCCATCGCTAATTCCATAGAAAGGCTCCATTTCTTAGTTCTGCAATTTCAAACCCTTGTACTCTCCATACCACTTTAACAGACTCAAACCATTCTCAATCTTAACATATTTCAACAGTAAGGAAGAAGTTCTACTGAACGAGATTTTCCCCAAGAACTGCTCTTTTGTGAAACAGCCTACTCCGTGGATACTTCCCTAAGTGCTTACTCTCTCCAAGATGAGGGTCAAACATTATATATCATACCCATCAACATAATTGTCACCTCCAACGATTTACTCTTAGATTCCTGTCATACATCTCACGCCTTAACCCTTTAAGTAAGGGACACTTGTGATTTGTTTTAAGTAAACATTATTGAATTACTTATTATGATTTTCTTACTAATTAACCCATGCCTGGGGGAGAAGAGCTCGACTCGTATCTTTCTCAGTGGTACTTGCGCGTAAGTACATATAACGAACCCAAATAGATTTGGAACACTCTGATTAACATTTTGATTACACCACCCGCACATCCAATTTTAGAGCACCTGATATCTCCAAGCGGTCACCCATCTGGATACTGTTGAGGGCCGTCATTGCTTAACTGCGGTGATCGTCTGGGAACAGGTGTTATGGCAGGAAGCCTATTTTGTGGGGCTAAACTGATTGAAGATTAACAATGAAAAAACTCAAAAAGGCACTTCAATGTCAACCCTTTTTAGGAAATTATCTCTTTGAAACAGAGGCATCTATGGTATCCAGAGCTTCCATTATTTTAATATGTGTGAAGAGTTTTCTTGGGCTCCGTCTCCAGTGAAAAAGTTTTTTTTTGTTTGTTTGTTTTTTAAGTTCCTTCTATAATGTTTTGATTTCAGTATGATAAGTCTTCTAACGTGGATGCCATGCAAGCTTCGAGGGTCTAGTTTACCTTATTGAAGAGATTGGAAAAAATTACAGAATCCCAAGTTCACTTTTAATATTTATTGTAACAAGAATATTTTGTAAAGCGCCGAGTTAGTAACCGATTTCAAAGGAAACTTCCTGTCCAGGTGATGGACATGTGGGATTTTCTTCCAACAAAAAAAAAAAAAAAAAAAAAATACACTCCTTTTTCAACTAAATTTCAGATGAGATTGACGCGAAAGTTTACATAAATATATAGGGTATAAAATTACTCAATGCCATCTATGATGATATTGCTTATATAATAAACACAGGAAGCTGCAAGAAACAAAACTTTTCCGCTATACCCAGTGGTGTGTAAGGCAGCGTTTTTGCTGTTTTCGTAACAAACTGGTTTTTATGGGGCAGGGTTGTTAGGAAGGTGATTTTCTAAGCGTAGCTTAGACGTGACACACGGCCGAAAGTAAGGGGCACCTAGTAAGGATCGAACTCAATACTCAGTTATAATGATTCTGGCGAGACGAGCTTGCTAACCACGCCGAGGTGCCCACAGGAAGCTGCGTTCACCTATAAAACCAAGTGGGTTAAAATATTGCGCAAGGTTAATTACTGCTTTCCGGCATTCCTCGTCCCGGGTCTGAACCCGGTAAACTATCTTCTGCGGGGTATTTTAGATCACTTTTCCAAAAGCTATCATCACTATCTTAGTGTGAACATATTCAAGGACACCATGGCTAAGGATTTAAAAACGTGTTTTGGTGGTAATTGGATCAGTCAGTCAGTCAGTCAGTTAAGTGCGATACGTGATACACGTTTGGATAATCATGTCTCGAATGATACATGGCTTAAACATTTTACCACAGCAGGTAGTCATTTCATTTTGCGGTAGACTGTTTGCCAACTAAGACTATAGAACCCAATATGTCCTGCTATGTCTCCACAGTTGGAGAGATAAGAGATGGATTTATAACTTTCCCAAGAGTATTTGAGAGTAAGTGAATGCAAATTGACGGATTAATACCATTCCCAAGGGTACCAGTGCTGAAGTGAATGCAGGGTACTCAACTGGAATTCGAACTCGGCTCATTGATTTTGTTTTCTGAGCTATCCATGACAAGTGGAACTACAAAAGTCAAGCCTAATGGACTAAATAAAAAACTTAATTTCAAAGTTCAAACATATATCATGTGAAGAAGGCAGGAGTGTACAACGACCGAAACATCGTGAATATGACAATAAAGACGGAGAGAACAATGTCCAAACAATATAAATAGCGTATATTTGGTCAGTTTATCCACATTTTAACACAATACTCAACATCTGAAACTTTGAAAACATAAAAATAAAAATTAAACAGACAGGTTCTTTTAAATTAAACATACTTTGATGAATACGTGCTGCAAAAATATACCTTATTCCCGCACACACATGCACACACACACACACACACACACACATATATATATATATATATATATATATATATATATATATAAAATAATTTTAAAATAATTTGTTTCTGATGAAAGGCCGAAACCGGTCTGAAATATCAAATATATATAATAATAGAAATAAAAAAATACTGTCAAAAGAATACATTTTTAAACTTACAATTTTTTAGTAGTTTTTCCTATACATATTAAGACAGTATACGTGGATCATCATTATGCTATATATATATATATATATATATATATATATATATATATATTGTATATTTAGGCAGCATATTCTCTTTTTTGCAGGTTTCATTAAAAATGACAGACAAGGTGTGGTGGTTAAGATTTTTATGTAACTTTTCATGTGATCTTATGAAGTTTTATTGTTTAGGACATAAATTATACAAGAATTCAAACGCGAGATCCAAACTACAAAGAACCAACATTATTTACGAGTTTACATGACTCTTGTTTAACTGCATTCTTGATCCTAATTCCGTAAATAATTATATCGATCATACAACTACGAAACTGACTCGAAAATTCACACTGCATATCTCTGAACAGAGCTCGATTCGATCTCATTTAAAAACACCCAGAGACCTTCCAAACCTTATTCGGAACATACTCGTTGATAGCAAATATCACAGTATCATTCACACGCAAAAAAAAAAACAGTTATAAAAAAATTATCCAAATGTTTGAGAATTTTTGTCTTTATTTTCAACTGAAATTAAAGCCAAAATACAATGTTTAATAAAACCGAGAAATCCAACACGCAATAACACCAACTACAAGCACGCTAACAACATGTTTACCGTGTTCGGTACATAATATGCCCTTAATCTTCATCATACATAACACCACATATATCATGTAAGATGTAAAATTATTATGTATTTGGTTGCAGTAGCATAAGTTAATAGTGTTATATTTATTTTGATGTACACCATTATTATTAAAATTATCCATATTGTTAGAGCTATTGTTAAGTTTGTTGAGATACATTTTGAATTGTTGATCAATAACGGAGTTAGGAAATCCATCATTGACAAGTGTTTGCTTAATGTTGTGTAATTCTTTATAAGATATAGATTTGGAAGAAGATATTATTTGTGTGCGTTGAATTAATTTTTTTTATAACAGCTAACTTATATCGTTAGGGGCATTCACTATTATAATTAAGAAGACACGAGTTTATGCTAGTTAGTTTCCTATATAGATAAGTAGTAAATTTATATGTGCTGGAATCAATGAATACATCAAGGAATGGGATTTTGTTATTAATATTAAGTTCTAATGTAAATTTGAGGACGGAGTGACTTTCAAATTTGTTTTTAATTTGTGTAATTTGATCGATATTCTTAGCTAAAATGAAAATGTCATCTATGTATCTGACATATATAGAGGGTTTATTGTCGTCATTAATTATTTTCTTTTATAAATTTGCCATATAATAATTAGAAAAGGGGACCTAAAGGTGATCCCATCGCAATACCATCTATTTGAGTATAAATATTACCTAAGGGGTCATGAAAGGGTACTTGTGTGGTGCATGGTAATAATATTTTTTTCAGTATAGTGGGTTTAATATTGATTGATGGGAGAATAGCATGAGTGTATACATCACGGATAATGATGTCAATCGTTTCATAGACGGGAACATAAGTGAATAAGTTTTGGACATCCAAAGATGCAATTATTTGATTGTTAGTTTTTACGGAATGGAGAATCTGTATAAATTCATTCGTAGAGTTAATACTATATTTACTAGGAACATAGGGAGTAATTAGTTTGTTAAGTGTTTTGGAAAGGTTATATATTGGTGTGGGTATTTGTGAAATGATAGGTCGGAGAGGATGATCTTTTTTATGAATTTTTACATTTCCATAAAGGTAGCCGGGCTGATAGTCACCTATAATCTTCTGAAGTTTATAGGATCCTATTTCAGCATTGTTTGCAGCAATAATTTAATAAATGTGTTTTTTTTTTAAGTTGGGAGGTGGTATTACTTGTTAATTTTTGAAATCGTCCAGAATGGTCTGCAATTTTAAGTGATATTTCCTGTTTGTTTAAAATAACAAATGTATTGGTTTTATTGGCACGTCGGATAACAATATTTTTGTTATTTTTTAAAAGTATGGCTGCTTTTATTAGAAGTGTATTGATAATATCATTAGGATTTTTATGGTAACAGTGTTTGATTGATTCAGTTTTGAGTAAATCTTTTAAGCTTACCTGTGTAGTAATATGGTTGTCTTGTTCGAGTTGAGGTATTTGTTGGTATAAAGCTTCCATTTCCATTTATTTAAACATTGAATTAGGTTTCTGTGCGACATGGAAATTTGGTCCGAGATTAAGGCATTCTATTTCATCTGGAGTGAGTTGGTAATTCGATAGGTTAATGAAGTTGTCATTGATGTTGGGTAAAAGTATTTTTCGTTTACATAATTTGTTTAGCTTTTTTTGGATGACTTGTTTATGGGATTTATTTTCCTTTTGTGTTGTATTGTATAATAAATCCAATATTTCCTTGAATTTTTCACTTGATGGTGGATGTTTTTGTGTTAACGTCTTCGTAACCTCTCTGAAGAAGGCTCATATGAGCCGAAAGCTTAGAACAAACTTAATAAATAATTATCCAAATGTTGGAGAATTTTTGTCTTTATTTTCAACTGAAATTAAAGCCAAAATACGATGTTTATAACGGCTCATGATTAAACATAATAGACATTCGTTGTCTCTTATATTTAACAGTATATGTTTAGAAAATTCTCTCGATACATTATATATGTGTGGGTGGGTGCGTCGTGGTGCAGTGGATATCAGATCGGAACGAGGATTCGAGCAGCCGAGTTCGAATTCCAGTTGAATTCCTTGCATTCGCTTACGCGCAAATAAGCTAGGGGAAGATATTAATCCGTCTCTTCCCTCCAGTTATGGCTTAAATAACAGGACGGATTCAGTTCTATAGCCTTGGCTGGCAACCAGTCTACCGCAGAAAGCAATGGTGACCTACTGCGGGATAATGTTCTGCCCAGTCAGTCATGTCTCTTTCGAGACATGAACGCCCAAGCGTGTATCACGTATGGCACTTAATTGACTGATATGTATATATCGCATGAATTAACCGCTCGTCTATGGAGAGCTTCACATTCAAGTATATTCACTCTTTCAGGTTTTCTCGAAAGAAATATTCAAAAGCCCTACATTATAAATGTATTGAGCACTCTTAATACAAATGAGTAGTAGTCTAGTTTAATTATAACAAAAAACTAATATATATATATATATATATATATATATATATATATATATATATTATTTTTTTGTTATAATATATATATATATATATATATATATATATATATATATATATATATAGGAGGGAATGGCAACACGTGAAGACGGAGAGGATAATATAAAATATTTAATCTAATTAATATAAAATACCAATTAAATAAAAATAGAGAGCTCAATGAGTGTTTACAATTTCTTGTTTATTGTTTTCAGTATGCGTGATTTAATTCCTTACTCTGAATTGTAATATGTGTGGGATTTGATACATATATTCTCAATTTATTTCTAGTTTGAAAATCCCTCTGAAATTTCTTTTCAAAATATTCTGATTGAAATTAACATTTATATACACTCCCGATCAAAAATTTAAGACCACTTAAAAATCTTTAAAAAGAATTGTTTTTTTACAGATATATTTTAAACTCCTCCCACTTAAGGTTACCAATACTACAATTTAAAAGGTTATGGAAACAAAAAGCTATATTCCAAACATTTTATTTAGAAATTTACATTTTTATAAAAAGATTAGTTTTCTTCTCAATATCCACTAACGGCCATAATTATTAGGCACCCTCAGTTCTTTTTTTAAAGAAATGATGTATTTCATACTATTTTTAGTATTTATTTGCAAATACAAATATAATAGTTCTTTTGTTATTATTACTTTGCAAAATTTTTCAAGACAAGGAAACAAAGGTGAACCTATTCGAATCACCCTAAATTTTCTTCATTCTTTCATTGATGAAACTGCAATATAAGTAATTATTAAATGTTTATAAATTCATTTCATGCACATATTATTGTGCAATAATAACAAAAGAACCATTCTATTTTCATTTACAATTATTCGCTTGGCAATAAATGCTAAAAATTAGTATGAAATACGTCATTTTTAAAACACTGGTATGTCGTAATAATTATGACCGGTAATGTGTGTATATATATATATATATATACACACACACACAAGCCCTTTTCGCTGTATCACAGCTCATTAGTGTGGCTAGACACATCCACTTACTTCTAGCCGGGATCGAAATCTCGGCCGATTTGGTGTAAGTCGGAGTCTCTACTCCGTAAGCCATCGGCGCATGACATCAGAGTAGGGAAATTTTAACGTCTTGTATATAAGCAGTGTATGCAGACGCCAGTCATCTAAAGATATTTCGGCATATATATATGCCGAAGTTTCATCCCCTTTTGCAAGAGAAAATCTAGTCAATTTACATACATTTACTCACATTCATTCACACACACACATTAATTCGCACATATTCACACACGTTTATTCACAAAGATTCACACACATATTCACACATTCACTCACACGCATACACAAACACGGGGTGAGAGTAAGAGAGAGAGAGAGAGTTAGGTGACACACAGATAGGCCGATTCACTTCTCTTTATATCTACAAAATCTATATTTACATACGTTTGTGTGTGTTTGTGTGTGTGTGTGTGTGTGTGTGTGCGCGCGCGGGCGCGCACACGCGTGTGTGTTTCTGTGGATGTACAGATGAAATATCAAAGTATATAGGCCTAGTTTTCTTGGATACATATCCAGCACGACGGATCAACCTGCGGGGTTGTCAGCCTTATTTCAATAAGCATATGAATAATGGAGAGGTAATTACATTAAAAAATATCCTCTAGAAAATCATGGTACTGGCTTTAATATTAATCGAAACATTCCCCACGGTCGAATTGTTTGTGTCGCTTTTATAAGAGATGAGCAAGCCAGTCCTGTCGATCAGTTATAGACGAGGTCCTCAGTTAGGCAAATATAATTTCCTTCTCTGAAACCAATGCTACACAAGCTTGTCTAGGTCATGAGTGTGCAGTTTATTTAGTGTCCAATGTTATCCGCTTATAACCAACGGCAAAAGTAGATGAAAATAATTATGTTTGGTATCTTACATACGGAGTGTTATTGAGCAAGTTTTAGTTTACCCTTGTTGGTGCTATTTCAGTAACAATAGGTGCTCTTTCTTATTAATGATCTATTGCAAAATATTGCGAACTTAGATAACTTTGACACTTTTTATAGAGGGCAATGTCTAAGAAAATACGGATCAATGTAACGAGTCGATGTAACACCGATACACCGATTGAATGTGTGTTGTGGTGCAGTGGATATCGACTGGGAACGAGAAATCTGGGAGCCGAGTTCGAAAACCAGTTGAATTCCTTGCATTCACTTACACACAAATACCTTTGGGAAAGGTATTAACCCGTCTCTTTGCTTCAGTTATAGGTTAAATAATAGGACAGATTGGGTTCTATAGCCTTGGCTGGCAACCAGTCTACCGCAGAAAGCAATGGCAACCTACTGCGGGATAATCTTCTGTCTAGTCAGTCATGTCTCTTGTGAGACATGGTCGCACACGCGTATATCACGTATGGTACTATGGTACTTAACTGACACTAATCAAATGCCAGACAAAGCTAGCGTGAAGCCCGTAAAGAATTGGTTTCCTAGATATAGTAAATGCAAATGCAATACACCATTTCTTCATAGAACAAATACAAATGTGTATATATATATATATATATATATATATATAAATATATAGCCTTTGAGATTTCACTTGTCCGACCGACTCAGTCGATTAAAAACTTAATAGGACGATTAAAGGTTATTGCTTTACTCGCCTGCAGTTGATTAAAAATCTCGCAATGAAACGTGTCCCTTCAAATACAGAAAAAGGAAATCTGATTCGTTTTACAATTCAAAGGTATGCCATGTAAGATTTACAAGTTACATAGAATGACCAAAAATGATCTTTGATCATCTCGGTTAGTGTAAACATTTGTTTAATTTACACTTCCAGAATGGAGCCAAAATGTCTCTGTCGCCCAGATTAAAGACTCTCACAGAATTTTAGTAACTCATTTGGAAAAATATTATCCTTAACTGAACATCTATATTTTCTCTCCACTTATGTAAAGTAAAAAATGAACATTTAAAGGAAATTAAAAAAAAAGCGAAAACACATACTTCTTTCGAAAAACAAATTATGCAAGTAAGTAATATCTTTTGTAGAAAATCGTTGAGAAAATGAGATTTGTTATTTTTTATCATCTATGAGATGGAGGTTGTAGTCAAACAGAAGAAAAAACTACAAAACTACCTGCACTCAATTGCCAAAAAACAAAAGCAAAATAACAGCATATCATGACCTTAAATGGGCTCAAATTTAATAAAAACAAAGGTTTATCATCAAAATGTTTATGCTATTATATAAGAAATGATCAAATTTTGTTGTGATTGTTTAAAAAAATTAAATACTTTCTAACACGTTTAATTAAACTTTCATTTTTTGTTTTTTTGTTAGCGATTCATGCTATGTTTACGTGAGGCGACTATTAAAAAAATCGAGTCGGTCGAGTAAGTTTTCCCTCGCTCTCGACCGCCGGTCGTGAGATTTCTTTTTCAAATTTCAAAGGCTATATATATATATATATATATATATATATATATATATATATATATATATGGTATAAATGGACATTTGTTTGACTTAATCTAGTCATTCCTCTCTAATCACACATTGAAGGTAGCATTAAACGGACATGCCTCCCAAAAATACCATACGAACGCGGGTGCCCCTCAAATCTCTATCCTAGGTCCTACGCTCTTTCTGATTTACATTAATGATCTGCCTGATGCTATAAGATCCCAAGTAGGTATGTACGCCGACGACACCACAGTTTACTCAAGATCAAAAATCTGGTGTGGGCGACAAAGCGAACCCCGCTGCGGAACTTGAGAAGGACCTCCAATCCGAGGTGGACTGGGGTAAGAAATGGCTCGTAAATTTTAATGCTTCCAAAACGAAGCTGCTATCAATTAAACAGCATAAACAATTGCTCCTACTTCCCATTAGCATGGAACAGACTAGCCTCCCTGAGAGTAAAACACTACGCCTCCTTGGCCTCACACTCTCAGCGGACCTGAAGTGGAATGACTATATTGCTAAATTCGCTGCTATGAAAGTCAGTTCTCTGTGCAGAACACGGAAGTTCTTCCAGGCTGAGTCCATCCTGCACATATATAAATCTACCATCCGCCCGTGTATTAAATACTGCTGCCATATCTGGTCGGGTTCCCATGCTATTCTCCTTAGGGTTCTTCACAAAATACAACAGAGAATCTGTAATGTGATCGATACCGATTTCGCAATCCAGCTGCAGTCACTCTCTCACCGGCGTGATGTGGCTTCCTCGTACCTCTTCTATAAATACTTTCACGGCTTCTGCTCCGATGAACTTAGATCAGTGGAGCCCCCTAGGTACGAATTTGCACGAGATACTAGATTAGCAACTAGGTTCCACTTTTTTACAGTGAAACCGATAAAATGTAACCGCAATTTCTACTCTAACAGCTTCTTTTCTCACACTTCCTGCCTGTGGAATCCCCTTCCATATAATTGCATCCCAGACAGCTACAATCTGCATGAATTTGTAAGGTCAGTATACACCTCTTATTATACAAACTCGCATCCATTCTTTCAAACACTCTTCCCATCTACCCAACCCCCATCCTCGGTATCCTCATCCGTGTATCACGCTCCTTCCGACATTTCCTATAACTAACCACTCTTTCTCATTCCTTTCTCCTATGTACCCCCCTGCACAGTAGTGGCAGTAGAATGCCTTGCTTGCTGTGAAATGATATATATATATATATATATATATATATATATATATATATATATACTAGCAGTATAGCCCGGCGTTGCTCGGGTGTAATGAAAGCTTTAAAACTAATCCATGGCCCTGGAGCTCAGACTCTTTAGACTTTGGCACGAAAGACTAAAAAGCAATAGTTGTTCCAAGTTAAAGCAAAACCGTAGACTGAAAGAAAAATGAATGGATGTAAGTTAAATTTTGATTTGCTGGTATCGATATCAAATAAGATTTTTTCGTCGTAAACTGAATTTTGAAAGCTAAATAAGTCCTCTGAGTAAATGGCATCATGGCTGAGACTAAGAAGTAAAATTATACCTACTTAGAGACAAATCAGAAACTAAAACTAAAATAAAAGGGCTGAAAAATATACAGACATACAGGCAGATCAGCAGACACACACAAACATCTTGCCTTTATATATATATATATATATATATATATATATATATATATATATATATATTATCGATTTTCTGCACTATTATAAGAACTGCAACCTTGAACTTCTGGATATCGTTTCTTATGCCTTTGCCTATGAGTGTATCAAATTTGATTAAAATCAGACCACACCTTCTATAACCCAATTTTTTTGATTATCGATTTTCGAGATTTATCGGGGGTACCTCGACACAAGACTAGCTAAGAACACTCGCAGACGCTTATAGTACAACTCTGTAAATTTTCAAGAAAATCGGTTCAGCCGTTTCGGAGTCTATAGGTATGGGACACACAAATACACACACAGACATCCACACACACACATACATGCACAGAGACAAAGTTCCATTTATAAATAAGTTTATATATATATATATATATATATATATATATATATATATATATATATATATATATATAATAACTAAATAGACTCTGTAAGTATGTAGGCCGTAAATTTATACTAAAATAAACCTAAAAAAAACCATTAACAAACAGAACCTAATTCCGTTACAATCCGGTGCACTAAGACGTCGGATAAATGGGGAGAAAAAAAAAGAAACCCGCGGAACAAGAACAAAACATTCAATACTCCGCAGTAAAGAAAAAACCCAAAACGGAACTAACCACAAGAAAAAGTGCTCGATACAAAGTACAAAAGAAAATATACAAAAGTAGAGCAAAGACACACAAAAATCTAGAGCGAGCCAAAACCTACCGCGGTTTCACACTACGGATCGTCAGGGCAAAGGCTGACGATCCGTAGTGTGAAACCGCGGTAGGTTTTGGCCTCTCTCATTTTTGTGTATATATATATATATATATATATATATATATATGTATGTATGTATGTATGTAATTACGATCACAAGATCCGTAACTCATTACGATGTGTTGTAAGAGCATCGTATGCAATAATATCAGCAGTGGGTATTCCTAGGGTAAACTAGCCTGAAGGAGCCCATCTTCTTTTAAATCAGTTTTGAACTCAGAGTTGTTTTTCACTCCAAGACTTGTTATTCGACCAGAGATAAAGAGACCATTTTGGTCTTTTGTTTAACCCATAGCTAAAGGAAGATGGATTTTTACCTTTTCTAAGGGCATTTTCTGAGCCGGAAACAATTACACTTCATGTATATAAGCATAGAGTAAAAAAATATTGCTTCATAAAATGAAATTACATACAAAAATATCCTTTAATAGATTAACTCCTATATTTTTTTAATTTATTTGTTTAAATATTCTTTTTAATGGATACTCGTATTTGAGTAGATGATCTGCTTTTTCTCATAAAACTGTATATTTATGGAATAATCGAGAAATTTTGTTAGGAAAATATGCTTCCTCTGGCAGGATTAGAACCTGCGTCCTCTAGGAGAAATTATCAATTGATCTGATGTGTCTTAAATCGCCCGATCACGAAGTATTTACAGTCCAACATCGCCAGAAATAATGCCTCTAAACACACATTTTTTCTGATTTTCCGAAGAAATCATATCTGCTCTGTTTTTATCTTTATGTAAACAAAAGTAAACAAAGACAATTCAATAACTAAGTTTTTAAGAAATCCGTTACAAAATGGATTAACTTCGGCATTTTTAATATATTTGCTTAAACAAATTTTTTGATGGCTACTCTTATTTTAAATTAATTACACTGTTTTTTTTTTTGTTCACAGTTAATTTCGTAACAATATTTCTCGATTATTCAAGCCGGTAGATTTAAGTAAATATACTGTTCAATTATAAAAATAAATATGAGTATTCATTAAAAAAAAATTTTAAAACAGATTTAGGAATACTGAATGAATACATTTTCATGCCATTGACAATCTTTCAAAAACGCTAATCTTGGCAAAGTACTATAAACAAAACTACTAGATTTCATAAGTCATAGAACAACTCGCGAAAAAACAGAGGCGTATCAGGAAGTTCCGATTTTAAAATTATTTTCTCATCGTCATATGATCCAAAAATAAACGACGTGTCTGGACACATAAGCAAAAATACATATTGTCAAGAAAATAGCGGCTGGTTGGACCAATATACGGTCAGTCAGTCCATACGTGCCATATGCTTGGGCGATCATGTCTCGAAAGAGACATGACTGACTGGGCAAAAAATTATCCTGCAGTAGTGCCATTATTTTTGCAGTAGACTGGTTGCCAGCCAGGGCTATAGAACCTAGTCTGTCCTGTTACTTGAACCATAAGTTACTGATTTCTCGTTCTCAGCTGATATCCATTGCACCACAACGCACATACTTTACGGTAGCTCAAGAAATTCTCAATGCAAACCCAACAAAGGCTGAATATGCAGAGCTAACAATATGTTAAACAGCAGAACACATATCATAGTGGTCGAAACGTGAGTAGCAAGTATGTGGTGCATGTTCTGTTCTTTAACACACACACACACACACACACACACACACACACACACACACACACACACACACATATATATATATATATATATAGTCATCTGCAGACAGATCTGTTTCGCTTTATCACAGTTCATCTGTACGGTTAGACAACCGATTGCTTCTAGCCAGGATTGAAACCCGACCAAAATGACATCAGATTCTACCTCTGAGCTAAGAAGACGGACTTTAGCATGTTATATACAATGTAAACACACGCCAGTAGCCAGGGTGTTTAAATTCATTACTGAATGAACGATGCGTAGATATGCCTGTGTGTGTGTAAGCCTAATATACATTAACCCCTTTTTAGCAGAGTTCATATTGCGATTTTTTTATGTTTATAGTTTTCTCTAGTATTTTTAACAGAAGTCATATTGCAATTTTTTTAACACTAATGATTTACTCTGGGATGTGCGTTGTGGTGCAGTGGATATCGGCTCGGAACGAGAAATCGGGGAGCCGAGTTCGAATTCCAGTTGAATTCATTGCATTCACTTACGCACAAATACCCTTGGGAAAGGTATTAATCCGTCTCTTCCTTCCAGTTATGGGTTAAATAACAGGACAGATTGGGTTCTATAGCTTTGGCTGGCAACCAGTTTACCGCAAAAAGCAATGGCAACCTA
This sequence comes from Ascarosepion bandense, assembly GCA_037127315.1. Classification (NCBI taxonomy): domain Eukaryota; kingdom Metazoa; phylum Mollusca; class Cephalopoda; order Sepiida; family Sepiidae; genus Ascarosepion; species Ascarosepion bandense. The sequence goes on from JBBBDQ010000354.1 coordinate 443,833, forward strand.
CTGCGAGATAATCTTCTGCCCAGTCAGTCATGTCTCGAAAGAGACATGAACGCCCAAGCGTGTTTCATGTATGGCACTTAACTGACTGACTGATTTACTCTGACACTCCGTATTACTGGTTCCCCTATTGTGTTCATCTTTATGCTTGGTCCTCTTAGGAGATTTTTTAAGCCTAGCATATGTGCTGATTCCTTAAGTTTACGTAGTTTCCAGTGGTGTTCTCTATCTATTATTTCAACTTCATCCCATAGTGGGGGGGGTGATCACGTTTCTTCCTCCATATGTGGTCAGCTACGCCTGATCTTTTCTATCACCCCTCGTGTTACGGCCTTGAGATGTTCTTGTAGCTTTAACTTATGGGGACGGCCCGTTTCTTTTTTATATTTCTTTCCACGAAGTGTCAGAGAAAATTATTAGTGTCAAAAAATTGCAATATGAGCTCTGGTAAAAATACTAGAGAAAACCATTAGCATAAAAAAATCCTAGAGAAAACCATTATCATAAAAATACTAGAAAAACCATTAACATCAAAAAATTGCAATATGAACTCTGCTAAAAAAAGATTTCTGGACATTAAGTTTATAAGTCCCAAAAATTCAGTTGTTCTTGGCCTTAAGGACATAACGTTGGTTACTTCCTGTAAATTGACCCAAAGAGTTGTGAGTTCAAGGCTACAGCAGTGGTTAACAAGTAACTTGGGGGGTTAGAGGGAGATAACTCATGACTTCCAGAAGAGGCATTAGGCAAGAAATGGAGTTCATACACCACAGTGATTGTAATAAAGAGTTCGGTTCGAAATTCCTAGCACCTGAAGAAGGCCGGAGCGTACAACGGCCGAAACGTCGTACAAATGGCAACAAAGCAGGAGACAATAGTCCGAATGATGTAAATATAGTAAATACTACCTCATCTCAGGAATATAGACAAATACTAAAAGGAGAATCGGGTTACTTATACTTTGTTTTTAAATTTATTTTTTTATTGACAAACATTTTCAATATTGAAAAATGAATTCTTATTTCCTTGTGATAATAGAGCTAATTATCTTTTCTATTATATATATATATATATATATATATATATATATATATATATATAGCCTGTCACACTCATGAAGAGGAAGACAATAACGAAACAGCGTCGACTCAGTTCATTCTCTTTATATATATTTCCTTCTCTCAATCTTAGGAGGGTATAGATTTTGTTTTCTTATTTATTAATGCAAGATACTCTATAGTAGGTAGATTAATAAATATGTTGCCGCCATTTTAGACAGCATGTGGATATAAATATCCTACCGACATTTTTGACATCATGGGCCCACTCGTATAAGAGAAAATCATAGATGACTCATACAAAAAACATTGCAGTAGGAAAAAAAAATTTGCCAGTAGGCGTATCAAGGGAATTCATTTAAATTTGAATCTGAATAGAATTCGCTGTATTTCTGTTTGGCAGATCAGGCAACATGATTCATTGACCAAAAGGTCTATGTAGAGAATTTAATTGCCAATATCTATTCCTTTATCATGACCGTTTGTCAAATTAACGTTAACCCGGTGAATACTGGATACAGTTCTGGTTAGCGTAACAAACAATTTGGCCTAGTGGAATGGCGAAAATTTGCACCTGGTCTACTGGTGACATGGACCAGTGCCAGACAACGGTCACCTCGACGAAAAGTTTGAATTATTCAAAATTATGGCTTTGTTAACTGAAAGCAGTATATAATTTTCCAAAAGATGTAATACCGAAAAATACGTAAGGGATTTGTTAGTGCGTGTATTCTAGGGCACTCTAACTCACGGTAAGACGAGTAGATAGGGTAAAAAGAAGGATTTATTTATTACTCAGTTTAGAAGTGCAGATGGTGTAGTTGATAGCGGCTCTGAATGAAAAACAGGAGAGCAGAGTTCGAATGCCAATCATGATCGTTATATTCACTTCCGCGCAAACACCCTTGTAAAAACTATAAAGCCACCACTTCCATTGCATCCAGCAACGGTATAATTAGAATCAGTTAAATTAATACAATGATTCCAAAAATATCTTAAAATATAAAAATATTTTCTGGCTTTAAATAACTAAATAACTTTGAAATAACTGAGGATGATGAGTCAAATCAATCAATCAATAGATAGATAGATAGATAGATAGATAGACTAGCCAAAGAGTGACTGTTTGGACCTCAGACGGTTGTTCGAAAATGCATAACCAACACAAATGAACTGAATATGCAGAGCTAAATATATGTTAAAAAACAGAACACACACCGCTTACATACTACCCAGGCAAGCGTCTGAAGACACCTGCGTGGTCCAAAACTGGGGTAGCAAGTAAGTGGTGCCTGTTCTGTTCTTTAACACACACACACACACACACACACACACACAGATATATATATATATATATATATATATATATATATATATATAGTAATATTAATTATAGTAATAATACCGATAGCAACAGAACTAATTCGGTCAAAACTAGCAATAATTAAACTACAACTGATATCGTCTTGAAACCCACCGGGAACTAACCTGGACGGAAAAGAAGGAGAAAAGGAAGAAAAAAAAACAAGATATATATATATATATAGTTACTTGTTCACCACTGTCGTAGTGGATGTAGACGTTGGTTAGTTCCTGTGACTTAACCCAAAGAGTTGTGAGTTCAGTACCAGTATACAGAAGTAGTGAATAAGTAACATGCAGGACTAGAGGGAGATAACTCATGACTTCTAATCGAAACATTACTACGCAAGGAATGCGAATGATATACCTCAATGATTGTAATAAAGGGTTCGGTTCGAAATTCAATGTATAAAGTGTTGAGTTATGACAATATTAATGCCAGGATTGATGTATGTTTTTCAGTAGTTTTACCAATAAACGGTATTTCGGTAAGCAGGTTGTTTTATAGTAAAATCCCCGATATCGGGGTAGAGACAGAACGTTGATAGGATTAATTCAAATAGTTTGTCACTTTAAATGGGCAGGTTAATGAAAACTTCGAAGGTACGTGTAAATACAGTTACAATATCGCCACTTATGCGAACTGTTTTTTTTAACTTGCTCTCATTACCCGGTTATTTTGTTATTTATATAGAGCTTCAGAAAAATAAGAAAATTTAATTTTATCTCTTTGCCTTGAAAAATATATTTTCCCTTGTCTCCTTTATATTTATATATAAATGATTTTAGTGTAGACGTAGTTTCCATCTTAAGTACGTCCCATACAAGTTACCACCTCAAAGTGTTGGAGACCATCTATATTCAATCTTTAAAGCTCTCACTATGTAAACAGAAGAAGTATATATTTAACTTCAAACTCACAGCTATTTAAGATTTTTTTCCCAACACAACTTGTCCATTTCTTAAAACGATAATTATTTATTTATTTATTATCTTTGATTACGTTCTGTTGAGCGAGGTTCGAAACTGGGTAGCTAGGCCGTTTTTCAATTTTATTTTTTAAATATTGTCATCATGGGTAGTAATAATGAATATTTTTGTTCACTCTGGTAAGGAAGTTTTATACCCACACTCATATTTTCAAATATATATATATACATATATGTGTGTGTGTGTGTGTGTGTGTACATACGATCCGTTAGGTGAAACCTAGGTAGGTCTGTTGGCTCTAAATTAGATTTATTCTTATATATATATATATATATATATATATATATATATATATATATATATATAATGTTCAGAATTTGGTATACTTATACGGGAAGAGTTCAAAGTAGAGATAGCCTGTTTGTACATAACTAATGTGAATATAAGCATAAACGTTAAATGGCGAGTGTCGGTTACATTCCTTAAGTCAGTCTTTTGACCATGCCTTGTTTTAAAATTGTTTTACGACCTGAAAAGACAGCAATCATGCAGTTCTATTACCTATGTCGACTGTGTTTCCGTCTATCTGTCTCTATCGATCTAGATATGTGTTTTTCGTGTTTTTTTTGGTTTAGGTAAAGGGATAGGAATTCATTTGAAATTCTTCTGTTCTTTTTGCCGGCTCAGTACAGAGAATATTAAATTTGAGTAATTCAACCTTTTCCAGCCCCTCATTCGCGAAAAGTAACATTTATATAGCAAAACCCGTTAGACGTTTTGCATATATCGATTGATTACCTGATGGCTGCATCTTCCAGATTATGAATCTAAAGAAAAGCTTGTCGAATTAGCAACGTGTCATGTTCGAACTCTGTGTAATATAGCGCTAACATTGGGCAAATGATAATTAGATATTTTTGGTTTCGTTCTAAGAAATCAGGTGAAAGCCCACACATTCAGAATTAATGAGGACCGAGCTAAAATAGAAAGCATATTTTGTCTTAGAAAATAGATCTATCTAAACTTATTTATAAATGGAACTTTGTCTGTGTGTGTGTGTCTGTGCGTGTGTGTGTGTCCGTTACCTATAGACTCCGAAACGGCTGAACCGATTTTCTTGAAAATTTACACAGTTATACTATAAGCATCTTCAAGGGTCCTTAGTTAGGTTTTGTATCGAGGCACCCCCAATAAATATCAATAATCGAAAAACTCGGGATATAGAAGGAGTGGTCCGATTTTAATCAAATTTGATACACTCATAGACAAAGACATAAGAAACAATATTCAGAAGCTTCAAGATTGCAATTCTTACAATAGTGCAGAAAATCAATAATATATATATATATATATATATATATATATATATAAGGCAAGATGTTTATGTGTGTGTCTGTTTATCTGTCTGTATGTCCTTTATACAAATCCACAATTTTTATCCGATTCTCACCAAATTTCGTACAAATATTCTTTAGGCTGAGTCTGAGCTCCAGGACCATAGATTAGTTTTAAAGCTTTCATTACACCCGAGCAACGCCGGGCTATACTGCTAGTCGTATATATGTGTTCCACTTAGATCTGGAGTGAATATAAAGTCCCAATTGATGTTTGAAAGATGCGGCGTCATTAAAAGAACAATCGCCCAGTAAGATGGGAGATATCTCAGTTTCTGGTCATTGATAGCAAAATAATACTATTTTGGTTTTGAGGTTATTGAAAGCAGGTATAGCTTTTACGGTTATTTTTATTTTTTTTATTTTCTTTCATTTATATTTCTCGTTCTTCTTCAAGAGTTGCACCTATTCTGATGGCAGCAAGGTCTCTGATTGGGGGTTGTGAGGAGCATAGAAGCGCCTCTTAAATGCTATTGTTTCCAGGTATACCCTGACCCGAAATGGTAGCACCTGTTAGGGTCCCAGCTATGAGAAAAGAGTTAAACTCCAAACTGGGGTCAAAACACTATGAAAGTACAAAAATATACTTTTATAGAAATATTTACATCAAAATAAACTTTTATAGAAAATATACATTTTGAAAGGAAATAAATATTACCATAACACTTTTTTGAAGGGATAAATATTTCAAGTAATATATTTTGAAGGAAAACAATTATTACCTGCATTACATTTTTTAATAAAAACAAGAAGACATCTTCAGTTTTCTAAAATAAAAAACAAATTTAAATTTTCATCAAAATCTGACTAAATCAACCTTCTTACTATAACCAAATATTTTAAAAAAAAACTTAAAACCTTACTTTTTCGGCATTAAAAAACCCAGTGGTTGATATGCCGTTAAACAATACTCAAACTCAAACTCGTCAGAAAGGAAAGAAACATCTAATATTGAAGATAAGATAACATTTCTTTTTGTTGTCTCTATATATAAAGATGTGTTTATTCTGTTGTTCCGACAGATTCGACTAAGTAAGCAAATTGAAATGGCTCTCTAATTAGAATACCGTGCAAATTGTTAAAATGCTTCAAACAAAACAAAATCTTCGTATATCTTGACACAGCATGAACGATTCGATTTAATATATTAATGCAATATCTTTATATTACGACATGTACTCATTAATTTGTCTACTTCCATTAATGAAGTTACTTCTGATTACTTTCCTATAACTTTGACTTTGTGACGTAGAATAACCTTTTGATAACGCCTGGTTGTGATTTACTGAACTCTCATTTATATTGTTAAAGCATTTGCAAGAAAAACATGTAAAATATAATAAAAAAAATGTTCAATAAAAAATATTAAATGAACAGAAAATAGTAACCGTTTTTTCGACAAGCCTTGCGCCCCGTCCGTGTATTCCCCGTTTCTCTGACCATGGCAGTAATTGTCATTTGCTAGTATGTCGTCATCGAGAATGTATCAGTCTGTTATTTATTTTGAGGCCGGTTTTTTGCCATAATTGGTGGCAAATGTACAGATATAAAAAAAAAAAATAAATAAAAAAAAACAGCAATCAATGCAAATTGAAAAATGGTGCAATATAAAAGATCGATTAATGTAAGTTAAGTGGTGGCGGAGAAATACATCTAAAGCGAATGTGAATTTGACTGTTCACTTTGATCGATTCGTTTTCTTCTTCTTTCGGCAATGGCTTTCACATTTCTTTTCTTTCCTTCGTTCAATTTCGTAACCTTTTACATTAACACATTGCCTGTTATTCATTTTCTTTTGTCCTTCTCTCTTTTTATTAAATCAGTAGCACCCTATGTAAGTCACTAAGGGCTTATAGGGTATGGAAGAATTCGAAATAGAAACATTAATAATGAGCAAGAACAAAACAAAAACAATGAGAAGGGCAACACATAGCAATTACTATTGGATTTTTATTTGTTAATACTAAAGTTAGCTGGAAAGTATGGAACCAGATGAAAGTTCCAGAAGCGAGAAATGCAACGAAAGAAAGCTTTCTGAATAAGCTACACATTCTGTTTGCCATACTTACAATGTTTCAATTAATATCCTCTGAACTTCTTCAGATCCCTGTATTCGTACTCAATAACTCTTACAGAAAATAGTTCAAGAAAGTGAAAAGAAAAAACTTTTTCTAATCATTTCACCCCAAGCAAGGCAGAACTGTCTCTGATGCGCATACGGTTATAGAAGAAGTGAGTGATGAGAAAGAGGAACAAGTTGTAGGAGTGTCAGAGAATGAGTAAGAACAGGATGAGAATACAACTGTGAAGAGGGTTACATGAGAGTAGAGGGTAAATGAAGAAGAACATGATGCAATGGTTGTGTGGGAAAGGTGATAAGAGATGGCAGTTGACTTTGCATTTAAATTCTTGGAGATTTTAGCTGTCAGGGAAGCAAGTATATGGAAGGGAATTCCACAGGCAATAAGTGCGAGCAAAAAAGCTGTTGAGTAGAAATTGCGGTTACATTTGATTGGTTTCACTGTAAAAGGATGGGACCTAGTTGCTAATCTAGTAGCTCGACTAAATTTATTCTGAGGGGGCAGCAGGGAGCTAAGCTCGTCAGAGCAGAAGATGCGAAAGTATTTGTAGAAGGGACAGAGGGAAGACACATTACGTCGGTGATAATGTGACTGGAGTTGAACTACCACGTTGAGATCAGTTACTTTGTAGATTCTCCGTTGGATTTTGTCAAGAAGCCCGAGATAAATAGCAGGGGCACCCGACCAGATGTGACAGCAGTATTCAATGCACGGGCGGATAGTAGATTTATATATGTGTAAGATAGATTTGGACGAGAAAAACTTCCTAGCCCTACAAAGGAAACCAATCTTCCGAGTAACAGATTTAGCTATGAATTCAATGTAATTATTCCACTTGAGGTCAGCTGATAGATTTAGACCTAGGTGGTCTAAATCTATTGTAAAAAATAAAAAAATAAAAATAGAATGTATGGTTGTCAGGAAAAAGATTCTAACACACAAATTCAAATTAGAAAAACTAAAATTAAGCAAGTATAAAAACTATAAATATCTCAGAAATGTTTTAACAGACGACGACATGTGACACCGAAATCCGAATTCGTATAGCGATTGCAAAAAATATCTTCTAAAACCTAAGCAAATTGTCAAGGGGGAAATCTCGTTAGAAATTTAAAAAAATTAATAGATAAATGTTACGTAATATCCTCTTATATGACAGAGAATGCTAGACAATCCCATCAGAGATGAAGAAGAAACTTGAAACAACAGAAAATATGGTTCTACGGAAGGATGTTGAAAATACTATGTTAGCAATGATGAAGTTTTAGAGAAATGAAAAATGAACGGGATAGTTATAATTAACATCAGAAGTTCAAAATATATAGGGCTCATACCAAAAAAAAAAAAGGACGTGATAACTGTAACACTAACAGAACATACTGAAGTCGAGAGAGATAGAGGAAAGCAATTAATAATCTACCTAATGAACTTGTGGAAATAAGGATCTATTAAATAAACTTAATGAAATTCTTTTCAGGTATAAACATTGCAAAATGTTATTTCCCTGCTCCTCACAACCTCCTGATCAGAGGCCTTCCTGCCGGATGCAGTTTACCGTCATGCTTAGGACCGCCATCAGGGCGCGAGGCATCAGGGTGTCTTCATAATTTCCTGTTCCTTATAGTGTAGCTTAGATGTGGCACAATGCCGAAAGTATGGGGGAACCCAGTGAGGATTGAACTCGCTATTCAGTCGTAAATGATCAAGCTTGCCAACCAAGCTTATAGTTGATAATTATTCATATAATCATAGTGATTAAACTTATATATCCTTTACTTCATTTTGTATTAAGACATAAATAATAGTAATTTAATTGATTTTGGGATAGATAATGTATAAGAATAAATGAGGAATCTTTAAAGGAATGTAATCTAAACTAAGAAAAAATATAACAATATTTTAATCATATTTTAATCATACCAAAAGTCTTTTTAATACTGGTCTAAAGTAAAGTTTGTTTCTTTTTTGTTTGTTTGTTTGTTTTCCTTTGGTTAAATGGAAAAGGATACATAGGACTCTAAGAGTATTTCTTCGTAATTAAAATGTCTACATCTTGATGGAATAAATCAATCTAGCCGAAACAAGAACACATTTTTTATCTGACATGTACGAACACCACATATCTCCTAACATCTAACCTATATGTTTAATTTTCAAAGTCGACCTTCATTGTGATTAGTTACATTACATATACATATGATCTAAATTGTCTGTCTATTCCCTCCATATTAACACTTTAATAAGTAAACATATTGTTTTCTGCATTCAAATGTCAATCATTTTCACCTAAGTTAGTTGAATATCGCTAAATCTTGAAACATGCAAAGTTTCATGTCTCAATGTAAATTAATTTTGAACAAAAATAATTTATATATATATATATATATATATATATATATATATATAGATAGATAGATAGATATTAACAGACTGGGATAGATAGATAGATAGATAGATAGATAGATAGATAGATAGATAGATAGATAGTGATGGTCAGTCTATTACGCTACCATAGTTTCGACCATTTCGATTTCACCTGTTGAAACTATGGTAGCGTAACCGGCTATCTACATATCTATAATGTCTACATGTTGAAACTTCAAAAATACATATTCAAATATGCATTGATCACTTTCTGTTTACTGGTGTAATCTAATTTAGATTTGGCTTATAACAATTTAGTATATATATATATATATATATATATATATATATATATATATATAGTCATCAACATATAAGAATTCACAATTCAGCCGATTACGCAACCTTGGTTGCAGTGTTTTGCTATCTTCAGGCGTTTTATATCGACTGATTTTCGAACGTTCTTTCGTACGCCTAACAGGGATTTTCAGAGCATATTACTAGAAGTTAAAAAAATGTAAAGAGCTGGTCAATTATTGTAAAAGATTTTATACGATTTGTATGATCCTAAAATATTTTTCTGATGCTTTGCATCTAAACATTATATCAGACATTTTATTTAACAACCTTTCTCATTCTGGAAATGATATCATGATTAACTTCTTTCCTTTGCACAATTTTTGGACATCACCGCTGTTTCAAGCTTACTTAAGTTCCATAACAAATTGCGTAAGGTTCTGTGCCATTTTTTTGGATTTCCACACGTGATTGGCTAGTGTGATACTATTTTTAAGGCACTTGCTCTTGAATGTAAACTTGTAATTACACCAACTTTCTTTTAAGATTCATCAGTATTTCACTATATATAATTTTCTCTGTCCATTTGTGTCATGTACTTCTGTTTCCTAAATAACTTCTGTTTTACAGACTCCATCAAGTGAGCATTTGTTTTGTATCAGCAGTTACAGTTTTCATTAACAATATTATACTGCACGCATTTCTATTTTAATTATTGTCGTTTTGCTACTTTATGTAATTTTCTAAATTGCAAAGGCAGTATAACTTAATTTAAATATATTTCTGTTAAATATTTTATGTAATTCCAGGGTTTTAGGGGAGTGTTAATTAATTCGAGAAACATTTTCTCTATTATGGACTTTACTTCTAAATTAAAATGTGGAGAACCAAATACTATATATATATATATATATATATATATATATATAGATAGATAGATAGATAGATAGATAGATAGATAGATAGGCATAATATATATAAAAATATATATATATAATATATATATACAATATATATAATATGTATATATAATATTTGTATGTATATATATGTATATATATACATACAAATGAAAAAGAACGAAGAAAATATTTGCAACGTTCAAAATATTAATTTAAAATAATACTCAATATAAAAAATAGAGCAATGAATATTTATTATCTAAACTTATTTATAAATGGAATTGTCTGTGTATGTATGTGTGTGTATGTCTGTGTGTCCGTTATCCATAGACTCTGAAACGGCTGAACCGATTTTCTTGAAAATTTACACAATTGTACTGTAAGCGTCTGCGAATGTTCTTAGCTAGGTTTTGTGTCGAGGTACCCCTGATAAAAATCGAAGATCAATAATCGAAAAAATCGGGTTATAGAATGAGTGGTCCGATTTTAGTCAAATTTGATACACTCATAGAAAAAGATTTAAGAAACGATATTCAGAAGTTTCAAGGTTGCATTTCTTACAATAGTGCAGAAAATCGATAACATATATATATATATATATATATATATATATATATATAAAAGGCAAGACGTCTGTGTGTGTGTCTGCTTATATGCCTGTATTTGTATTTTTTTCAGCCATTTTATTTTAGTTTTTGATTCGGGTTTGGCTCTAAGTAGGTATAATTGTAGTTCTTAGTTTCAGCCATGATACCGTTTACTCAGAGGACTTATTTAGCCTTCAAAATTCAGTTTATGACGAAAAACTTATTTGATATCGATAACAGGAAATCAAAATTTGACTTATATCCATCCATTTTTCTTTCAGTCTACGGTTTCGTTTTAACTGGAAACAACTATTGCTTTTTCGTCTTTCGTGCCAACGTCCAAAGAGTCTGTGCTCCATGACCATGGATTAGTTTTAAAGCTTTCATTACACCCGAGCAACGCCGGGTTATACTGCTAGTAAATAATAATTTAGAACATGTACAAACTATAATCTACTATAAAATTGCGCATTTTGTTTCGACATTGAAAGAACAATGTCAGTTCAGGTAGTTAATAATGATGGTAATTATATGTATATGTATATTTAAATTAAGTTACACTGAATTTGCAATTTGTATATTGTCAGTCAGTCAGTTAAGTGTCATACGTGATACACGCTTGGGCGATCATGTCTCGAAAGAGACATGACTGACTGAGCAGAGAATTATCCCGCAGTAGGTTGCCATTGCTTTCTGCGGTAGACTGGTTGCCGACCAAGGTTATAGAACCTAATCTGTCCTGTTATTTAACCCATAACTGGAAGGAAGAGACGGATTAATACCTTTCCCAAGGTTATTTGCCCGTAAGTGAATACAATGGATTCAACTGGAATTCGAAGTACATGTTCTAAAATTTTATTATTTATTTTATATATATATATATATATATATATATATATATATATAGAGAGAGAGAGAGAGAGAGAGAGAGAGTGTGTGTGTGTTTATTTGTGTGTGTTTTGAGCTGTGATGATGCTTAGTGCAAAGATTTTTTTCCAGTGGGTCACTTATAAAAATATGTTTAAGCAAGCATGTTTTATCGTAAAGTGCTCGATATCGAGATCGGGATATAGCGTTGATAGTATAAATGTGTGAGAAGTTTGTCATTTAACTGAGTAGAGTCATGCCTGACTTCGAAGTTGCAGATTGAAAAACTTCTTAAATAGTGAAGACATCTTCGTGGTGCCTTCAAGAAACTTTGCAGTCGGCATGATTCTGCTCAGTTAAGTGACAAACTTCTCCACATTAATCCTTCATATACATCTACATATATATGTGGAGGTCTACGTGTGAGGAAAATATGTCGATGACGGTTGAAATTATACATATTTTTCATGATTAATGACCTATGGGATATTCTTTTTCGTTAGTTTCATTTTTAGCGCAAAGAAATTTGCAAGTAAATAACATCGATACAAAGCAGGTTCTTGACAAGTTGATGACGTTAAGAGGAAAACGAAATTTAGATAGAGTGTGATGAAGAGGAATGGAACAGGATGCGAGAAAAAATGGATATTTTTGACAAAGCTGAAGGGATAGAAAAAGACTGAATTTGAATATAAACCTAAATTTGATGGTGACGATGATGAGAAGGAGATGGAAAAAAAGAAAAAGGATGATGAGGCAAAGATAAAAGGAAGAAAAAAAGTTATGATAATGAGGAGGAAATGGAAAAGAAAAAGCATGATGCAAAGAAACAAAAAAGAAAGAAAATGTTAAATAAAAGATAATGATGAGAAGGAAAGGATGGAAAAGAGTTGATGAAGAGAATGATAGGGAGAAAGAAAAGGTAAAATGAATGATTATGAGAAAGGGGAGGAAAAGAAAGAGATGGAAAAGAAGAAGGCTATTAAAGCGAACGATAGGAGAAAGAAAATGTAAAATTACTTATGATGAAAAGAAGGAGGAGGAGATGGAAAAGAAGAAAACATCATAAAGCAAACGATATAAAGAAGAAAAAGTAAGATGAATGATGATGAGGTAAAGCAGAAAATAGAAAAGAAGATAAGGTAAACGATAAAAGGACGACAATGTATGATGAATTTTGTATGAGAGGGAAGGAGAAGATAAAAAAGAAGAAAAGTATGATAAGACAAACCATAAAAGAAAGAACATTTAAGATGAATGATGATGTGAAGAAGGAGAAGGAAAAATGAAGGAAATCGATGATAAGGCAAACGATAGATAGAAGAAAATGTAAGATGAATGATGATGAGGGGAAGGACAAGATAGTTGTTATGTCGTGAGTAAGAAGGAATAACTCAACAACAGGAATAGGTTAATTGTTGTATTCCGTGAAAATAGTACTTACAAAGGTTATTAGTATCCAATACAAGAATAAAGGTTAATCGTCTCAACCGTCGTAAGACGTAGTATGAGCAATGGGTACTTCCGGGTCGTCACTGGAAGTCTACGACTGACTTGTCGATCGGCTGCTCGGCACACTCTCGTCGTAGATGCCAGCATTACTTTACATAGTAATGGAATAGTCCATTATAGCCGAATAGGCGCGGGCGTCCCAACAATAGTAAAGAAGAAAAAAGATGATCAGGCAAATGATAGAGGGAAGACAATATAAGCTGAATGATTATGAGGGGAAGAAGATAACATGTAAGAAGAAAAACAGTCATAAGACAAACGATATAAGGTCGAAAATATAAGATGAATGATGATGAGGAGAAGAAGAAAATGCAAAAGAAAAGAACGGTTATAAGGGAAACGATAGCAAGAAGAAAAGGTAGGATTAATGATGATGATTAAAAAAAGATGGAAGAGAAGAAAAACTGTGATAAGTCAAAGTATATGAAGGAAGAAAATATAAGATGAATGATGATAAGGGGAGGAGAATATAGAAAAAAAGAAAAAAGATGATAACGCAAAAGAAAAGACAATAATGTAAGATAAATGATGATGAAGAGAAGGAGGACATAGAAAAAAGGAAAATCGATGAAAAGGCAAACGATTGAAGGAAGAAAAGGTAAGATGAATGAAGATGAGAAGAAAGAGAAGATAGAAAAGAAGAAAAAAGATGATAAGGCAAACGACAAAAGGAAGAAAATGTAAGATGAATGATGATGAGGGGAAGGAGAAAATAGGAAAGAAGAACGTCGATGATAAGGCAAACGACTGAAGGAAGAAAGGGTAAGATGAATGATGATGAGGAGAAAGAGAAGAGAGAAAAGTAGAAAAACGATGATAAGGCAAACGTTAGAAGGAAGGAAATGTATGATGAATGATGATAAGGAGAATGACAAGATACAAAAGAAAAAGAGGGGGTTAAGTCAAATGATACAAGGAAGAAAATATAAGATGAAGGAAGATGAGAAGAAGGAAAAGATACAAAAAGAAGAAAGGGTGATAAGGCAAAAGATAGAAAGAAGAAAATGTTAGATGAATGATGGTGACGGGAAGGAGATAGCAGAAAAGAATAAAATAGATGGTAAGACAAATGATATTAAAAAATGTGAGATGAATGATGATGCCGAGAAGGAGAATAGAGAAAAAAGAGAAAAAGTATTATAAGGCAAAATATAGAAGGAAGAAAATGCAAGATAAATGATGATGAGGGGAAGGAGAAGATAGAAAAAAGAAAAATGATAATAAGGCAAATGATAGAAGAAACAAAATGTAAGATGCATGCTGATGAGGAGAAAAAGAAGATTGAAAATATAAAAAAAGATGATAAGGCAAACGATAGAATGATGATGAAGAGAAGGAGAACATAGAAAAAAAAGGATGGCAAGGCAAACGCTAGAAGAAAGAAAATGTAAGAGGAATGATGATTAGGGGCAGGAGAAGATAAAAAAGAAGAAAAACATGATAAGGCAAACGTTAGATGGATGAAAATGTAAGATAAATGATGATGAAGGGAAGGAAAAGATAAAAAATAAAAAAAATGATAAGGCCAATGATAGAACCAAGAAAATGCAAGATGAATGAAGATGAGGAGAAAGAGAAGATAGAAAGGAAGAAAAGGCTTATAAGTCAAAGAATAGAAGAAAGAAAATGTAAGATGGATGATGATGAGGGGGGAGAAGATAGAAAATATGAAAAAGGATGATTAGGCAAAGGATAGAAGGAAGAAAATGTAAGATTAATGACGATGAGGGGAAGGAGAATAGAAAAAAAAGAAAAAGGATGATAAGGCAAACGATAGAAGGAAGAATATGTAAGATGAATAATGATGAGGATATGGAGAAGATAGAAAAGAATAAAAGCGATGATAAGCAAACGATAGAATGATGATGATGAGGAGAAGAAAATTGAAAAAAGGATGATAAGGCAAACGATAGAAGGAAGAAAATGTAAATATAATGATGATGACGTGAAAGAGGATAAGCGAGACGAAGAATGAAAAAATAATGATATTCTGAAAAAATCGATTATTAAAAAGGTGAAGATTTAAAATAAAAGAAAGTAAAAGGATGAAATTACGGTTGAGAATGTTAAAAAAAGAGCTTATATGAAGCTATTGGGAATCTTCTGAATAAAGCAAAATTGTGAGGTTAAGTACAATGGCGAATTTAAATGTTCATAGTAAATAAAGGAACAAAACCTTGACGAGAAAAATGAGATCTAGTTGAAGAAAGGCAGGAGAAAGAGCCTTACATGCACAAGCAAAAAGGAAAAGAGGAAATTAAATGAAAAATTAGAAAAAAGATCAAACATGAAGATAAATGAAAAACAAACGAAAAGCAGAAACACTGGAAATTAAGAGAAAAATATTATAAGGAGGAGGTGAAGAAATGATATAAAATAGAATGAAATGAATAATTAAAAGGAAAATAAGTACTAATTGACATAGAAACGAAGAAAAGGCAGAAAAGAAATCAGAAATTAAATGAAAAAGAAAAAATGGCAAGGAAAAAATTGAAAGAAGAAAATACAAATGAAAACATGGAAAAAGAAAAAGAATGAGAGAGAATTAGATGAAAACAAAAAAATAGATTAAAAAATTGAAAAAGAAAAGTAGATGAAAAGATGGAGAGAGAAAAGAACGAGAGAGATTTAGATAAAAAAATTAATGAAAAGATGGAGAGAGAAAAAGAATGACAGAGAATTAGATGAAAAAAGAAAAAATAGATTAAAAGATGGTAAGAAAAAAATAATTAGAGAGAATTAGATGAAAAAAAAAGAAAAAATAGATGAAAAGATGAAGAGAGAAAAAGATTGACAGAAAATTAGATGTAAAAAAGAAAAATAGTTAAAATATGGAATACCAGTAAATTAGATAAAAAATTCATGAAAAGATAGAAAGAGAAAAAGAATGACAGAGTTAGATGAAAAAAAGAAAAATAGATGAAAAGATCTAAAGAGAAAAGAATTAGAGAGAAGTAGAAAATAGAAAAAAGGACAAAAAAGAAAAGGAATATTGTTTTAGATATAATACAAAAATTAGAAAATTAATTAAATAATTTTAAACCAAAAAGAAATTGAATGTAGGATGAGAAACAAATTAATAATGAAAGTAAGTAAAGAACAATGCATTAAACTTGTAAGAGAAAAAGAACCGAAAAAGAAAACAAGAAGAATATATAAAGAATGATTGAACCAAAATGACTTTATTCCCAATATTAAAAACAAAGACAAAAAAACCCCTAAACGCAAACTATCGAAAGCCAAACCAGTGATAAGAAAGGCGAACAAAACAGGCCGGAAAAAAAGTGAAAATTTAACTTGACAAGATAAACAACAAAACGAATCCACTTGTAGGCACTTAGAAAATGGAAAAGTCATCAGTTTCAGAAGGCTTGTCACGTGAATCATATTCTCGTCTAATGCTGCGGCGAGGCAGAATAATTTTGACAGCCCGAACAGAAATTTTGAATGAAAATTACATCAACGAAGACAACAAAGAAAGGACAATAGATTTTATTCATTTTAGTTATCTTTGTTTCGTTACAAGATACGATGTGAGAAAGCCAAAGCCAATGCGTCAATATCTTCCTTCATCAAGAATAAGAAATGTTCGCGTAGACTCATATGAATACTATTTATATTTGCAGCTTTTAAGTTAGAACGAAAAGACAAGAAAAAACAGAAAAAAAATCAAACTACTACCATAAATAAAACTATTAATAATAATAATATATATGCTTATTCTGATATATTAAATAGATTTCTCTACACGCATGGACCATAATCCTAAAATATTTCTCATATTGTACATTACCGGCCATAACTATTAGGCCACACCAGTTTCTTAAAAAATGATGTATTTCATACTATTTTTAGGTGGATAATTCTAAATGAAAATGGAATATTTCTTTTGTTATTATTCAGTCAGTTAAGTACCATACGTGATACACGCTTGGGCGATCATGTCTCGAAAGAGATATGACTGACTGAGCAGAAGATTATCCCGCAGTAGGTTGCCATTGTTTTTGCGGTAGACTGGTTATCAGTCAAGGCTACAGATCCCAATTTCTTCTATTATTTAACCCATGCTTGGTGGGAAGAAACGGATTAATACCTTTTCCAAGGGTATTTGTGCGTAAGTGACTTCAACTGGAATTCGAACTCGGTACCCCGATTTGTCGTTCCGAGTCCATATTCACTGCACTACAAAAAAATTTACAAGGCAAGGAAGCAAAGATGAACTCGTCCGAATCAGCCTAATTCTTTTCATTCTTTCATTGATGAAACTGAAATATGGGTATTTATTAAATATTTATAAATTCATTTAATGCACATGTTATTGTGCAGTATTAACAAAAGAACTATTCTATTTTCATTTACAATTATTCCCTTGGCAATAAATACTAAAAATAGTTTGAAACACATAATTTTTTCAAACACTGGTGTGGCCTAATAATTATGACCGATAGTGCAGATCACTTCATTATTTGCATTTTCTGATATAAAATACTTGACGTCTCTAATTGAAATGTAGAGGCAGTTCGTACTACACAAAGCAAAGACAAAGGACTACAACTGTTACTATTATTATTATGTCATTTCTCATCACATTTAAATTTCTGCTATGGTCGCACTACCAACCAAGTCTGCGGGAAGACCTAAGGCAGGTCATGGCGTGTTGCTATGGCTCCATTTCATGTTTTTCTATCTCCCTTATCATCCCTAGCGTTACACAGAAAAATTTTCCTTAGTGTGTAGGCTGTACTTAATAAGACAATTTTTGTATATCTCTTAATCAAGGAATTCGAAAAACTGTCAAAATATGAATATCTGGAAATTGAAATAGAAAAAATGTGGAAATTGAAAACAAGAATTGTACCAGTGATATTAGGTGCACTTGGAATAATAAAAAATGGAACAAAGCAACACAATGAAAGAATCCCTGGAAACCCCATCTTAAGAGATATACAAAAATTGTCTTGTTACGTACAGCCCACACACTAAGGAGAAATTCGTCTATGTAACACTAGGGATATTGTGGAAGATAAAAAATACATGAAATGGAGGCATAACAACACACCACGACCTGCCTTAGATCTTTCCACAGACTTGGTAGGTAGTGCGACCATAGTAGAAATCGCATTATGCTGGAAAATGAAATAATAATAATAATAATAATAATAATAATAATAATAATAATGCATAATAATATGGATCCAAAATGCAGGTTTTGTGATAAACACCAAGAAACAATAGACCACCTAATCTCAGGCTGTTCTGTGCTTGCCCCAAACGAATATAAAAATCGCCACGATAGAGTTGGGCAATATTTACATTGGGCAATGTGCAAACATTATGGAAAAACTGTAAACAAACACTGGTATGAACATCATCCAGCACCGGTTACAGAAATAGAAGATGTAACCATTCTATGGGATTACACCATCTACACAGACAGAAAAATTGAAGCAAACAGGCCAGACATTATTGTTAAAAACCAGAAGGAGAAAACGTGTCTATTAATTGATATGGCTTGTCCAGCGGATTGTAACATAGCAATCAAGGAATTTGAAAAACTGTCAAAATATAAAGACCTGGAAATTGAAATAGAAAAAATGTGGAAATTGAAAACAAGAGTTGTGCCAGTGATAGTAGGTGCACTTGGAATGATAAAAAATGGAACAAAACAACACATTGAAAGAATCCCTGGAAACCCCAGCTTAAGAGATATACAAAAAATTGTCTTATTAAGTACAGCCCACACACTAAGGAAAACGTTATCTATGTAATGCTGGGGATGATAGGGAAGATAGAAAAACATGAAATGGAGCCATAACAACACGCCACTACCTGCCTTAGGTCTCCCCGCAGACTTGGTTGGTAGTGAGACCAAAGCAGAAATCGAAATATGATGAAAAATGACATAATAATAATAATTGATTCGTTTTCTACAGCTTACCAATTTTTTTTTTCAGATTATTAAAACGCAGAAAATATTTTTAGGTTGTAAGATTTTTTTTTTAATAATGGTTTAGAGCTATAAAATCTTACTAATTAATCTATAACTGGGGAGAAGAGGTAGATTCATACCATATAAAATCTTACTAATTAATCTATAACTGGGGAGAAGAGGTAGATTCATACCATATAAAATCTTACTAATTAATCTATAACTGGGGAGAAGAGGTAGATTCATACCATATAAAATCTTACTAATTAATCTATAACTGGGGAGAAGAGGTAGATTCATACCATATAAAATCTTACTAATTAATCTATAACTGGGGAGAAGAGGTAGATTCATACCATAAAAAAAGGAACTAGAATTTGAACTGGGCTCTCCGATTAATAAATCAGAATCACTATGCATTACACTACTCTCACATCCAAACTCAGAAAATTTGGTAGACTAAATAGGTCACCTATCTCGGTATTGACACGGCTCGACGTTGCTTTGTTGATAGTACAAGAGCCGGTGTTTCAACATGAAATCAACAACCGCAATAATAATAATAATAATAATAATAATAATAATAATAAAGAAGAAGAAAAAGAAGAAGAAGAAATGCCCTAATAATAAATAGTTAGCAAAGATTTTCGTGTAAACTAAAGATATAGCACTATGCGATGAGTAAATTGTCGCCCGTGTATACTGTTTTTGATTTTGGCAAGTGCACAATATAGTAGGTTCAGTTGAACACCGTCTGTGAGAAAAAGAGCACCAAAATCCAAATCACTCTAACAGAAATTAGGAAATGGCATGCTGTTCTGTAATTCGCGCTGGAAGCTCCAATATTAACATTTCAGAGTATTTTAGAGGACAATCCAGAGGCTTCGGAGTGCTTGAAGTGATCACTAGTGATGGCGAAGATATACCTCCCTTCATCTTCCCACAAGGCTTTAGACTCAACACAAAGGACTGCATGAAGTACACTGAGGAGGTCGTGCTGCTCTAGACCAGGCTTCAAGCCAATCATGACTGTCAGACAATGTCTACGACCAAATCACTCCTTGCATCTGGCACGCTAATTCCTCGACTGAAATCCCCATTGGGACGTAGTTGAGTGAATGACCAAGAAAACTCCTTGTAGTACCAAAGAGGAACTGAAGGTAACGATTATGAAAGCATTCACCAACTTAAAAAAAGAGACTATCCAAAACAGATGCAGGAGTTTCTAACGTCGCCTGGAGATCGTCGTTGAATTCAATAAATTTAATAAATTCACACTTTAGTATTTCATGATATTTTCGTGTAATATTGGTAGGTGAATCTGTTAAAATGAGATGTCAGTATTATTTTCATTTTTGCTTAATTTAGACGACATTTTATTCATCTCACTCTGTAATATGTACATGGGTTGAATTAGTGAATTAAGATAGGTTACTGTTAGTCAGTTAAGTGCCATACGAGATACAGGCTTGGGCGATCATGTCTTGAAAGAAACTGATTGGGGATAAGACCCACCCATTTACAGTCATGTTAGTCAAATGCAGACGACAATTCTACTCCTGCAGCTTCTTCACTCGCACTTCCCGCCTGTGGAACTCTCTCCCATATTCTTGCTTTCCTGACGGCTACAACCTCCAGAAATTTAAATGCAATGTCAATACTCATCTATTAACCACTGGACTCTAGCTCTCTCCCCACCCCCGTATAACCTTCCCTTTCTCTCCACCTATGTATCTGTCATCTCACCTGCATTCTCATCTTTCTATTGATCCTTTCTAATTAGTTTGTACTCCTCACTCTTTTCTAATTAATCTTTTTACAGTTATGTAGCCCCCAGCTCATCAGTGGCATTTCTGCCTTGCTCGGGGTGAAATGATTAAAAAAAAATAGGTTGCCATTATTTTCTGCGGTAAATTGTTTGCCAAGACTATAGAACCCAATCTGTTTTATTATTTTACCCATAACTGGAGGGAAGAGATGGATTAATACCTTTTGCAAGGGTATTTGTGCGTAAGTGAATGCAACGAATTTAACTAAAATTTGAAATCTGTTCTCCGATTTCTCGTTCCGAGTCGAAAGCCACTGCATCACAAAGAAAATCACAGTAAATATCCCATTTAATACCATTCCGATCACCGATCATAAACGAGAGCATTGTGAGAGATATTGTTGGGTGTGAAGAAGATATTTTTTACAAGTTTGAGGAATGGGAGAACCAAACCAACTTTGGATTTTATCTGGGATAACTGTGAACTCAATCATTCGAGAAATCATGAGTTGTTTGATTTGAAGATATTTCCGGCTGGGCACCATCTACCATGTTATGGGTGGCTTTCATCAAAATCTGCACCCATATCGCTCACACACGTTGCATGTACCTTGTATACAGTTATCAGACTGAGTTCTTTAATTTTTGTTTTACAACACAAAAGAAATTAATTGTTTTAATATACGTTGTGTGTGTAAATTGACCAGAAGCGCACAAAACAAAACAAGAAAAAAAACTATATACAAGTCTAATGGACAAAACAGTTTTACTCGAGTAAATCTATTCTACAAATAATATCAGTCAGTTAAGTGCCATACGTGATACACGCTTGGGCGATCATGTCTTGAAAGCGACATGACTGACTGGGCAGAAGATTATCCCGCAGTAGGTTGCCATTACTTTCTGTGGTAGACTGGTTGCCATCCAAGGCCTTAGAGCCCAATTTATCCTGTTATTTAACCCATAACTGGAGGGAAGAGACGGATTAATACCTTTCCAAAGGGTATTTGCGCGTAAGTGAATGCAAGGAATTCAACTGGAATTCGAACTTGGCACCCCGATTTATCGTTCCACTGCACCACAATGCACATCCAAATACTATTACCTTTCCTAAATCTCAGTTAAGTCTTTCCAAAAAGGCGTCAATCGTTGAATGAGCTCAGCGTGCTTTTATGCACCTAACCAGCCATCGCTCAGCGAACAAACGTCCAGAATCATTCAATAAAAATAGCCACAAGAACCCAACCAGTGGCGTCCATAGAAGTGCTGCCCGATTCACCCTTAGCCATTTTGCCGGCTCCACATTCCATTGCAAAACATACGTGCGACTCCTAGCCCTTCTGGATTTACGAGGTAAATCTCCGATATTTATCACGCGATAATTCACAATTTGCGAAATGGGACTCACTAAAGGAAGCGGTAGTGACATCAGCAAAGAACATTGCTCCAAAAGAAATCAGAAGTAAAAGAGAAAACGAGTGGATGACTGAAGAGATTCTCGATATGACTGGAAAGTGTTCAAACAGAAGACGGAAAATGTGATACAGAGATTCAAAGGCGAATTGGCATGGCAAAGGACGCGTTTCAGAAGCATTAAGGGACAGGAAAATTTAGCTAGAAACAAAGGAACGAATACTGGATTGCTTTGTGATGTGAGTTCTTCAATATGACAGTGAATGTTGGACAATATCAACAAAGATGAAAAAAAAATTTTTGAAGCAACTGAAATGTGGTTCTACAGAAGGATAATGCAGATATCATGGATCGAGCATGTGAACAATGATGAGGTTTTGGAAAGGATGGAAGCGAAAAGAAAATTAAAACGGAAAAGACAACTAAAGTTTCTGGGATATGCAATGAGGAAGGACGACTTGGAGAACCTGATACTAACAAGCCAAATAGAGGGAAAAAGAAACAGGGGAAAGTATACTTAATGAGAGTGAGAGCATTATTGTTCATCGTGGTGTTTTGTATGTTTTTTTTAATTGAAGCCACCACCCTAATTTGGTGGGTGTTTGTGTAGAGTGAATTCTTTTTTATCTGCCGTGTCCTTTCAGAATTAAAACGATCATGGTTCTACGCAATTTCTTGTATTTCTAATTCTCTTAGCAAAGTATGTCTGTTTGCTATCTCTCTTGACCTATCTTCTTCCAGCCATTTTAATAAATTTGCTAGAAAGGTTATACATGCTTTTCTTTTGTTTCTTTTCACTTCAGCGTGTCATTTTCTTCCAATCTCTTTCCTCATTACGCGCTCTGAGAAATTAAACTGCCTCTTTCTGATGATAGTTATGAATGTATTTTTTTCTTTTCTCCAAAACTTTTAAAGTTGTAAAGATGTTAAGTCAATGGTATTCTAGAACCCTTTTCTAGAACTACATTTTTGCTGCCTCAAGTCTCTGCTTCATTAGTGGTGTAGTTGTCCGGCATTAAATAACTTTGTGAAGACCTTACAGAAATCCTCTGCAGAACATTTCAGTAATCATTTCTGTGTTATTAACAAAATTTTCTTGTTCCATAAAAGAACTTTTGGAGGGTATCTTTAGCTGTAGTAATATGCAGGAAAATATTCGTAATTTTAGCCCAACTTGTAATGTTACGAGCTACTTTCTTCAAAAACCATTAATTGTATCGCATACATTTGAACAATTATTGCGTATTATTTATGGTCTGTCTTTTCTTTCTGCTTAAGTTGCATTTCCATTATTTGTCGAATATGTTTTGATTCCGTTTTATATTGACTCACTTTGACTTTATTTCCTTTTCATTTTGTCTCGTTATTAACGTTACATATGGTCGGCTTGATATCGGTAGAGATTCATTTGTAAGTTTTAACAATACATCTGTTTGTTTAAGTTATACCTCTCATTTTTCGGATAATAATTAACTTAATAACTTGCGGTGAACATACAGAGAAGATTATGGCGGAAGCACACTGCAATATTTGTTTTATATTTCTGAGATGAGGCGTTGTAATTATTTACAGTGTTTACAATGCTATATTCGTAGTTTTAATTTTCGGTGCCATATTGCGGACGTTTCAGCTGCTTTGCGCTTTAGCCTTCTTCAGTTGATTAGAATTTTGAAGTTTAACCTTTATTTCGTCCACCGAGGTAGATTGTTTCACAGATGTCCCAGTATCAGTCATCAGCCTTTAACTCAATTTCGAAATCTTTTTAGACAACTCAGTCTGTCAGTTAAGTGCCATGCGCGATACACGCTTGGGAGATCATGTCGCGTAAGAGACATGACTGACTGGGCAGAAGATTATCCCGCAGTAGGTTGCCATTGCTTTCTGCGGTAGACTGGTTGCCGACCAAGGCTATAGAACCCAATCTGTCCTATTATTTAACCCATAACTGGAGGGAAGAGACGGATTAATACCTTTCCCAAGGGTATTTGCGCGTAAGTGAATGCAAGGAATTCAACTGGAATTCGAATTCGGTTCCCCGATTTCTCGTTCCGAGCTGATATCCACTGCGCCACAACGAAAACTTGAACGCACAATTCTTTAGGTCAAATCACTGGATTTAATCAACGATATTATCCAATGGCCTTTGTGTACTTGAAGAATAAGACAATGAAGATATAGGCAACATATATATTTACAGGGTGTGAGAGATAACGCAAAAATGAAAATGGCATAAACATCGCATTTTAACAGATAAATTTAGCAAACATTACACAAAAAATGTTGAGATACTATCGAGTGAATTTATTCAATAAAATCGTCATTAGATTTAATTACGGTGTCTAGACGATTTCAGAATCTCTTGCAACCCTTTTTGTGCGTTGTACTGCAGTTGACATTAAGTCAGAACGACAAATCGGTGTGCCGCGTTCGAATTCCAGTTGAATTCCTTGAATTCACTTACGCACAAATACCCTTGAGAAAAGTATTAATCCGTCTGTTCTCTCCAGATATAGGTTAAATAATAGGACAGATTGGGTTCTATAGCCTTGGCTGGCAACCAGTCTACTGCAGAAAGCAATGACAACCTACTGAAGGAAAACCTTCTGCCCAGTCAGTCATGTCTCTTTCGAGACATGATCGCCCAAGCGTGTATCAAATATGGCACTTAACAGTAACCTATCTTAATTCACTAATTCAACCCATGTACATATTACAGAGTGAGATGAATAAAATGTCGTCTAAATTAAGCAAAAATGAAAATAATACTGACATCTCATTCTAACAGATTAATTTATCAATATTACACAAAAATATCTTGAAACACTAAAGTGTGAATTTATTAAATTTATTGAATTCAACGACGATCTCCAGGCGACGTTAGAAACTCCTGCATCTCTTTTGGATAGTCTCTTTTTTTAAGTTGGTGAATGCTTTCATAATCGTCGCCTTCAGTTCCTCTTTGGTGCTACAAGGAGTTTCAAGTCTCAGGGAACAAAATGCAATGGCAAATAATAGTTTTCCGCTTGTTTTTAATTATGTTTGTTTGCTTGTGCGTGTGTGTGTGTGAGTGGGCTTAATATACCCGTAACACTAATTAGAATCTTATGAAGATTTTCAGATAAGATATTGTTCTTTCAATGTCGAAATAAAAAGTACAATTATATTGTAGTTTGTGCATGTTCTAAATTTTAATTAATGATAATATATATATATATATATATATATATATATATATATATATATATATATATAAACTTTTTTATAAATGGAACTTTGTCTGTGTCTGTATGTGTCTGTGTGTGTGTATCTGTTACCTATAGACTTCGAAAGAGCTGAACTGATTTTCTTGAAAATTTACACAGTTGTACTCTAAGCGTCTGTGAGTGTTCTTCGCTAGGTTTTGTGTCGAGGTACCCCCGATAAATATCGAAAATCGATAATCGAAAAAATCGGGTTATAGAAGGAGTGGTCTGATTTTAATCAAATTTGATACACTTATAGACAAAGACATAAGAAATGATATTCAGAAGCTTCAAGGTTGCAGTTCTTACAATAGTGCAGAAAATTTGATATCGATACCAGGAAATCAAAATTTAACTTACATCTATTCATTTTTCTTTCAGTCTACGGTTTCGCTTTAACTGGAAACAACTATTGCTTTTTAGTCTTTTGTGCCAATGTCCAAAAAGTCTGAGCTCCAGGCCCATGGATTAGTTTTAAAGCTTTTATTACACCAGAGCAACGCCGGTTTATACTGCTACTATCTATCTATCTATCTATATATATATATATATATATATATATATATATAATGTGAGCTTATATACATATATATATACTACCGGCCATAATTATTAGGCAACTCCAGTTTTGCAAAAGAAATGATGCATTTCATACAATCTTTAGTATTTACTGCCTAGTGGATAATTCTAAATGGAAATAGAATGGTTCATTTGTTATTATTACTTTGCAAAACTTTACGAGATGAACTTGTACGAATCTCCCTAAATTTTCTTCATTCTTTCATTGATGAAACTGCAATATAGGTAATTATTAAATATTTATAAATTCATTTGATGCACATCTTATTGTGCAGTATTAAAAGAAACTTTCTGTTTTCATTTACAATTATTCACTTGTCAATAAATAATAAAATGTCGCATAAAATTCATCATTTTACTTAAAACACTGGGGTGTCTTAATAATTATGGCCGGTATATGTATATATATTTAAATATATATATATTTATATATATATATAAACGCGACGAAGTTTATATATACAAATACACGGAAGTTTATTGTATAATTTATTAGAAATGTTGAGAACAGTCAGTAGTTGATCAATTTACAGTCAGTTTCTACCCGGAAACCAAAAGAAAAAACATCTGGATCAATGGAAATTAGATAATCACATAAAAATTGTTTTATGACCAGCCAGAGATAGATAGATAGATAGATAGATAGATAGATAGATAGATAGATAGATAGATAGATAGATAGATAGATGTGCGTATATGTCTTAACTCTACCAAACTTCACTCGAAATTACTAGTAGAAAATACAAGTATATTAAAAAAAAAACAACACTCAATAATATTAACAATGCTCACGGCTATAATGTGCTGACCGTGTTTCGAAAATAAAATTCACTTACATAAAAAAGTGACACATTCAGTTAAAAATACAAGTTAACATTGCCCTTGATAATGGCTAAATAAATAGCTGAAATACTCGATTATGCAAAATTTTTGTATAGTTTTTACACACTTTGTGTTCCATAAAAGAAAACAAGAAAAATTGAATAAAAAAGTTTTATCGCAGTACCTTGTCTGTATTCTTTAATGAAACATGTATAAAAGAGAGATACTGCCCAACTATACAATGTATATACCGGCAAGCAACAAGAAGGCTTGGCGCGATTTTGATGAAGACGTATGCGTTATAATCGAAGGCACATCTTCAGGTAATATAAACCGAGGACTTCATTCTATGAGTAAAGTAATTGTCAGCTACGGATCAGAGCGTTTTGGCCATATTGATGAAAGGAGAAATAAAGTCTACACTCAGAAGAGGCGTGAAGAAAGGATAAGAGAATTAAGGCAGGAATTAAGATCCCTCAAGAAACAATTTAAGGCCGCTTGTGAACAGGAGCGTCCAGCCTTTCCGGAAATGAAAGATATTTTAAGACAGAAACGGAAAAATATGCAAAGAGCAGAAGGACATGGTCGCTGTAGATAAGAATGGGCCCGGAAGAGGGCTTCGTTTAACACCGACCCGTTTGATTTTGCCAGAAAACCTCTGGGAGATAAAAGAAGCGACAGATTAGAATGCCCAAAAAAACACGGTGGATTCCTTTTTAAAGAACTCTTTTAGGAACGCAAGAAGGGAAGAGAAATTAGGGTTTAATGATCGCCTCATTAAACCCAACGCCCCCAGAAGTTGAGTTCGACACGAGGTTACAAAGTTTGAATAAAATCAAGCAGATAGTAATGGCGACGAGATCAGCTTCTTCGCCAGGTCCGAGTGGCGTGTATAAGCGTTGCCCAGGTCTTCTCAGGAGATTATGTAAGATCATTAAAGTGATTTGGAAGCGAGGTAGAGTTGCAGGACAATGGCGATACACAGAAGGCGTGTGGATACCAAAAGAAGAGAACTCAAGAAACATCGAGCAGTTTCGATGTATCTCGTTACTGAGTACAGAAAGCAAAATATTTTTAGTGTGATCTCCTGACGGCTATCAGCTTTTCTATTAAAAAATAGCTTTATAGATACAGCGGTACAAAAAGAGGGAATGCCTGGTATGCCAGGCTGCGTTGAGCATTTAGGAGTTTTGTCTCAATTAATAAGGGATACAAGGAGGAATAAAGGGAATCTGGCTGTTGCGTGGTTGGATTTGGCCAACGCATATGAGTCCATACCACATAAACTCGTGGAAGAAGCTTTAGTTATGTGACACGTTTGCGCGGTGATAGTAACCCTCGGGTCAAATCCTGGTCGAGACGGCACCAATTGTGATGCCTTATGTCCAGAGCCGCTCGTCTAATTGTGAAGCTCGTTCTCGTGGACGGTCGTAACAATCCCAGTAGTGACACTGCCACCCGGCTGGCCGGTTGGTTTGGTCGCTGTTGCTGGTCGTGATGATCTCGTCCGATGATGTCGCCACAAAAGCTAGTTTACAAGACGTCTCTTGCAACAACGCGCCACTGTCCCACGTTGTGAATTAATCCCAGAGGTCGCATCGTGCAATTTTGGTAGTCGCCTTTTAGAGCCAGTCCGGACACTGATGCACACTTGTGATTTAAAAAAAATAAATACGGCACCAAAAAAATATTTAATAAAATAAATGAACGAGGTCGAACACACCTGGAGAGTTTACGAAGAATGCCTTTATATTAAAAAACAAAACAAAAAAAAACAATGTTTTTCGTGTTTTTTTGTTTTTTGTTTTGCACAGGAGCAGATAATATAGTTGTCAAGAATGAGAATACAGTTGTCGGAATGCCGGTTACACCGGAGAGAAAGTTCGTTTAAAAATATCAGAGTTTTCAATCCTTAAATAAAAATGTCTTTTCTAAGTTTCGTTAAAGTAAACAGAGCTCTTCAAATTTTCACTAAAGTCTTTTCACGTATTCATTAAATATTCATTAATGTCTTTTCACATATTCTCTATAATCAGGGCTGTCAATTCTTTATGCAACTTCTAAAATAGTAAAGTCCTTTCGGGTCCTTATCGGAGTTTACCGAAGTAGAGCGAACGAGGAATCAAATTCTCCCGTTATTTAAAAAAAAAAACAATGACGTTCTTTCGGGATTCATATCGA
The DNA here is from genome assembly GCA_037127315.1 of Ascarosepion bandense. Taxonomy (NCBI): domain Eukaryota; kingdom Metazoa; phylum Mollusca; class Cephalopoda; order Sepiida; family Sepiidae; genus Ascarosepion; species Ascarosepion bandense. The sequence goes on from JBBBDQ010000354.1 coordinate 473,118, forward strand.
AGACACATTATTCCGAATTCACTCTTTAAGTTAATCGGCGGCAGGCTTCATTATAAATTAAATCTTTAGCCATAAGTTTTATGGTAGGCAACCAGCCGTGGGTCATGGCTCCCCAGTTGCGAATCTTTTCCCACAGTTATTACATTTCGACTGATAGCTACTCAGCTAACCCAAAACCAAAAAGTAGTATTAAAATAGTTAATTTTTCTATTCCCCATATTTTGCAAGTATTTGATAGTATTAAAATAGTTTTTTACATAAGCTCACATCGCGTATTACAATAAAGCCTAACTAATAATATTAATATCAATTTCTCTCTCTCCGCTGTATTAAACCAAACAAGGGAAAATATTCCCGCGAGAGATAGTGTCACAGTTAGATATTACGTCCCATGCTGTATCTGCATGCTTATCCTGGATTACTATAGTCAATTCCATCTAAGAGTTTCATCCGGCTTCGTAGTTTCAGACTGGCATAGACTCGAAAAAGGAATTATTACAGTCTGTACATTATCAGTCATTATCGCAATGAATATGCTCGTGAAGTCTGCTGATGTGGAATGCCATGGTCCCGTTTCCAAATCCAAAGTTAGGCAACCACCTATTAGGGCTTACATGGATGATCTTACAGACACGACACATTCCGTTACTGGCTATAGATGGCTATTACGCGGTTGAGTGAGCAAGAATGAATTTCAAGCCAGACAAATGTAGATCAGTAATATTAAAAAAGAGCCGGGTGGTAAAACATTATTTCACAATAGAGGGAAAAGCCTTACCGACGTTGGTCGATAAACCTGTCAAAAGTCTAGAAAAATCTTTTTGCAATACTCTGAAGGACACACTAGCCATGGAAGCTATACCCACTGATTTTTACTCGTGGCTGATGAAGATAGATAAGTCTGGATTACCAGGGCGTTTCAAAGCCTGGCTATATCATCACTGTGTGCTCCCGCGAGCATTATGGCCACTCCAGACATGTAGCGTTCCCATCTCGACTGTGGAGACATTGGAGAGGAAAGCTAGCAGTTTCCTCCGTAGATGGTTAGGATTACCTCGGAGCTTATGCAGTGCTGCTTTATATGGATCATCCAATGCCATCCAGCTGCCATTCAGAGTTCTGTTCGAGGAGTTCATGGTTTCACAGTCAAAGGAAACCTACCAGTATAGATACTCCAGAGATCCCAAAGTATCAGGCGCGGGAATTAATGTCAATACAGGCATAAGATGGAGTGCAACTATCGCGGAAGGAAACTTGAGGATAAAAGCATCAGTGGATTCAGTCGTACAGGGAAGAGCAGGTCTGGGACTGATTCCTTCCTACACATTCGGAGCTATCACCGTGAAAGAGCGTCAACACCGGATACAAGACGAAGTAAGAGAAGGAATGAAGGAAAAACGAATGACAAAAATGGCAGGTTATAGCCAGCAGGGTGCGTGAACCAGGTGGGATAGTGTAGATCGGCGAAAAGTTTCGTGGTTAGATCTTTGGAATACCGACTTTAGCCGATCTAGATTTCTGGCTTACATGGTATACGACATATTACCAAGTGCATCCAATCTTCACTTATGGGAGAAAATAGATTCACCAAAGTGCTTCTTGTGCTTGGAACGGGGTTCACTGCAACCCATATTGAGTGGGTGCCTAACTGCTCTAACTTTCGGGCGCTATCGGTGGCGTCATGACAAGGTGTTAGAGGCAACAACCCTCATTATTGCTGAAGCTTTGCAGAGCAATAAACTCATCCCAGAAAGAAGAGATATCCGCTTCGTTAAAGCAAGTACAAAGCCGAGTAAGAAGGTTGCAGGATCTCATTCACTGTTATCGTCCGCGTCGGACTGGCAGGAGCGAGTCGATTTTGGGAAACAATTGAAATTTTCTACACATATATCGTCCTCCAAACTCCGTCCAGACATAATCGTTTATTATTTTGTTAACTGTCCCATGGGAGGAGCATATGCAAGAGTCATTTGAGAGAAAGTACCGTAAATATCAAGAATTATTAGAAGATTGCAGAACTAAAGGATGGCGTACTCATTGTTTCCCCGTCGATATCGGCTGTAGTGGGTTCGCCGGACAGTCAATGATACGAGTACTAGCTTAGGGATAACTGGATAAAAAAGAAGGCGGGCAATTCAAATGATCCTGGAGTCCGTCGAAAAGGCCACCAGGTGATTGTTGATAAATAGAGCAAATGAATGGCCCAAAACTACTAAAAATATGAACGTTCCCAGTGTAGATGAAGATAAGTCGTAAATACAACCACTAAATACATTAAAAACTTAAAAATGTATATAGATTTGTATGTGCATGTATATGTAAATGTATATATATATATATATATATATATATATATGTGTGTGTGTGTGTGTGTGTGTGTGTGTGTGTTAAGTTTTGTATATATAGATGACGAGAAGCTTCAGAGGAATTTTTTTAGTTGTATTCAGCCGCATATTTAACGATATCTATGCATGTATGCATATATATGTTTCTTTTTGCGTTTTACTGGTCTTTCGAGCAGGTTTATTGTAAAATTATTCTTTAATTTTAATTTTTCTTTTTCTTTATTCGCAATGTTTTTATGTTTTTTTCGTAGTTATTCATTTTTTTTTCAAACGTTTTCTTTTAATATATTTTTTGAGGAGTAACTTATTTTAACCAATTATTTATTAATGAGTAAATAATTATTTTGATTAATTTTAATTATTTGTTATTTCTCTTAGTTTTTGAACGAAGTTTTAGGATGTGCGTTGTGGTACAGTGGCTATCGGCTCGGAACGAGAAACCGGTGAGCCGAGTTCGAATTCAAGTGGAATCTATTGTATTACACTTACGCGCAAATACCCTTGAGAAAGGTATTAATCCGTCTATTACTTCCAGTTATGGGTTAAATAGCCTTGGTCGGCAACCAGTCTACCGCAGAAAGCAATGGCAACCTACTGCGGGATAATCTTCTGCCCAGTCTAGTCGTGTCTCTTTCGAGACATGATCGCCCAAGCGTGTATCACGTATGGCACTTTAACTGACTGACTTCTCTTGTGGAAACTTTTATGTATGGGGGAAGTAATCTATTTTAACTAAAATTTACACGCTACTATGTTTTTTTAACGATGATTTAACATGTAAATATTTTGATTAATTTTTTTAAAGTAATTTTTGTTAAATGTTATTTTCTTTAGTTTTTAAATGAAATTTATTACAGTATCAATGAATATCCCGGATAATTCTTACGGCATTTTAGAATTTTTTTTTTTTTTGTAAATAGTCTAAGTCATTTTAATCATTCTATTGTAAATATTTCATTGAGTGTAGTTAAAGAAAATAAGAATAAAGATATAAAAGAGAAAGACCAAATAAATAAGATATGATAAAGAAGTTAAAGGGAGAAGAAGAGAAATAAAGCTAAGTCGTAAGACGAGCCAATATGATAAAACGTTTTAATAATGTATGTATTTATTGTTTTTTTTTCTTCTTCTCTTCCTCCAAAAATACCCTGTCTTGAATGTAGGAAGTTCAGTACAACCGAGCATACCCGATTTATAACATCGAATAGCCCAAGTGAAGTCTTGATTGGTTGCTGTTTTCTGGGGAACTTATATCATGCACGTCCTAAATTTGGAGCAAATTTTTAGTCTGGGTGTGGGCCGAATACTGATCATATTCAGTCGGGTTGCTTATCGAAGAAATCTGTTGCTTAGTTAGGCCTGAAACTTCTAGTGACATACGAGCAACAACACTGACAACGCACCTAGATTCGGCACTTAAAGATGTATTCTTAATAATAATGTACGTAGAAGTCTACTCTTCAATATTATCTTCAGTTACTTTTCTTTTAATTCGTGAAATTCTTTTTCTCTTTTTCTTTAGGCTTCACTGATTTCGTCATATAATAATCATATTTCAGTAATGTTGTTTCTTTTGAGGTTTATTTTAATTTCTTTGGGATAATTCTGTCGTCTTAAACAGAAAGAATATGAAAAAAAGGGGCTAAAATTTCATATGTGTTAACACATATAGATACAACGTAACTGACTGCATGATTAACACAATGCTACTTGATTTGATTATAGTCTCCTTAGACAAATATTTAAGCCTTCTAAAATTATCTTTTCATAAATAATAGTTCAAGTGCTGGTCTCGTGAAAGGCATTCGACAATGTACGTCACAGAAACCTGATAGAGACACTTGGCAACGTTGACATATTCGGCAAAGACCTTATAGCAATCAAGAACCTTTACTAGCAGCAAACTGCCTGCATATGGGCAAGAAACAAGTTCAGTAGATACACAAAGATAAAAAGGTGTATAATACAAGGATGTGTATTTTCACCAGATCTATTAAACCTATACAGTGAGACCATTCGAAGAACTCTAGAAGTCCTACCAGAATTTGTCATTAGCGGCTACAATCTGAACAATATAAGATAAGCAGATGATACAGTGCTGATAGCAGATACAGGAAAGAAACTATCAGATCTCTTACAAGAAGTATTTAAAGAAAGCAAAAGAAAAGGACTACAAATAAACTACAAGAAAACTGAATGCATGCTAATTAGCAAAAAGAGAAGCAAAAAATGCCAACTACAAGTTTTTGATACGAAAATCAAACAGGTTCAAAAATTAAGCGTTTTAACAGATGATGAAAAGTGGGATGCAAAGATACGAAGATGTATCAGAATGACTAAGGATGCATTTCAGAAGCTGAGTAGAGTGTTAAGAGACGGGAAAATTTCACTGGAAACAAAAAAGAAAGTACTGGATTGTCATATCTGTACTTTAATATGGCAGAGAATAATCTCCTGAAAGATGAAGGAAAACTTGAACCAACCAAAATATGGTTCTACAGAAGGATGCTAAGGATACCATGGATGAAGCACACGAGCAATGACGCGATTTTGAAGTGGGTGGCTACAAAAAAGAAATTTATACATAACATCAGGAAAAGACAGCTGTATGTAATGAAGAAAAAGTGCTTGGAGAATCTGATGCTCATTAAACGGATATAGGGAAAGCGGAACAAGGGAAGTCAGTGCACGACATACTAGATGGATTTGAAGAAGGGATATTAAGAGCAACAATGCATAGGGAAAAGTGGAGGGTCATGATCGACTACATACTGAAAGAAACACAGCGCAAAGTAGAATAAGAGTTTGATAGACTTCACTCCTAAGATCCTGTTTTTACGTTACCTTGTCTGCGTTCTATTTAATTACTTAACTGGTGTTCAAAATATCAGTCACAAATATGTAGTTGTTCTCACAACAAAGTCTATACTGTCTGAATGGTTTCTTGCTATAAGTGTTTGTATTCATGCCAGATATTCTCATTATTACTATTGTTTTAATGACAGCACAAAGAATATGGACACGTCATTATTTAAGTAATTCATGACATGGCCACTTGTAAAACATTCTGTAAAATTTGTCACATTGTTGCAACGACGTGAATATTCACAAAATGGCAAGCCGAGAAAATTGGACAGTGTATGATTTATGTGTTCTTAAGATGAGTGGCATATTTGACAGCTGCTGACTGAAGACAAATTTTGAGGAAGAAATTCCATGAATACGAAGGATAATTCCCAGAATATTTGAATTCCATTTTCATGTAAAACACGATGTGTGTGGGCAGATAACAACAGCTATTATAATTCTTTAATGTTAATATATATATATATATATATATATATATATATATATATATACTGACAAAACCGTAAAAACGCAGAGGATAATCCCAAAAATCTACCCAAAATATATAAAATATTAAATAAACTGCCAAAATAAATTCTTTATTTATAATCGTTTTATTATCTGCTGAGTTCTCTTCCTCTCTCTCTCTCTCTCTCTCTATATATATATATATATATATATATGTGTGTGTGTGTGTGTATGTGTGTGTGTGTGTGTGCATATATATATGTATATATATGTATATATATATATATGTATGTGTGCATATATATATATATATATATATATACATACACACACATGTATATATACCGTTTGATTATGTGTTGAGTTGTCTTTTTCTCTATCTCTCTCTCTCTCTCTCTATATATATATATATATATATATATAGAGAGAGAGAGAGAGCTCAACACATCAAACGGTTATCAATCCAGAATTGCCATACGTTAGTGAGTTAATTATTTAAGTGATACCAGCGTCACAGAGAGTCTGAATTAAGAGTTAAATCTACCAGTTGCAGACAGCAGTCGGGTCGTCAGCTCTTGGGTGTGCTTGTGGCCAACTAAACCCTGACTCCCCTTCAGATGTCACTGAAGTAAAGAGAATAATAATCATAATATTAATAATAATAATAATGATCTTGGAAAACTGCTACAATGCAAAGAAAAATCTTAGTACTGCCTCGATTGATTATCGTAAGGCATTTGATAGTGTACCACATTCCTGTATCTTAAAGACTTTAAATATTATATATATATATATAAATATATATACAAGGTATCACCCCTCATCATCAATATCATCAAACAATGTATGTTGATATGGAAAACAACCCTTTACTTCAATCATATAAATGGAACCTATGTCTGTTGAAATAAACATCAAAAGAGGTATATTTCAAGGTGACTCTTTGTTTCCCTTACTATTTTGCATATCTTTAATAACATTAACCAGTCAACTTAACAGGACAGAATGTGGTTATAAAATAACTCAAAAGAAAATAAGCCATCTATTTCACATGGATGACTTAAAGTTGTATGCTAAGAATGATAACGAGCTGGAAGGTCTTCTGCAAACTGTAAAATGCTTCAGTGAAGACATTGGAATGAAATTCAATTTGAATAGATGTGCTAAAGCTACAGTTTTACGAGGAGTGCTACAACAAACATCCTCGATTAGCTTAGACCCTGCTGTAACAATAAAAGATTTAGAGCAAGAAGCAGCTTATAAATACCTCGGTGTAAATGAGAGTGAAAAAATTCACTATAAAAATGAAAGTAATAGTGCGTAAAGAGTACTATAGAAGGCTACGACTGATATAAAAAACTGAAGTGAATTCTCAGAACAGAATTATGGCCATTAATAGCCTTGCTATCCCAGTGGTCCAATATAGTTTCAACATCTTGAACTGGACTTTAAACGACATAAGCCGAATGGATTCTAAGACAAGAAAGCTTCTTTCTAAGCATAAGATGCATCATCCAAAGGCTGATGTAGATCGTCTATACATACCCCGTAAAGAAGTTGGAAGAGGTCTTATTCAGTTAGAATTGTCATACAAGACAACAACTATTGGCTTACTAACATACATAGAAACAAAAAAGGACTGGATGATACAATTTGTCAAACAACATGAAAAAAGAAAGAAAAATATTCAATAATGAAAGACGGCAGTTAGTAGATTCTGTAGAAAAGCAAAACGGAAGTCAAGAACCATCTATTGCAGCAAAAATATGAAAAAGAAAGCCAAGGATAAAGCACTTGAACAGATGAAACAACGCTGGCAAGACAAACCTCTGCATAGCCAATATCCAGAACGTGCCAATAAATCTGTTGTTGATATGGTTAATAATCATCGATCGTTACGTGCATCTGGATTAAAGACTGAGACTGAAGGCTTCATTTTTGCAGCGCAAGACCAAAGTCTTTTCACTGGGAACTTTCAGGCAAATATTGTAAATAATAATGTGGATCCAAAATGCAGGTTCTATGATAAATACCAAGAAGCAATAGACCATCTAATCTTCGGATGTTCTGTACTTGCCCCAAATGAATACAAAAATCATCACGATATAGTGGGCCTATATTTACATTGGACAATGTGCAAACACTATGGAGAATATGTAAACAAACACTGGTATGAACACCACCCAGCTCTGGTTACAAAAATAGAAAATATCACCATTCTATGGGATTACACGATCTACAGACAGAATAATTGAAGCAAATAGGCCGGGCATTATTGTTAAAAACCAGAAAGAAAAAACTTACCTATTAATTGATATGACTTGTCCAGCGAGCCGATTGTAACATAGCAACCAAGGAATTTGAAAAACTGTCAAAATATAAAGACCTGTAAATTGAAATAGAAAAAATGTGGAAACTGAAAATACGAATCCTGCCAGTGATAGTAGGTGCATTTGGAATGATAAAAAATGGAACAAAACAACACATTGAAAGGATCCCTGGAAACGCCACCTTAAGAGATATAAAAAAAACTTTCTTTCCACACACTAAGGAGAAGTTTGTCTATGTAACGCTAGGAATGTTAGAGGAGATTTTAAAATACATGAAATGGAGCCATACCAACACACCACGACCTGCCTTAGGTCTTCCCGCAGACTTGGTAGGTAGTGCGACCATAGCAGAAATGGAAATATGATGAAACATGACAATATATTAATAATACTGAGAATCTTTATGTCCAATTGGCGTTTTTATTTTTTTATAAGCAGAGATCTTCAGTTTTCAGTCCAATATATTCTTCCTCAAATACATTGGGTTCAGTTTGGGTCAGATCTGGTTTCCCCACGACCAAACCATTCTTGTCTAGACGATTAATTTTTAAAAAAATCTTTGAACGACCTTTGATCGTTGACATTGGGACACTTTATACGTAACTATTTTGCACCGGTGAATGAGGTTTTACAATTTTAGTTTAGTTGTGCCTTTCGAACGGCCCTTATAATGTTTTTTTAACCCATAACAGAACTGTTCCAGAATAGATTGGTCTAAAAAGATGACATTACTCCTGATTTTAGCTGCCTCAGTTTTAGATGATCACAGGATTTCATAGCTGCTGTTAGCCCTGACATATCGTCAGTACAAATACAAACCTATAACCCCCATGTGTCTTTCTTAACAAATATATATTACATATTTAAAGAAGTAATGAAGTTTTGAAATTTAATAATCCAACATATTTTCATAATTTATTTTTCTTTTGTAATATTCAGACCGGTAGGCGAAATTGAATAAATATACTGTTTAATAAATAAAAATTGTCTCTAATTAAAACACACAAATATTGTATATTTAGGTTGTTTCATGACAGACAAAGTCATATGGTTATGCTTTTTATATAATTTTTCATGTGATCTCATTTGTTTCTTTACAGGACATAAATTATGTAAAAGTTGTCCGAATGTTTTATTTTTTGAAACGCTTTCGGCTATACTTTTAGCCATTATCAAGGATGAACTTTATTTTACTTTAACTGAATATATAAGCTTTTTGTGTTTATATGTAGAGTCATAGCTACGTTTTATATTCCGAAAACAGTGAGCACATCGTTGTTGTGTCCATAGTTGATAGTATTAATGTTTGTTTTGCCTTTTTATTAATCATGTTTACATTATTTTTAGCATTTTTAGATGTGGATGATGCCATTATATTTGTATTATTAGCGAGTATGTTACAGATAGATTTTTGTAGGTCTTTATGTGTAGTTAAGTGAAACTTAATAGAGCTACGGTCAGAGAGATGGAACGTGAGAATTCTCGGTAAACAAATAGAAGTATATCCAATCTAATCAATTACGAATTTTGATTTATCATGAACAGAGTAAAATTTAACCAAAATAACTTGCCTCCACACACACACACACACACACACACACACACACACACACACACACACATATAAATATGTGACACTATCTCATACGGTGATGTTTTCCCTTCTCCCTCGGGGATACTTTCCATTGCTTGGTTAAAACAACCAAGAAAGAAATTAATATTGGTGATATTATTAAAGTTTTATTGCGTCACGCGATGTGAGCTTAGGAAAAGTATTAATTTTAGTACCATCAAGTGCTTCTAAAAACACGGGAACATAAAATTTGATTATTTTGGGAAAATAATCATTTGTCGTCTTTCATGATTGTATAAATTTCGATTCTTTTCATGTTCATATAAATTTCCCTTAGATTTGAAATGTTGATTCCGCTAATCTGAAAACGCGTAGACAAAACAAGTGTCAGAGTGATTTGATAAGGTCACCCGAGGGCCCAGGCCGCTGTTTAGCACAACAGTCCGAAGTGACCTGAGCTAGATTCGGTTTGGTGTGAGTTGTCATGATCTCAATGGTCAAGCTAAGACATCCGCAAATCGAGTGGGCGGAGACCGATTTTCATTGGCCGAAGGCTGTGAGCCGGCCGGATCCCCAGAGAGGATCGAAATTGGTTATAAAAGTAGATGCTCGACACGAAAAAATTCAGTTTGTGAGTTGGGTGACAGTTTTTTGAGTTGGCGAGCGAGTTAGCTCAGATTTCGGGCAGAGCGCCACCGCCGTCAGTACCCCCACACTCTCCACCAGCGGCCGACCCCGATTCGGCATATTCCGTCAGATTCCGTCAAGAACCCGAAAGAACTTTGCTGTTTTAGAAGTACATTTCTACGTTAACAAAATTTAGAGTAAACATTTCAATTAACGATTAGAAGCTTTGATGCTTTTGGCGAACTTTCTCTCTCCGTTACAACCAGCATTTTAAACAACTGTATATCATTTCCGACAATTGTATATCATTTTCGACAGCTGTATTGTTGGGAAAAGAAAGACATTGTTTTTTCTTTATATAAAGACATTCTACGTAGCTCTCCAGGCCTGTTCGACTTCGTTCATTTATTTTATATTTGAACACGCGCAAATACATAGAAACGCTTATATACGTGTGTTTTAGGTGCTTAACCAAATAGAAAGAACGGAAGCGTTGAGGCCAATGAGACTCGAATTTAAATCAGACCCTGGTCGATTTATCAGGGAGATGATATCTGAATAAGATCGTTCTGGGAAAATGAAATAGGTGAAAGTTGCAGTTGGGATGTTCCTGGAAGCCATAACACGCAAACGATTATTTTTGACTTAGCCATTTTTACCATTTATGTTTGTACCGTAGATACAACCAATTATCTTTAAACTAAATGTAATGTTAAATTTCCATGTCATGTTTTTCAAAGAAAACAGACGAATTGCAATTCTGGTTAATACTCTCACTTTCATTAACGTATACTAGTGATATATCTAGACCATAGACACTAAGGGTCAATCTAAGGCGTTGACTTTAACCTCCTTTTTCCATATACTTTTCGTTCTCCTTTGCTTTCTCTTTTTCCTTTTAAAATTTTTCTATATTTATCTTTTTCTTCTTTTGTTATTTGAATGAGCGAGGAAAATTTTTTTGTAGATTGCCGTTACAAATATCTATTCTTGATATGGGCACGTGAGCCTCTGTATGTGACGATTTTTAGGATTTTAAACATTAACTGTTGTATGGTTTTGGGTCTGAGGAGCGGCTGTTTTAGCTGTGAAATATCTATTACCCATGGATTTGTAGAATATCCAATAATTTTTTTCAATAGTATACACACACACACACACACACACACACACCCACACACACACACACACACACACACTATATATATATATATATATATATATATATATATAGTGTGTGTGTGTGTGTGTGTGTGTATGTGTGTGTGTGTGTTGAGTGCCAAAGTAGAAAACACGTCAGTGTAAAATTATTTGTTTTCTAGAAGAACTCTATTGGACTAAAGTAATGTCTGTATTTACAGAAAAATATGTCGGTAAGAATATAGACAAGGGTATGAATAAGGATATATAGATAAAAGCGATCGTCTGTTATAATTATGTACGCTTGACATGTTTAAAATATGGAAAATCTGAAGATTGGTGAACACTAAATATAAAAATTTAAATTTCGGGTCTTAATTACGAATTAAGAAATACTACTATAATTGCGTTGTGGTGAAGTGCATATAGGCTCGGAAGGAGAAACCGGGGAGCCGACTTCGAATTCCAGTTCAAATTACTGCATTCACTTACGTGCAAATACCATTGGGAAAGGTACTAATCGGTCCTTTCCTTCCACTTATGGGTTAGATAATATGACAGATTAGGTTCTATAGACTTGGCTGGTAACCAGTCTACCGCAGAAAGTAATGGCAACCTAGTGCGGGATAATCTTCTTCCCAGTTAGTTTTGTCTCTTTCGAGACATGATCGCCCAAGCGTGTTTCACGTATGGTACTCAACTGACTGAATTTAATTAAAGGAGAGAGCCATATACTAAGGCGATATCGTCTATAATATACCTCATTGCTGCATCATCCGCGGTCAACCTGCTTCTATGTTTTTACAGTATTTTGCCTATCTTGGCTGATCATTTGTTACCTCAGTGCAGGATACTTAAACAAAATTAAAACTATGAAGACAGCAACAAGAAAGCCGGGAAACGGAATGAGATCGGATAAACTGTGAAACCAGGGTGAGAAAAAGAAAAAGAAAAACCAAAAATTAAAAAAAAATTCAATTTATTTATAAACGACGGTCGCATTCATATATTTCCTCCTTAGCTATATATAATTTCTTCTGTTTTTTCTACAAATGTTTTTGCGACATAGAAACAGCTCTGATTTGTTTTGTTTTTTTACCAGGGCTCTGACTTCTTCTATTTGCCTTGTCCCTTCAGAACGTAGGCGATCATGGCTCTCCACGTCTCCCTATATTTGGTGGCTCTTAGCACGCTTTCTCCTGTAACACCACTCAACCCCCGTTCTGTCATCCACCTGCTCAGGCCCTTCAAATATGTTATCTGCTGCTTTCCCCTGTCTCTTTTTCCTTCTATCTGGCCTGTTAGTATCAGGTTCTCCAAGCTCTCCTTCCTCATTGCATGTCCTAGGAACTTCAGCTGTCTCTTACTGATGCTCAGTATTAATTTCCTTTTTGTTGCTATCATTTCTAAGACCTCATCATTGCTCACATGCTCGATCCATGATATCTGCAGCATCATTCTATCGAACCAAATTTCAGATGGATCAAGTTTTTTCCTTCATCTTTGATGATAATGTCCAGGATTCACTGCCATACTGAAGAATTGACATCACATAGCAATCCAGTACTCTCTTCTTTATTTTTAGTTAACCGACTACATGAATTTAAGTGCACTACTAAGTAGACGTCTATATCTTACCCTTTTATCAACGAAATAGTTAAATGTAACCGCTCCTTCCACTAGAACAGTTTTTTTCTTGTACTTTCCACCTTTGAAACTCATTTCCGTTTACTTGCTTTTCTGATAGGTAAGTCTTCCTAAATTTAAATGTAACATCATTTGTTATTTTCTATCTTCTTGAATCCCATTCATATTTTATCATTTCCACTAAACCTCCTATCCCCATTCTTTTCTCTCACTGTAACGCCCTTTGCACAACTGGCGGGCCCGCCTTGCTTATCAATATAGGCATTGATATAAACCAGTGATATCTTTATGACGGGGTAGCGAGTTTGATGCTTACTGGTTGCTCCTTAACTTCAGTCTTGTTCCACAACTAATCTTTAATCCGATCTGTCAACTGAGGCTTCAGAATACGCCGACGGTACCTCTGCCGTGATGCACTTCCCCCGTCATCCGTCTTGAATATGAGGATATTTACATCCGGGTTCTGGGTATGACCATAAACTGCATCCAGCTGCTAGGCTTCTGAGTGAGAGGTTTAGAAAACTGTGAAAACTCCTCATAACTGCTGTTATTCTCTGGGCTGCTCTAACTCGGGTTGGTAGTATCTATTAAGTTCCTAGCTACTCTCAAATTGTTATCTTCCAAAATAATGAAAGTATAAAGATAGATTTTATAGGAAACAATTCAGCAATACTTTTTTGAGAAGAAAGTATAGCCAGGAATACATATCTGAAGGGAAAAATATTACCAGCAATCTCATTTTTGATAAAAATATATTATCAGCAATACATTTTTTAAGGTAAAAATATTACCAGGAATGAATTTTTGAAGTAAAATTTATTACCAGTAATAGACTTTTGAAGGAAATATTACCGGCAATGCGTTTTTGAAGATAATTACTAGGAATATATTTTCGCAAAAAAAATATATTCTTACTAGTAATACATTTTAGAAAAAATCGAAAAGATATTACCGGCAATACATTTTTGGAAACAGAAATATTACCAGCAATACATTTTTGAACGAAAAAGATTACCAGCAATTTATTTTTGAAGAAAAAGAAAAAGTATTAAAAGCAATATATTTTGAATGAAAATGAAGATGTATCCAGGCAGTAGATCTGACTCTTAATAAAACTCTCTTTACAAAAATACGTTAATGAAATCTGATCTACAAACTTGATTTCTTACAAAGGATACATTTTCTATTCATACAAATCTATTGTAAAAAAAATATATCGAGGTTGACATGCTGTAAAACAAGCCAAACCAAAGTCCTGCTTAGTATAATCTCTATGTAACTGTATAACTCACATACACACACACACACACACATATATATATATATATATATATATATATATATATATATATATATATATGAAATGATTTGTTTGAACATTGTTATCGATACTCGTATTTAAGTAGATATTCTGTTTTTAATTAAACAGTATTATATATTTATATCTACTGGCCTGACTATTTACGATAAATTTTTATTACGAAAATGTGTGTCATTCGGCAGAATTCGAACCTGCGACCCCTATCCACATAGGGGGAAGCTACCATGTGATCTGGCACGTTTTAGACCTCTCGACCACAAATCATTTCAAATTATCGTTTCTTTATAACCAAGTTTCGTTAATTTTCGTTAATTTCCGTAACATTATTATATTTGTTGACATTACGATATATTTCAGAGCAGATATGGTTATTGCGATGAATCGAAAATTGCGTTATATAGGCTTGATTAAAACCTCGTTTGGACTAATGGTCATTCGTGGTCGAGAAGTCTAAAACGTGCCAAATCACATGTTCATATCTATCTATCTATCTATCTATCTATCTATCTATCTATCTATCTATCTATCTATCTATCTATCTATCTGAGTCTGTTCATATCTATCTATTTATCTATAGTCGTCTATTTGAGCAGCCATCCCTCTATTATAACGTTTCGTTATAAATGACTGACAAATTACTTAGTTAAGGCCTTGTTTAATTTTTTTGTGTTCTTATAATTTATTTATTTTTTGAACGCAAATTATGAAGGAATTAACGGAATGTTCTGTGTGCCCAAACGCTTTCGCCTATTGTTTTATCCATCCTATAACTCTAGGTACATACATTAAAATTCCATACATTCATTAGAAATAAAATATAGAATCATCTTTGATAATGACAAAAAGAATAGCCGAAAGTGCTTTGAGATACAGAATTTATAGCAAAATCTATATAATCATGTTCAGAAACGAATATATATATATATAAGACAAATACATAAATAAATAAATAAAAATGTAACCGAAAGAAATTTGTCTCTAGATGTTACAGAAACTTATATATAACTAAAAAAAAATTATATTTGACCAGCAATTTTTCTTTTATTCAGAAGTAAAAGTTGGCATGAACCTGCTCAGTTAAATTGCAAACTCTTTGTGCTTATCAACACTCTATCTCAACCCCGATATTGAGAATTTTACGATAAAAAACCTGGTTGCCAAAATACATTTAATGAGTAAAGAACTAAAAAAAAAAAACATTTTCTAGCTAAAAAATCATTATAATTTAACACAATACATATATATCTTACTTCTATATACATTTTTGGTGCAAATACATATATATACACAAAGAAATATCCACTCATATATTTGTGTCGAAAGTACTGTTTCATTATTATTTCATACATATTAGATTAGCTTATGGAAGAGTTCTCTTCAGTTACATTAATACATTTTCAAAAAACTACAGAATACAAGTCCACAATGCACCCCACTCTCATCGATTCATAATTATTTCCGATCTAGCCGCCAACTTAAAGCCGCATTCATCGAAATCAGCTTCTAATCATACACATCTTTCTCTGTCCATTAGTCACCCTTCACCAAGCAATAGCTTAAAAGGAAGTCCGGGCGTGCATTGGCCAGCCAGTCAAACGACTATGTCAAATACATTTCCATTAGTGCTTCACTTATGGCTACGCAGATGAGATCGCTAACCAGCAAAGGATATCTGGGATGTGGCGGGGGTTCTTCTCGAACAGAAAAGGATTTCTTTTAACTGAACTGGTAGCCATGCTCCGCCAAAAACAGAAATGGTTGTAATAAACTCTAACAAGGAGGGCAGCACTAATTAATCACAGACTGTTATATGCTCAACTAATGTTAGTTGTAGGACATTGAATAGTGCAAATCGTACTCAATGCCCACTAGTAATGGTAAACCAAACGAGCTCATAAGCTATTGCTCCACTCGCACTTTAGAATATTTCGGTATTCTTTTTAAATGGCATCACATAATGAAATAAATTGTGCTTGTAAAATATCTCAGTCAAATTGCGTAGTGTAAGGTAGTGCCTAACGAAAATGTCGTACATACACTACCATAAAACTATCGGATATTTGCATGATTCACATTGAACTAAAACCATTCATATGAATAAAATTATGGTCAGATCATAGTGACGGTCAAAGGTCTAAGATTTTCGGCATCAATGTAAATTGTTTTTGTCGTTGATCTTCGTCGCCAATTGGTTATGGTAAATCTTAACGCAAATCTTCGTGGCCAATTTGTTGTGGAGTTCTTTTGGCAAAACTTCGTCGCAAAATTGTTGTGACCGGTTGGGCCGGGAGTAAGACACGGAAAACAGGAGGTAGGTCCAAAACAGTGTATTAGTATAACAAGGTCATATGTATAAAATAAGTGTTAGTAATCAGTAAACAGAAATAAATAAGTCTGAATGGGACAGATACGCTGCTTATTGCCTGACTAGTATTTAGCTGTGTACAAGCTGTCGTTCTTAACTGCAGTATTTAATATCGTTCCAGTTTAAGATAAAATGTGGCACAAGACCTTTTTAATGTTGTTAATCCGGGCCATATAGCCCGGGCAAAAATTCATGTCTAATTTTCCCCAGAGGGGAAGTCTCCCCTTCGGCGGAGTCTCGACTGGGTTATTACTCTCCGACCAAAGACATATATATATATATATATATGTGTGTGTGTGTGTGTGTGTGTGTGTGTGTGTGTGTGTGTGTGTGTAGGTGAGAATGTGTGTATGGTTTTGTGTGTGTATATGTACACTTGTTGATTTAATATAATCCTTAAATTAAAGTTTTTTCATCTTTATTTTTTCATCTTTATTTTTATATTTATTATATTTTTTATAATTTATTTTATTCTATGTTTTATTAATTTTTATTAATTTTCTGTTAATTTTTATTTTTTTAATTTAAATCTAGTTTTATATTTAAATTTAAATTATATTCAATGGTTTGCAATTTTGTTTTTCTTTAAACTTCATCCCATTTATTTAAACCAAAAACCGATATGATTTATTTGTCAACACGTTTGTTAACGTTTCTATGGTGATTATTTTTTCTTTTTTCTTTTTTTTTTCTTTTTTTTTTTTCATAGCCCACTTCCCTGTCAACCACCCCTTCCCACTTTTTACTTTCTCCCTTTACTTCTTTCTTTCCTTTAGTCTTTCCACTTTCCATTTCTTAGAACCAAACCAGGCTAAAGTTCCACTTTCAACTCTCGACTCAGTTTAAAAGTAAGGGTTTTCAAAATTCTAAAAATAAAAATAGACATAGATTTCTGTCTGCTTTCTTATTAAACCCACCCATTTAATTTTTCCGTTGTGTATATTTTGTTGAACTTCCGCCGGTGTAATATCTTGATTTATTTTGAAATAAAGAAGTTGCTGATGATACGTGAAATTTCTCTTAGGGATTTTTTGTAGAAATGGCCATACAATTGATTTGAACATCGGATTTATTTTATTATATATATATATATATATATATATATATATATATATATATATATATATATAACATAGTGATGACCCACGTATACTGTCTTAATATGTATAGGAAAGAATATTAAAAAGTTTTGAATTTAAAAATGTACTTTTTTTTGGGACTATTTGTTTATTTTTATTATTGTATTTTTTATTTCAGTCAGACCGCCCTCGGTCCTTCATCAGAAACAAGTGATTTTTAAATTTAAATTAGAAACGTATATCACAATAGCGTCCGAATATTTTTTGTTTACATCACGTGGTGCGTTTGTTCACAACACGTGGCACGTCCGTGGAGAAAGTCTGTCTCCCACTAAGCCGCGCCGAAAGCGACAGACTTCATTTAAAAAAATATATATATATTAGTAAATGTAAATCTATCTTTAATAATACTTATAAATTTGTTTTAGATACAAATTTTTTGCAATATCTGAAAGAAACTTTTTTAGCTATTGAAATATTTGTAAAGATTCAACACACCTAAGTTCCTATTTAACTCTAGCTTGTGTGTATTTAATTTTAAAATCCAGTATCTTTCTTTCTTTCTGTGTGTGTATGTAGAACTAAAATTGGAGTCTATTAGTAAACATTTGCAATTTTCTAAAGTATGATCAGGTTGATTAAAATGGGCTGCAATTGGGAAGTATACATTATTTTGTCGTATATTAAGTTTGTGATTATTGAAGCGAAATCTAATGCTATTACCGGATTCGCCAATATAACCACTGTTGGGACAAATTGAGCAGAAGAGAAAGTGTATGATGTTTTCGCTGTCACAAGTGAGGTTTGGTGGGTGTAATTTTATTTTGGTGTTGGGTACAGAAAATGTTATTAAATGTTTACAAATTAAACAGCGAGGCTTCCCACATTTTAAATTCCCTGATAGGTTTGTAATATTTAAATATTTGTTAGAAGTTGATAGTTGATAGGTTGGGTGTTTGTTTCTTTGCATTTATGCTATCGTTAAATACGTTTCTAATTCAAATTTAAAAATCACTTGTTTCTGATGAAGGACCGAAGGCGGTCTGAAATATAAAATACAATAATAAAAATAAACAAATACTAAAAAAGTACATTTTTCAATTCAAAACTTTTTAATATTCTTTCCTATATATATATATATATATATATATATATATATATATATATATATATATATATAACTGTCTTTATTATAATAAAAATAATGTATACATATTCTTCACTACTCCACAACATAATTATTGCATAAAAATAAAATAAGGCACTGTTAAAGAGCAAAGACTTGGCAAAAGTTTTCATCACTGGTAGTAAAGTATATATATATATATATATATATATATATATATATATATATATATATTAAATCAACAAACGCATAAAACTACAACGGCTAAGTGACTAGAAAACAGATCTTGAAGAAATTATCATTTCCGAAAATGATACCACATAATAAATTAACATCCATAAACGAGGAACTAATGCCGAAATTTTAATTCTAGATAGCAAACAGTCTTTAAATACAGCAGAACTTTTATCAATTATTAACGAATAAAATATATTTACAGATGAAGAAACAGATATAGATTGATTTTAAAATAATTGCAAAACAGTTCTAACTATAAAAGATGACCCAGACAGATC